>JAIWNE010000073.1:0-163662 GCA_025331445.1 Blakeslea trispora | reverse complement strand
TAAAAAAGCCACTTTTTAAGCCTCTAATCCTCTATATTTACTGTAAACAGTTCAATCGTAAAGAAGTATATTTGTGTAAAGAAGTCCATATCATCCAATTAGAAATGTCAATTTCAATAAAATAGCAAATGTAAAGCCAATTAAACAAAGAATTTTTGAGTATATTTATAAAAATGGCCAATTGAATAAAGATTCTTTCAATGAATGATATTCACTAAAATGATAAAGTATAAGACAGCCCTCTAGTCGTGGACATGGCAAGCATTTCATCTGTCAGTCCACAGCAGTGATCGTCGGGTCCCAACTAACATGGACTCTGACGTGGACTTGCAGTGGGATTACTTACTCATCTTTTGTGCAGCGGACGCCGAATTGCTGTACAAATAACGACGTCCACCGCTAAATTTGGCAGCAGTGGACGTCCTTTTGGGTGTAGTGGTAGGGGACTTTACTTATGATTTATAAAGACCTTGTTTGTAATACTTTTTAAAGTAAACCAGATGAAAGATAATTTTTATTCAAATGCATTTGATGCTTCTCTTATTCTATTATTCGGAGTCTGAATTGAATCTGTTTGATCTACTTGATTTTGTAGACTCTTCGCCTACAGCTGTTCTTCTTCGCTTGATATTTCTTTTTACTTGTACGTTTGGCTTAAATGCCTTCTTCTTAGACTTGTTCCAACTTCTAATAATTTGGGGTACTTCTTCTTGATTACTAATACGCTCATTGCTACTGACAGGCACGACAAATTGTCGGGCCAAAGAATAGCCTTCAACTTAGTAACCATATAGACCTAACACTACAAAAAATTTACACTTGAGGCCTGAAAGTGATAAAAAATTTCCTACATTAAATGGGTCCTTTCACGGGTCTTTAAGCAGTAAAAAATCAAATCTCTCAAAAATGGTCAGAATTTGCTGAAACTTGGACAGAGTTGTATCCCTAATTGTCTAAATACACCCATGTAAAAATATTGAAGTCTTTACTGCAAACAATGCTTCTTTATAGCTATTGAATTAAAATTTTATTTAACTTATAAAAAAAAAAGGTCAAAAAATTTCAAAGTGCTAAAAAATGTCTGGTTTCTGGGCTTTGTCACACATTAAAAAAAGAGAGAGAGAGAAAATTCGATAGACAAGCAGAAAAATAGGCCAAAACCCCCGCTTTAAAACTGCCAAGTATGCTTGGGAAAGGAACGTTATGTTCTAAGCTGATACTGTTAGTATTTTTGTTGCTCATCGAGAAAGTCTCTTCAACTAAACCATCTCTTATTCTATCAAAAACCATTCAATCACGATATTATGGCCAAGCTTTCGCAAACATCGCATTTAGTGGCTATAAAAGTATAATAAAAGGTGTCGTTTTATAAAAAAAAATAGTTTATTATCGTTTAAAGGTTCAAATATAAATCGTCTCTACACTTGGTTGAAAGAAGACAAAACACAACTGTCAATGTACTGATGTTAAGCAAATGTAGCTTTAAAGTACTAGATGAGCTGAAATCACGCTATATACACCTTGTAGTCTAAATGGTATTAATCTGTTAAAAAAAATTTTTCAAAATGAAATAAAAAGAAAAAAATCGGAATTAGAATAATACACATCCTGAGCGTTGATTGGAACAGGCCAAAAAAAAAAGATGTAAAAACTAATAAATATTTTTGTGTTCCTTTTTTCTCTTTATTTCCTTTTCTTTATCTTCTCTTCTCTCAGTGGTTCCAGGTTTGTATTTTACAAAAAGAAAAGATCTGATACTGATATAAGTCAACTTGCGTTTAGAGTAGTCTTAAGCAATCAGCTAGTCTTATTATTGTACATGATGCTAGAAAGGTAAACACTTTGATTAGTTGTAAGAGCATCACTAATATTTATCTATTGAAATTTTGTAGTGTATTGACTAGCTCTGCGTCTACGGTTGTTGTAAATAAGCTGACAAACCCCAACATAGGTTACTGAGTAAGTAAAAGGTTTTGATAAGCTTATTTAGTCGCTAACTTTGAGTTGATTCTATCTACTAGATAATCTGTTCTGTATATCTGTAAAGGCCAAATCTCAAAGCATCCAAAGGTGAGTTTTTTTGATTATCATCATATAATAAGCTGGTTCTAGTCCCTTTATTTTATACTATTTTAATAGTAGTCTATTTGCTTATGACAAGAACCAAGCCGCTTTTGCACTTTTTCGCCTTTCTGTAGCTGCTATGACAAGTATTCCGTGGCAAGAAGTGTATATTCAGAGGTAAGTAAAAATTTTCAAGACTGCAGTACGTTTGGCCAGTAAAGAGACCAAAGTGAGCATGGGAACCTGGTACGTTTAATATAGAATAAGCCAATGGTGCGACGTATAGAGTGCGCCCAATATATAGTATATAGTAATATTTGCAATAAATAAACCAACAATATAAAAGAATACAAAAACGTTTTCCGTATTATATTTTAACCGCATACCAAAAGAGTAATGATACAAGGCGTAGCAGCCAATAAACAAAAGCAATATACCAATTAAAGAATACATCTTTTAACCAAGGTCGAATAGCAAAGAAGTGTATTTATAGCATTCGTTAATAATGTAACATAAAAGAGCCTATGGGAATGAAACAGTGTAAGCACCGAACTTTTTTTGGAGCCAATGACATGCTACACGTTTCAAGCAAAAGAGCAAATAGGATCAAGATATAGGCCTGTAATGTTGGTTGAAAGTTAAAGATCACAGGCCGAAAGGTATGTTTTTTGCCAGCCTAAAGAAAGGTACATTTCACGAAAATTAAGGCCTGAAAGGTAAAATTTTTGTCTGCTTGGAAAATTATACATTTCACGCAACATTGAGGCCTGAAAGGTATAACTTCGCTTAAATATACACCTTGTCACATTAATGTAGTTTATACATTTCACGGAACTTTCACGGCGAAAGTTCCGTGAAATGTATAAAATTTTTTTTGTAGTGGGGTCACTACACCCAAAAGGACGTCCACTGCTGCCAAATTTAGCGGTGGACGTCGGTTATTTGTACAGCAATTCGGCGTCCGCTGCACAAAAGTGATCGTAAAGTCCCACTGCAAGTCCACTGCAGGTCCACTGTTAGTTGGGACCCGACGATCACTGCTGTGGACTGGACAGATGAAATGCTTGCCATGTCCCCAGTGGATCATACAGGGCGTCCGTCTTATTTACTTTAGCTATGTGATTGGATATCTTTTTTGAAGAATCTTTATTCAATTGGCCATTTTTATAAATATACTCAAAAATTCTTTGTTTAATTGGCTTTACATTTGCTATTTTATTGAAATTGACATTTCTAATTGGATGATATGGACTTCTTTACACAAATATACTTCTTTACGATTGAACTGTTTACAGTAAATATAGAGGATTAGAGGCTTAAAAAGTGGCTTTTATTATAGAAAAAACTTTTTTTTGATTGAAAATTATGGCTTCTTTATGGGGGAAAATACTAGGGGATTAGGTAAAAAAAAAGCAATAATCGGTAGATGTAGAGAATATAGCCAGAAAAAAACCGATAGAAATGGCAAATTGCTTTTACAGAAAACGATGATAAAAGCGATCAGAGTACAGACAAGAGCAATTCGAATTGAGACACAAGCGCAACAGACAGACCATAAAAGCAGATGGAGGGAGACAGCAATTTTACATACAAAAGGCAGAAAGAACAACCAAACAAGGAACAACCGGATTTGAACTAAAACAACACCATCATTAGTTAAAAGCGAAACAGCACAAAAAGAAATGACAAATGTACTTACAGACAAGCCATGGTTAGGGGCAATATGAAAGGCAATTTACCGTGTCAAAGGAGCATACCAGCATTTGAAAGCCTAAAAAGAAAGCAATAAGTTATACTGAAATCATAGATTCTGATATCTTACTTACGTTCAAAAAAGCCATCAACAGGGTCCTTGTAAACCATATCATTATTAAGCACAACTAGGCTCTAAATGAAAGAAGTACGTGAATAAAAAGAATTACAACATAGATGCTCATGAATAATTACCTCAACTTATACAACAAAGTAAACACATATCAATTAAAGACAAGGACTAAGTAGATGGAAGTAGATTATTAGTGGCTTGACCGAAGAAAAAAAAAAGAAAAAGACTTACCTGTATACTTTAAAAAAAGTAATAAAATAGAGAGAAAAAGAGAAAAGAAAGGAAAAAAGAAAAAATTTCAACTTATTGACCGCTTCCTATTTGGGTCTTGTCAATAACAAAAAAAGAGAGAGAGAGAGAGAAAAATATCACACTGACAGATTTTATTATTGAATCACCGACAAAGGAATAAAATATTCTGACTTTACTTAACCGTTAAAAAATCTATGAAAAGCGACTAAGAGAGCGCTTCAAGTGCATTATAAGCATTCAGTAATGTGTCCCTTTAATATAGCCACAAACAGGCACCTCTTTTCTTTTTTTTTGTGTCGAAAAAAACGACATTAGAACTGTCGACATGGGCATGTATGCGTACACTTTGAAAAAATAAAAAATAAAGAGAAATAGCCCTATTTAATCTCAGCCAAAATCATACACACTTTTTTTTTCTCTCTCTTGAATTTATTTTTTTTTATTACAAGTAGCCTTAACTCATAGTTTATTTATCTTGTTAAAAGCAGATGAGACTTAGCGAGCTTATGTCATTTCAGCAATGCAGTATATTGAACGTAGACATTCCAAGCGTGGACTCTGGTTTGGAAGTGCAACGAAAAGAGAACAGTCAGGAAAGCTTTTAAGCTGCAAGTTGACTTCAATCTAAAAAAAAAAGAACACCACGCTGCTACTTTTTTCTTCTTCAGTATTAAGCTTGATCCTCATCATACATGCCAAGTAAAAGGTAAGTTACATTGCCGTGTTGGGAATCAACTATGTCATTTTTCTTTTTTGGTTTTGAAAAGAAGTGGACTACTTTATGAACGAGAAGATCTTTTTTATGAATGGAATACACCTTTACGCAATAAACAACGACTGCTTACGAGTTATTTTATGGATCACACCTTTATTTATTTTTGTCTCAGTACATGAAAGGAAAGAATGTGGGTTTTGGTACAAAATGAGCATATACAAGAGGAAAAAGATGTAAATGGACTGTTGCAAGTACTTATTTCTTATATTTTGACCTGTTAAGCTTGTAGAAATGGAACAGAAGAAAAGGGGATTTAAAGTGCAGGCTTACCTTGAACGCACTACTGGGTGATTTGGAACATGAGACCGAGATGAGTTTGCATGTTCTTCACAAAACTCTTTTCTTTTGCTTTTAATTTTTATAAGCTATCTTTTCTTCAAAGGTTTTTTTTAAAGTATGTTAACTTAGTGCATTTATTTCAATGTCTTTATCACAGCGTCTTATTCTTTAGATGTCTTTATTTCAGTGTCTTGTTTTCTTCAAGTTTTTTTTGCACTTAATTTTTGAGAGTCTCTTTTTTTCACTGCTTTAAGTTTTTTATTTCCCATTTTTAAAAGATTTTCCCAATTATTTTGTGAGCCTCATTCTCAATTTTTTAATTTTCTCGTTTCCGAAATTATTTTTCAATTTTTTAAGCAGTGGTTTTTCAGGTCTTTGTATTTTTTGAAGAAAAAATGACGACATTTCAAACTCCTCAGCATTAAGAAAATCAAGTTGCTGTAAAATCTCAAACAGAGAAAAAATCACTGCCAAAAAATTTAAAGAGCGAAATTTCCTTAAGCAGTGAAATGATAAAAGAAATGTAAATGGTAATAACTTTATGAATATACATCCAAATTCAATTCTGTAAAAAGTTTTGGAAGGCTAAAAAATACATCTAAATATCTGCCAAAAAAACAGCAACTTTCATTGTCAAAATCAAAAGTTGGTAATTTGACAGCGACGGACGCCCAGTCCAACCCGGGTGTCCACTGTACAGCGGACCGGCATTTGGTGTAGTGGTACTGTCTTCTGGTAAATCAAGCTGGTAGTATAACGCAGCTTGACAAATTGATGAAAAGTCTGATATAGGCTTTTGAGGGTAATTATCGGTTTGATAAAAAGTTGCGGAATTGAGTAGGTAAAAGAATCGACGAAAGGAATTAACAACGCCTAAACATGAGAGTAAGAAAAGGACAATGTTAATAACCTCTGTCAATCTTTCTCTTCCTATCAAAGTGATACCTAATAGCAGATAATAGAGATTTGTATGTATTTCACTAATTCACTACTTCTACTACGAATCAAACAATCACACCCAATTTTTAATAAAGAAAAACGACCTCGATTTTATTATAATAAATGTCTAGTTTTTATACTACTTCTAAAGAATTTCTATCTAAATAATGTTGAAATGTAAAAAATAAAGTAAAAATCTAATATCAGTTACGTCTAAAATAAATAAAGTGGGAAAAAGAGTAATTAGCAAGTATGGATCAGAAGTAACAAATGGAAGTAGGAATCTAAAATAAATAATATGGAGTGATTTGAAATAGTAACAAGATAAAGTAGATGATTGAAAGGAATTAGACAACAAAAGGAAACAAAAATATTAGGAATGTAAGCAAGACCAAAAGAGATTGAGAGTCAGTCAAGTCGATGGAAAACTAGTAAAAAGGGTCTTCAGGGTCTTCAGGGTTCTTCTTACTAACAATTAGTGACGTAGACTAGTATTCCGATTCGAACATTTGCCGGAATTTCACTGGACAACGGTTAAACTTTTTGAGCCGATAAAATCCCTATACTATATCTCATTGTGACAACTCGCAATCCCTCCCTTGTGTTTACCTTGAATAAACCCAGATAAAAACCAAATATAACGCAATAGAAGACTGTAAAGACTATCAAATTATAAGAGAGATAGACACAAAGAGTAGCGATAAAGTAATTAGGACTTGTTCTTTCAAAAGACAATGAAATGTGTAATTTAAGAGAAAGAAAATTGATTTTTTTTTATTATATTGAAATGCATCCGCTCTTTTATAGCTTCAGACATTTCTCATTACAACAGTTATTACTACAAATTCTACTTCTACAACTAATTCTAGACAACCAGAGTTTCTAAGAATAGAGATCAAGATTCAATTCAGAAAATTACTAACAATTAATGCACTCTTCAACTTCAGATGAAACGATGAAAGGGACCCTGAGTGTCAAAAATGTCAGAATTAGAACAATAAAATAAAATAAAATTAAATAAGGGACATCAACAGAAAAAGGAAATAATTCGGATACCGCGACAATAGAAGCTACATCATAGATATCACCATTATTCCAACACCGAGAAACGCAGAAAGGGGCATAGTACCAAAAATAGACAACATCCTTAATCATAGATCCAAGAAGTAACAGCAAGTATAACCTCTAAAACCGCAGAGAACGACAGAAGCGAGCGAAATTCAACATGAACACATGTCAATTTGTCGTAGACGTTAGCAGTTCTGAGCGTAAGCAGCCAATTGAGGTTGAGTATAACCTTCCTTATTTGCATAATCCAAATAAGAAAAGGTTTAAACCTCAGATACTTAACAAAAGAAGAAAGAAGACTAGGCTGAACTTGATTCGTATAAGGAAGTTGCCTTTAGGAAAACACAAGGTACAATTGTATTCGTCGAGACATAAGAATCAATCGGATGGAAGTATATAATTACTTCCTACTTTATTTGAAATAGTATAAATATTTAGTATAGAATAGAAAAGTATAAAAGACCATATTTTGGATAATTGTAAGCTCTTTATCAAAGACTTATTATCAAAATACAGGTAAACGATAAATAAGAAAACAAATAAAGATCAAAGACTTATTATCAGATTACAGTTGTCTACGTCAAGCTTTTCCAGTGATCTTAAAGGCTCAAAAGCTCTACTTTAGTCACGTGACTGCATTGGCAAAACAAAATAACATAACAAGACGATAAATAGAAAGCGGTTCCATAGTGTAATGGTTATCATATCGGTCTTTGAATCCGGTGATCCGAGTTCGATTCTCGGTGGGACCTGCAGTGGTTCCGGCTCTAATTGTTTATTTTTTTAAAATTTTGTTGCTCAGAAATAGAGTGCATCTTTTTTAAAATAAAAAATTTTTGGGCCATTTTTTGGATTGTTTTCAAATGTATAGGAAAGATGCGGTTTGACTTTTTTTTAAATTCTGCTGTTACAGGACAAAGGATAGTTTTTGCAGTAACTTGAGAAAGAGAACAAATAGATATAATAGAGCAATCAGGCAGCAAGGTTATAAGTAATGAGCACAAGGTTTTAAGTCGTCCGACTAGAGATATAAGTAAAGTAAAGAGAATAATGTAATATAGAAGAAGAGATGTAATATATGAATACAATGATCTGTAATAAGTATCAAGGGAACTAATAACAATATGTGGATTTAGGTAGTGAATATGTCAAACTACCATCAAGCGTAAAGTAAATAAGAGAGATATAAGTTGAGTTTATTAATAAGAGAAGATTAAAGAGTTTATATGCTATTCTAAAAGAAGTCATGTTGGACTTGCAAACTAATAATTTAAACAGTCAAGTTAATTAATACTTGTATAAAAGTTCTATTCATTATAATATGGAAAGTCAGAGAAGGATTCTAATAAGGTTGTTGTGTAATAAGAGATCAAGAGGAGCTGTCAAATGAGTAAAATACCAATTAGGAAATACAGAGTTGGATTCAAAGCAGCGAAAAGAAGTCAGAAAATAATTGAGTACTAGGAAAATTCCTGTGCGTAACACTGCCTCCGTAGAAGTGTTCTAAATACATTTATCTAAAAACGTACGGTGGAAAAGTTACTAAGCATCTGCAAAAAAAAATTGTTTGCCTTCAAAGTTGAGGTCCTTAAGCTGGGAGAGCAAAATATGTCCACAATATTTTACTGCATTGTGTTCAAATTCGGTACTTGAATTTTTCCATTTTAAACCTTCAGCCAATCAAATTGCTTCATTTGTTGTTACACAAATAAAATTGTATCAAAAAATACAGGAACTTCTCAAAATTTAAAATTTCCATTTTCATTACACACAAAAACAATGCCCAAAGTATCATCCAAAAAGCAAAGAATGGCAAACTTGTCAAAGCTTGCAGCAAAAGCCAAAGAGACTACTAATCTTCAAAATGCTACTGTTTCACCCCAACCCATGCTTGAGGAGATGGAGGTTGATCAGGTTGTCGAGATCTCGCAACCTATTTAAAACACGGTTGAATTGGCGTGGAATTCGGAAGCTCAGGCTTCAACTCAAAGGTACAGGCACTCTGGAGCACACAGTGATAGACACGTGCGTCGTATTGCACAAAGAAACAGAGAGATTGCAAGAGGAAATGCAAGAATTGACAGCTTCTTCGCTCTTGTCAACACACCAGCTGTTCAGCCCGAAGCTGATATCGAACCCGCAATCGATTATAAGACTCAGGTTGAAGATGCATTGGTTCGCCTTTGTGCCTTTGTTGCCCCTAGAACAAATGTTCAATCTGAATAACACAAATTGGGAATCTCCCAAATGGCCAAGTACGACGCTGTATACCATTACTTCAGAATAATGGCTAGCAGTGGTGAATGGCGTAAGATGAAGGCATCTATGGATGCAGCATTGATTGTGTACAAGCACAAAGCCACCAGCTATCGGGCCAAGGTTATCAGAGAGCAAGCAGCTGAATACTTGGCCTCTTACACCATTCCTCTCGGTGCTCAGGGAGGGCACAGTAAAAGAGTGTCAGTTCTTGATGACAATGACATCAAGATGAAGGCAATCGAATGGTTTAGAAGCCAACCAAAGGCCAAGAGAAGTATCCCTGCCTTAGTCAATCAGCTTCGGAATGTTATCTTGCCAAAGAAAATCGAAGCATCGACTTTAAATGAAGAATTGCTGGTGGATGGTAGTGCGGTCTGGCCTCTTTCTGCCGAGTCTGTGAGAAGAAAGCTCATTTCTTGGGGATTCAACTTCAAGCACCTTGATAACTTGATTAAACACGATCTTAAATTGAAATCTTCTAACGTTTTTCTTAAATACTAATAGGCAAAGTTCTGTATATTGATGGACACGAGCGTGAGGATGTTGTCGAGTACCGTGCTGCATGGTCTCAAAGAATGCAGCAATACCTCAAGTATTCGGAGCAATACAACGAATTCGATACAGCCGTAGTTATTCCCCCTGAGTTGCCTGATGGTATGAAGCAGCATGTGTTTGTTACTCACGATGAGAGTACTTTCTACGCTAATGATTTCCAAAGCTACTCATGGGTGGAAAATAACGAAAGCTACTGTCTTCCTAAGTTACAAGGCAGATCCATCATGATGTCCGAGTTTCAATGCCCCTGCCATGGAACTATGAGAGGAGAGGTAAACGGACGGGTGCTCTCTGGAAGAAAGATCTTTAATCCTGGATCGCAGTATCAAGGTTACTGGACCAGTCAGCATATGAAGGAGCAACTTGAAGATGAGGTTATACCTCTTTTCAAAGCCCTTCATCCTGATTGTGTTGCAGTCTTTCTTCTCGACCAAAGCAGTAACCATAATGCCTTTGCTCTCAGCGCTCTGGTTGCAAAAAGAATGAATATGAATGCAATAGAGATAAAGAACGATGATGCAGGTCAAGGCCTTTTCTCTGACCAGTCTTTCCACGTCGAAAGGGAGTACAACTACTGTGAGCAACAGAAGGTGTACTTCCAAAAGAAAAGCATGCAAGAAAAAAAAACGAGTACCCAAAAATCCATGCAAAAACTCATGCTGTAAGTTGTTTGCTAGACAATTGCATTTTATACGACATTATAGTAACATTCAATATAAGGGTGGAGAAAAGAAGAAATATTTCGTAGGCATCAAAGGTATTCTTGCGAATCGTAAGCTTTTCTTGAACGAACAAGAGAGATACGCCATGGTCCGTTAGTGCAACAATGTGGCCGTTGAAACTCGCAGGTGTTGTGCTGTTCACCTTTTGGAAGTTCAGCCCGACTTTCTTCAGCAGAAGTCTATCCTTGCCGAAGTCATCGAGAACAATGGCTTTATTTTTGAACTTTATCCAAAGTACCACTGCGAATGTAATTGGATTGAGCGGTACCGGGGCGCTGCCAAGAGAGAAGCACGCCGGGAGTGTGATTATTCCTTCCAATCACTGGATAGGAATATTCACAACTTCTTGGATAGTGTCTGCCCTCCTGATGAGCAGCCATTAATCATCAGAAAATTCTTTAATAAGAGCTTTGCATACATTCGAGCTTATGCACAAGGCAAAGACGTTAAAGAAACTTTCGCTCCGGTTGAGCAATTCTCAAAGTTGCATAAGTCTCACAGAAAATTGAGAACCAACCAATAAAAGTTCGCAAAAAAAATTTTTTCCTCTTAATATGGAAGCGGAGTTTAAGATCTCAAAAATGTCTGTTTTCCAAAAATTTTCTATTTAAAAAAAAATGCACCCTACTAAAAATAGAGCTTCGGTTGGTTACTTTTTTGACTCTCAGTTGGTTGATTTTTCGAATCTCAATAGGTTACTTATTTAGACTTCGTTTGGTTAATTTGTTGAACATTATGTGATATTTGCAGTCTCAGATAAATTCAATGAGAGGGAATTCGATTTTTTTATTAAAAAGAAAGAGAGGAAACTAATTCTACTGCAAGTCCATGTTGTGTTTATATATTATTTTCAATCAATCACTCCGTTATAATTTTATCTGTATGAGCAGTTTTCCTACTAGGATGACTGGTCACCTTAATTGAAAGATGGCTGTAGCCAGATTTCATCCCCCGCCTTGAATAAGGTGGAGATATATTGTTTACTTGATTTATATCTTGGAGAGATAATAATTATGCGCGACAAGATATGTTTAATCTTGACAAGTGTTTCAATATATCAGGCATAACTGTTTCATACATGTTCACTTGTTTCGTTGGATGTTAAGATCAGTTTAGATTAGGTGATAACGATAGACAAGTCCTTTGTGATTATGTCTCAGAACTATCTTTATCCAAGTAATGATTTAGTCTTTTCTTATAATGACATCTCTAGAATCATTGCTTGTTTTGTTAGATGCTGCTACCTTGGTATTATAAGGCCTATGCAACCATCCTGCTATCACATGTGTCATGTCATATAGCCATTTCAAGTATTGATGAAAAGAGAGTCAATGAATATAAATCTGATCATGCTTTCAATGTGTTAGCTAGGCACATTGAACGCTTTATTTATCATATCGTCGCTTTTTACCAATGCTTGTTAGATGTTTGATTTCAGGATTACCTCAGGTAATATCTGAAATGATTTCAGTTTTCCAACTTTGTGAACATTATTTGATTTATTGTTATTTTGACATTATCTGTCAAAATAACCTTTGGTAATGATTAATTAAATCCCCGATTATAAGTCGTTCTAGCTTTTGTATATGCCCAAATACGACATGTAGAGGAACGACAGATATGACCGCACCACCGTCAAGTAAGAATTCTAATTCATGTTTGTCTTCCGCCATAACTGTCACCTATTGTAGCTCGGTGTTCGTTGTGATACTTTTTAAAGTGTCAACTGCGATGTTCTGAGTTCTTACTACTTTTACTTAAGTAGGATTAATGTCCATAGCGTTGGCTAAGATAGATTTATTCTTTGATGAGAAAAGTTAACTTTCCATTAAATTTAGCCATTGGTAGTAAAGCTCTGGTGCACAGTACATAAACTAAGGAAGGGGTAAGGGAATTTTAACCGCCCATAATTCTTCTTTTGGCGGTACTTCTCCTCGAGCATTTGCTTCGTCATATAGTCGCTTGTACTCCTTCTTAGCGGCTCTAACTTTTTCCAAGTTACGCAACTTGACGGCTCTTAGCTCTTCAGGGGCCTCTTTTTGTTTGTTTTGGTTTTCAGATTCGTTGATTAAGTAGATATTTTGGTTGTCTGCAAAAGTGCACTTTCAACATTGAGAAAATTTTCTTGTTCAGGTTTTTTAAATGATGATGTCTGTGTTCCCCTCATTTGAAGAACTCGAGGGGAGGCTTTACGAAAATCCTGTTCAGCGATATCGACAAAGAATACTCTGGCTTGATCACCACGCTTCATGGGAAAACGTTGGTTGCATTTGGTTTACCTTCTCGACATGTTTGACACTCTCTTGTACAGTCTCGAGCGTAATGTTCCACGGTGTTACAGTTGTAATATTTACCTGCGCCAATGGTGTTCCTTGGGTTAAAGTTTTCTTGTACAGAGGCACAAGGTTTTGTTTCGGACAATCAAAAAAATATTTATCTCCTTTCTTGATCAATACTTTCACAAACCTTTTGTTACCCATTTAAAACTACTCTAATCTCAAAATGCCTAAAGTTACAAACATTACTAAGCGTGGTCTTTACAACGAGCGCAAAGACGAGAAATATTGGGGAGTTTTCGATCTTAATCGCGCCGGTTATTCTCAGCGTGAGATAGCTGTGCTTGTTAAACTACTTCTTTCAACTGTGAACAGTATCATTGCTCGCATCAATAAAACAGACTCACCTCTGCCTCGCACCTCTTCTGGAGCACCTATGGAAGTCGATGAAAGAGATTTAAGACACTTGCGGTCAATGGTGACCAAGAATCCTTTCTTAAGCTTTGATGGTGCCAAGCATGAATTGAAGAAATTTGATGTCAACGTCTGTAGGGCGACAGTTATCGATTATATCCGCAGGATGAGTTTCGATTCTTACTACGCCAAGAAGAAGCCTGCGTTGACATCACAGCACAAGCAAAAATGCTTAGAATGGGCCCTGAATCATGTCAATTGGTCCGCTGATCAGTAGCCAGTGTCATTTGGTTGGATGAGTCTCGTTATGAGATAGAAGAACAGCACGGCGGCCTAAGAGTCATTAGACAGCAAGATCAAGCCTAAACAGAGGAGCTCACAGTTCCTACCAAAAAGTTAGGTAAAGGAAGTGTGATGCTGTGAGGTTGTTTTAGGAGAGGTGGAGCGGGGTCTCTTGTGTTTGTGGATAGCTCAGTAAACTCTGAGCGATACATCCAAATTTTGGCTGATCACTTCCAGCCATGGCTCTTGGATCTTCAAGCCAAGGAAGACAGAACCTTCACTTTCCAAAAAGACGACGCTACATGCCATACTGCTGCTGCTACTCGTGCTTGGAAGACTAGGCATATGATCAAAGGCTTTGAGTTTTGGTCTGCACAAAGCCCAGATTTAAATCCCATTAAGCATTTGTGGTGGGCTCTTGAGTTGAGGATTAAGAGTAGACGACATACGGTCCAAAATGCTGCCCAGTTGAAGGAGTTTTTGATAGAAGCATGGAATGAGATCAGCCATGATCTTTTCATGCGTCTTGTTGACAGTATGAAGGATAGGTTTTAGGCTGTAATTGATGCTGAAGGCGGCCCTACCAGATATTAAATAAAAAAAATTTATCTGTAAATTTTAAAAGTAGACATGTTAAGGATTCTTTTACAAAAGTTTGATGAGCTCAGGTATGGATATCCATGATAAGGATCACTATGAATTCATATATCTTGTGTGCGTGTTGCATACAACTGCTTCTTTCAGAGCAATAAAATAAAGTAAGATCAGATTAGGCTTATTGTGACCAGTCTATTTCTATATATGGAATTCTCAGGCTGTTGCGTTCAAACGGTACAAACACTGGATACAACGTATCCAGGCTACAGGCAATGTATACATTGTGCTCAAGTTACTCAGTTATCATACCAGTATTTCCCATAGTATAGATAGAGACAGAAAACATATATCTATATAAAACATCTTTCTTTTGGTCTGATTGACTTTTTATTGTTATTAATAGTGAATATATCACAATGCGGAGTATTTTGTTTACAGAAGTGTCCGAAACAAAGCCTTGTGCCACTGTAGTTAGTTATAAAGCAAGCAGAAAATATTGTCATATACTTACTTTGAAAGTCTCAAAAAGCCATCCCGAAAGCAGAGAGTAACGCACTAAAGCGACAAAAGCTCAACGACAGAAAAGAGACTATAAAAAGTGAATAAGTTAAACCGATAAAAAGATAATTTAATCATTTACTTACGCTCTAAAGCATCATAGCACCTCAAGTTATAGCCAGAGACAACTATAAGTACCTAAGGTAACCAAATAGAACAATTGGAGAGGCCTGGAGTCATATTCTATCATTTTACTTACTTTTATACCAAGTTTCTCGAGAAAAGACAAAACTACGTGACTAATCTTAAGAAAAAAAAGGATGTTAAGTCAACAGTAATGTATTTATATGTCGAGTTGTACCTTAAACTATGTATCAGTCTTTATAAGCTCTAAAGGTAACATGCCTACATTGAGAATCATGTCGTGTTTGGCTTGTTTGAACATGAATTCTTTAAGAATTGAAGTCTATATTTGTATATAAAGATCTTCATCATAATTGAATTAAGTAATCCTACCAACATTATGTCAGTCTAGAATGATTTCATAAGCAAGTGCTACAAATTTGGACTAAAGAAGATGATAAGCAAGAAGTCTTGCTAAAGAAAGTAAAATGTCAATATGTCATTAAAGGTGACACAAACTAGTCTATGACATTGTTCTCTTAAATATCCAGATTTAGTAAAGAGTAAAGACTAAAGGAAGTCAAAGACGTAATAGCAATAGTAGATAGCAATTGGTATAAATACTCTCATTTATTTTGTTCATAATAAAGGCATACGTAAAACAGTCTCAAACTATTTACAATACTTGTCCCCATATTTCTTTATATTTAAATTTACCAAAAATATTACATTTCATAATCAATAAACAGTTGCTTGGGTATGAGAAAGTACTTACAAGTTTTATTTCAAATTCAAGATAAATAAAAGAAATAGAAGAGAAAAGATTAAAAAATGACAAAGAAAATTGTTCTTAATTAGTTAAAAATCATAAAACCCTATTTTTACACAGAAAAAGATCTGTAAAAGTACGATCTGTAAAACATTGCATAAAAAGAGATGGAAAATATTCTATTTGACTTCATCATCTTTTTATTTTCACATAATGAACCAAATTCCTGTTGATGCTACCGCTTCTCGCCCTACCCCTCGTCCTGCTGCTTCTCGTCCTGTTGTTAATCCCTATGTTGCTGAGAGCCGGTTTGAAGAGGCTTTCGACTTGATGAACAGTCACGTCGGTGGAATGAAAGCCATTTTTTCTTTCTGCTCGCCAGCCCACCGCCAATACCAACGATGGGCCCAGATATGGTGACAACCATGCCTTGCGAGTAAGTTATTCGTCTCCTTTCATACAACCACTTTTACTTAGATTTTTATATTTTTGCTTAGGATGCTGTCAAAATTGCAATCGAAAAGGCAAAAGTCCCTGGTGTCGAGTTTGTCTTTGACCAGTCAATGAGGCACGCGACAAAAAACTTGCATGCATTTGATTGCATCCACAAAGGTGCAATCGAAGAAGTAAAGGCTCTTACTGGTCACCCGGATAATCAAGAACTTTCTGCTGGTCTTCTTCGGCTCTGAGAATGAAGACCAGAAATCAGGTTGACGATATGATTAAAAGAGACAAGAAAAAAGGCCTTGCTCCCCAGGAGCTTGAATAAAAAAATGCTTCGCTTCGTAAAGATAGACGTTTGCGTTCAGCCAAAGTAAGTTACTAAAGCATCTTTTACCCTTGTTCGTGATACTGAGAATGTTTTTAATTGAACCAATTTTTCGCTGCTTTGGACAGCATTCACAAGAAAAAGAACAAGGCTATACGCGCTTTTCAATGCCGTGAAGTTGTTGAAAAGAAGCTGCCTACTGGACGCCACGAAAAGTTTCTTCAATGGGCTATTAGGTCTTAAAGTGCTGTTTTTTTGTCTCTTTGTTGCTTTTTTTTCGTTTAATAAATAAACATTTAAATCAATCAAATTATCATTTCGAAACATAAACCTAATACTTAGCTTGTTCGTTTTCAGCCACTTGATTTCTTCCTTTGCATTGATCGAGTTCTAAATTTTAAATAGACAAACCGTAAATAAAGATAAAATAAATAAATAGAAAAAAAAGTGACAAAAAATTTAAAGGAATGAAATGTATTTATCAAAAAACCGCAAGGCAAAAAAATTGGAAAGGCATAGAAAGAAAGTCATAAAAAAAGGCATAGGTAGACATAGCATAGGAAAAGCATAGGTAGGCATAGGACAAAAAGGGCATAAGTGAACATAAACAAAAAAAGTTAAGCAATGAGCTTTGGTGGCAATAGGATGACTACATGACGATTCGTAAGGTGATTAAGAACAATTGCTACTTGGTTGTGCAAATGAACCACAGGTATGTTAGAAGCATCTGAATCATCTTCAAAACCAGCATTCATTGTTTCCATGCCATAAATAGAGAATCTTGATTATTAAAGTAGTATAATGCATCACTGGACTTAATAAACCATTTAACATAACACTACGGGAAAATTTTTTGTGATTACTTCAAAATGCGCCGGATTTGCACCAAAATAATTCAAATGCGTCGGATTTGCTCCAAAAAAAAGTTTTTTTTATTTATGGGACTTTGATTGTCGTGTTTGTAGATTTGGATCTAATTTTAAACCAATCATGTTAAAGCTAGAGATCTTTTTTTAGTAATAAATCTTGAATTATAAAAGGACGACCAGACTTTTTTCTTTAACAAACTCTACTTAGTTCATTATTTATAATGCAAAGTAACCGCATAACAAAGAAGAAAACTATTAACAAATCAAAGCTCGCATACCATACTGGTTACTTTAAATGTAACCAATGTGGAAAAGAGTTCAACAAGTATAGAAAGGAAATTTCTTGGCGTAAACACGCTTTCATGATGTATTCATCAAGAAGATCAGGTTCAAACAAAGCACTTATTAACCAAGTTGATAATAGCATCAGTAGCAATACTTTAAGCAGGGAACCTAGTTTTGACATGGACTTAGCTGAACCTTTTGTAGACAGCATGGATGTCGATAGCGTGGATGTTGACATGGACGTTGTACTTCAAGATGAAGACGGTACTGAAACGGCACTCCATGATAGTGATATCGAGAGCAGTCAAGGCGATGTATATCAGCAGACTTTAGAAGCAGCTGAAGAACAGGTATCTCCACCTTTTTTGTCGATGTAGATGATTCAAACATGAGCAAGGAATTCAAGAAGCAAATGGAATTCCTTACTTTTGCAAAGAGCCATGGTGTATCAAGAAACACTGTCGACAATCTCTCCGAGATTGTCAATGAAATGCTTTCGGACCGCGGTGATAGGGAACTACTCTTATCTCATTACAAGATTCAACAACAGCTCTTCGAATCGCTGTCTTTTGAATCAACTACTCACAAGGCTTGTTTTGACGGTTGTCAATATTTTGCTACTGGTACTGAGAAGCCCTGTTTAAACAAGAATCCAGAACCCATGCCTGGATGAGAGACTAGTTTGCAGCCTCAGGAGTTCAAGTACTTGCCTCTCATTCAACAGCTAGCCGCAATGCTAAGCGAGACTGAGACTTTGAAACTTCTCAGATATCCCTGTAATGATTATGGGTTAGTGAATAAAGGAAAAACAAGAAAGTACTTTGATAATCTCTTTATTCTTAGAAAGTGGAATAATGTTTCTAAACTAAATAGTACAGTGGTTTTTATACAATTGTTAAAGTTTGTGTCTACTCGAATGTGAATGGATTTTACTAATCCTTATTCTCATAAAATATAAGGGAAATAATCTTTATATGACGGTTGAGGTCTTCTTCCAGCGTTCTACCATTGTCCTGTATTTTTACCGTTCCTGAATACAGTTGGATTAGGACTTTAAATCTGGGATGGCTTGATTTGGAACTTGTGTAATTTTCTCTGTCCTTTTTCTTCTGAGTAAGCATTTACTGCTTACTGTGTCTTATGTGTATATGAGCTTTCACTCTTTACATTATGTTGAGCTTCTAGTAGTTTGAGTTGTATATCGTATTTTAAATAAACAATTCTTTTATTGGATATCATTTTCAGTATCTACTTTTATTTATCATATGGTGAAATCACCACAATTCCTACTCAAAGAACACTGATGAGGACGTTATGTCTGACATCTTTGATGGAGAAATCTGTCGAAAAATGAAAACTGGTAAGGCGAAACCTAATAAGCTCACCATTTATTTAGGTCTGTACAGTGATGGATTTCAAGTGTTGAACAATCAAAAGCATGGCTTGACTTTGGTTCACTTGGTCATCTTAAACTTGCCACCACTTATCCGTACAGAGAAGAAGTACATGCTTCAGTTGTTCTTGGCTCCCGGTCCAAAGTTCCCCAAAGACCTTTTCTCTTACATGGAGCCTGTTCTGGAAGAGCTGAATATTTTGGAAAACGAAGGCATTAAAGTGGCCAACTCGGATACAGTCGTTAATGCCCATCTACTCTTTGTTGGAGGCGATATTCCGGCTACTACCAAAATGGCAGGTCTTAAGGGCCATACATCAGCACACGGATGTAATCATTGTACAATGCTGCAAACAAACTGGTCTTTCAAAAATTCTGGCGGTTCTCAGTTGCGAAGTGTGGAGTCTTACAAGGCAACCGACGATGGAATTGGACAAAAGCATCCGACACTCTTTGCAAGCCTCAAACGCTTTCATGGTACGTTTTTCTTCCCTGTTGACTTAATGCATTTATTAGGTGCAAACATTGGACCACAAATCCGCAACATCATGATGTCTAAGGATTTCAACCATAAGTTCAGTAACAAGAGCAACCCATTGGAGCTTAATGGTACAGCCGTAAGAGAGATGGATCGACTTCTTTACCACTCGTCCTACTTGGTGCCGACCATCTTTTCAGGAAAGATAATCGGTATCAGTACTGTCTCTCAAAAGAGATCTGTAGATTGGATTCACTTCTTGAGGTTTGTGGTTCCTACTGTCTTGGCTGAATACTTTGATGAGGATACCAAGATGGCATTGATCAATCTCGCAAGGGTCAGTAATATGTTGTGCCAACGAAGCATAAGATGCTCTGACATTCCTGCTGTGACGAGTTGTATTCTTTCATGGACAGGTTGGCTCAACAAAGTGATTGAAGAAGAAAGACTGTCACCAAACGCATACACAGTGAACCACCACTTTCTTCTGCATCTACCTCTTTTGATTCAATACATGGGTCTAATGTTTGCTTATGCCGCTTTTCCCATTGAAACTATTATAGGTGTATTCAAGTCTCGTGTCAAAGGAAAGTCAAAGATTGGTCAAAATGCCAGCAATGTTTTAGTAGAAATAGCTGCAGAAAACAGACTAAAAAGACTTTTCCCAGCTGAAGATGGTAAGGAGAAGAAAGCACTAACAGAAGACAATTCTATAGATGGTCTTGAAATGTGGGGTCCTTTTAGTACCATCAAACTGGATGAAGCAAGACATCACCTGGGAATCAACAACGCTAAGGCATTGATCCAGAACTTCTACGCCAGATACTATGGGAAGGACAGATCAGTAGAAGTAAACGGTGCTGATGATTTCGAAATTGGTTACAACATGCGAATGCCAGAAGGTGTTGTATTCGGTAGCTCTCTAGGGCATGTTCCAGGAAACAGAGTTCATTTCTTTGCAAAGTTGAATCTGCGCTTAGATGTCATCAAGAGAGGTAAAAGGGTGTCCATGAAGAACCTAACATACTTTGGAGAAGTTATTAAATACTTTAGATATACTCCAGTTGGTGGCTCATCTGTTCTGTTGGCTTTTGTGAAAGTATTTGAGGTAAAGAATGGTGCTATATTTTCTTTTAGACTACCTTCTGCACCAACAAAAACTATTGTAGTTGGTGTTCACAAATTGGTTGCACTCTGTGGATAAAAAGGAACACATCTTTTGGAAGGATTACCAATTGCACGAAGACCCTTTTACTAGCATTACGCTTTTGTAGTTACACTCAATTTACTTAGAGCCAATAAAAAATTTTTTTCTCACAGTGAAATTTTTTTTCTTTTCTTTTCATTTATTTTTCAATAAAGAACTACGCAAATAACACGTTTAAGATGAATAACCAAGACATTATTAACGCTTTAAACCAGATGCAATTCACATTGCAAAGAACATTCATGAACGAATGTCAAATCATGACTTTGAAACTTGACAAGCTTGCGCAAGAAAACCAACACTTGCGGGAAGAGGTGACGTTATTACGAAATGAGATTAACGTTTTGACTTCTGTAGCGGGTAACGCGTCCACTTCTGCTCTGCCTGCCACAAGCAACAGCCTGTTTTTGAACAATTCGAGTCCTCTAAGAGACATCCTAAAGAAGGAAGTTACTTCAACAAGAAACTTTGGTTGGGATGTCTATCGCAAGCTGGCCGAGAGAGTTCTTGGAAGGGTGTTGTCAGAGGACGAGTTCAAGGCCTACTGCAAGGACAACGTTAACGTAGGCCTGCTCAACCCTCTGATGTACAGCATCAAAAAGAAGCACGGCCTCCTCAATAGTAAAACAAGCTATGCGAAGCTTCCATCAAGTATCCGTGAAGAGGCTGGGCTTCTGCTTGAGGAGAGGGCAGCACCCTTCTTGCCTCTTGCTGCTTGCGCTGGTCGTTGGGGAGCCAAGATGCTCCTAATGAGAATGTGGCACCGCTCTTCTCAAGACTTTTTGGTTGAACTTGACCAAGAAGAGCAAGAAGAAGAAGATCAAGAAGAAGATCAAGAAGAAGAGCAAGAAGAAGAGAAACAAGAAGAAGAGGAGCATGAACAAGAAGAACATAATGATATTGATCATTATGAATCGTAAGATACACGTGTTTTACTTCTGCTTATTTAAATTACTAATGCTCTACTCATAGGGATGTGTCTTCAGATTTGTCACTTCTCGCATTGGATCCAAGTATAGAGCACCCTTTTGTTGAGAGCCATATGCAATATCATGCTGAAGGTATATCTTATTTCTTATTCTTCATAATAATCATTCACTAATTTGGCTTCCTCTGTATGTAGTGGACAAATTTGTTGACACTCTTGTTCAAAGAAAAAGGGGGCGCCCTTCAACAAAAGGTAGGAAATACTTTATGCAACAATAACATACACACACATACAATAGATTAATAACTAATGTATTATTACTAGAGGCCAGCAAGAAGTCTAGTGCTGGCAAAAGAATAAGAACATTTAGAAGATAAGGCACGGTAGTTATATTGTTAAAAGATGTGCTTCTATCTTCTAAACTTTAGTATTGCACAATGATATTATTATAGATCATTTCAAGACCAAATGAAGATAACAAAGTTAAGTACTGCCTGTTATAATCTTTTGCTTTAAGCTTAAATATATATTCTATTTAAATAAACGATGCTGCCTATTTTATAATGTATTGCAATGCAATAAACAACCCTAAACAAATGTAATCGAATAAATATAATGCAATTTTATTGGTTTAAAAAAAGAAAAACAAATAAAAGAAGCTTCATTTTGACCTATTTTATTGTATGATGGAGAGTGATGAGGAGTGATGGGGAGTACTGTAGAGTGTTGTAGAGTGTTGTAGAGTGCTGTAGAGCGAAGGAGAGTAAAGGAAAGCAAAGGAAAGCAAGGGAAGGTTTTTTTAATTTACTTCAGTTTTACTTATTTTTTGAAGTAAAATTACTTCACTTGCGTCAGGTTTACTTATTTTTTGGTGAAAAATTACTACACGAATGAAAAAAATGTATGCAGATCTGAAGCATTTTACTGCAAAATGAGCCGGATCTGCATCGGGGTTACTTCATTTTAAAAAATAAAAATCCCAGTCAAAATTTCCCGTTGTGTAGGCAAGGGTATGAGGTCTTGACACTGCTATACCGTCTTCATCTACCACTTTAACAGTACTTCTAAACATACAAAGAACCTGGCAATACCTAAGAACTAAGCCGTGGACACCTGGATAATATGCCATTGCATATGAACTACGTTTGCGTAATGTAGATGCTTCGATAGAGTTGAACTTGTTACCAAGAATGTTGATATATTTGTAAATTAATACTTTGCGTTCAACAGGTAGGCGGCTTGAGTTTGCAATTGCAAGGAATTCATCGATGTACCTGTCGCCGTGCACACTGTTGTAGAAAGATATAAGACAAGAAAACAACTCTTCGTTCAATGTAGACATGTTAGGCTTGAGAGACGACACAGTTATGAGAGAGAGTTTTTTCATGACCATATGCACCAACGGTACCGGTATACAAGTCGTAGAAGCTCAAGAGGTCAAATATCTTGTCGTTGGTATTATATACGCTGGCCAAGGACTTGTTGCCAAGAAAGAAAGATTCGACTTGCTGTTTGTTCTCTTTTGGAATAAAATCCATTAACTCTCTAACCGAGTCTTCGCTATGTACATCTAACAAGAACTTGTCAATGTATGTGCACTCAACGCAACCTTTTCGGTTCGTTCTAATCGTCTTCAAGTCTTGATTGTAACGTTCGAAGTTGAACAACCAGTGGGAAGGGGAGGCAGAGTGGTCTAGAAATGTTTCTTCTAGATGAAGAGCGTTGTAAAAGTTGATCGTAATCAAAAATTTATCTTGATAGATCTCTTTGAACCCAACCAAGAAAGACTTCAACAGGTTATGTGCCGTATTAAGTTCCAAGAGGGACAAAGAAGGAGAGAGGAGAGTTCTTGAAGCCTTGACCAAAAGCATCCAATGTTTATATGGCTTCTTTTCAAGACGCTGGGGAAGGAGGTATGGAGACAACACCAACAACCAGGTAGCCCATTCATCTGCCTTGAAGGTAGAGAAACCGTTGCCAGTGGTCAACTTTCTTGCAATGGACGATACAGCGTGGGTGGGGGGGGGGAGAATAAACTTGCTCTCCAAGATCACTTGCATCTCCTTCAAATGGGCGGGTGTGAGCTTGGGCAACGATCGTCCACTGGATGTTGTAAAAACGCCTGTCCATATGCTAGTAATTTTTTTTGTAAGATCAAGAAGTAGATTGTTGCATGATGTCGATACCAACATGACGGATTGGATCGAAATATGGCAAATTCAATAGAACACTCCAACGGGTACCATTCTGTCTTTTTTTCTCTTTACGAGCACTTTCCGTTCTGGTTTGCAGCCATTCTTGCGCTTGTCTTCTGTGCTCACTACACGTTCTTCTGACTTGGCTTTCGATGTCAAAGTCACTGTAGTCCCGAGCCTTGTCACCTGCCACAATGGGATCAAACTGTATTTTGCACTTCAGACAGGCATTGATCGAGTGGAATGAAGTAAAACCAGCCACTTTGCGCTGAGCAGGCAAATCCATCATACACAAAGAAAGTGCCGCCTTGACTACTTGCTTTCCTTTGGGTTTGGTCTCCATCTCAACACCACTCATCAACTGTTTTAACTCCTTGACCAAGGGACGCAAATAGTGGTTCATTTCAAATGTCTTGGGTTCCTTTGGGCCATTGATAAGACAAACCAGTATGACGTTACTACGAAGGTTTCTTATCTCACGTGGCAAGTTTTGAACAGTAAGATTAATGGCGCCAACACTGTAAGAATCCTTATAAGCCTGGAACCAGTCGCAGTTCAATGCAAGCAACAAATTAAAGTCGCTCTGAAAGACAAATGGCTGATTATCAGTGGGCTTGACCTTGAACTCGTTCCAGACCTGACCGTCGTAAATGTCAGAAAGCATTCCAGGCAAGACTTGACGTTCCTTCCAAAGACTGATTTCGTTAGCGAAGCCGTCACGGATAAAAAACATTTTAAGCGTCTCAACTAAAGAGTTGTGCGAGAAAGTTCTAAGAGGAGCGAGCGTGCTGTATTGGTTGCGCTCCAAAAGATTATGTTGACAGAGAGAAGAACTCGAAAAAAATACCTTTGTCGAAGCATGAGACTTTTTGCTGAACAATTGCTTGCTCTTCTTTGGTACTGTATGGGTAAATGGCATGGTAGATAACGCAGCTAGCATACTGTTTTACGCTTGATCTAAAAGGGCGAGCGGATTGACACCAGATGTCGAAGGTAGCAACAGATTTGGGGAAGCAATACACTTCGTCAGTCAAACAAAGAACCGTGTTTGAAAAGCATAACTGTCTCACAAGAAACGTCGTTCAATTGATTCTTGCGCAACAAAACAACCATAGCAAACAAAAGAGAAGCAATTGATGTTGCGAGGATACTCGTATGAAGAACCTATAGATAATCCGGAATATCAATCTCACTGATTGATATAACAAGCTCAGAATATAGATATACCTTCTTGGTTAGCACTTTCAACTGGAACAGATTCAAAAGTAGTCGTGCCATATGAGAATTCTAAGTCTAATTATATGATATTAATAAAATGTAGGCAATATAAAAGCACTGAATATTGCCTTCTTCAAAAAAGAAATCGTCAGTGGTGGAATCAATATCAGAACCAGTGATTTGAGAAGCACCTGAGGCTACAATGTCAAATACTGTTAATCATAAAGTATAAAAAAAAGTTATCTTAATTTAAGTTACCATTGCTTCTGGATCTCTTAATTGCATCGTTGGTTTGATGGTAAGAGTATGCGCGCTTTGTCACATAGGCACATTTCAAAACGGGACATGCTTTGCATACGGTACATTCACATTTGACTAAATTGTCATCAGTAGACAATTGAGCAGAGTTTTGAGAGTTAAACACTTTTGAAAATAATGACTAAGAAAGTAAAAGAAAGAGGTAATAAATATTCTTTTATTGTATTATTTATCTGTCCTTTTATATAAACAATCTCCATTTGGATTTTTCAGACTACTTGTGTTATCTGTTCATCCCGAAAAAGCTCTACTTACTTCAGAAGCCGACAGGGATACTCACAATAACAACTCCGGAAACTGTTCTTATTTTTTTTCATACTTATTTACACAAATGAATTGAAAAACGGTTTGTCCTTTATTTTAATCCAGGATGATTCTGTAAATAACCCTTTGGGATCCACTTGTATAAGTGAAATGACAACCATTGTTCTTGAATTTATTTTTGTTATTACTAATTTTTAAGGCTTTCTATTTGGCTGTCAAATCTTGTCTTACTGTAGTACACGGAGTTGATGAAAACGTGTTTTCAAGTTTTCTTTTCATATGTTGCGGTTGTTCATTTTACCATTTTTACTTCTTGTGAGCAGCACTTGTTGTATTATAAGCACTAAGTTATGGATACCTTTTTTTTTTTAAATGCAATATGATTTCCACTGTTTGGTTGTATATTATTACATGTTTTTTAATGAGTTTTTTTTGGATGTCAGATTTTGATGTCTTTTCTTGAAAAATATATCAGGGTCAAACTTGATTACTTTACTCTGATATTTGAGATATTTGAAATACTTACAAAAGAGATGAAAATGAAAAAGGCTGAACATTGTGTATGATAAGTAATTGCGATTAGCGATTTCTCTCTTTTATCCTTTATTGATAACACACGCCATAATAAATATGGAATGATTTCCCTTTTATTTTAAGTGTGTAAAATAATAATTTCCATAAAAAAAATAGTCAGACTATTTTATCCTCATAAAAAAATACCTTTTCCGCCTCAAGAAAAAAAGTCTCTTTCCAAAAAAATATTTTCCACCTCGCTTCTTATTTACTTTTTTTTATTGAAACGACCTTAACTCCTGACTTATTCATCACTAAAAAGAAAGACTGATAAAACTCAACAAACTTTAGTCATTGCAATAAACCAATATAATACAAGCGCGCAATTAACAAGCCGACAAGAGTCTAGAAGTTTTTTTTTTAAAAAAGACAACCACAACGATTCTTGCAATATATTTCATCAAAAAGCTTCGATGCCAGCAAGAGCGTAAGATCATTTTATTTCGGCATCACTTCTGTGCAATATACAAGTTTTAGTTATTGTAGGTACAAAGCTATTGAAGTCTACTGTTGAACGCTTTTGATTTGTCAGATGTCAAAAATACATTAAGAATTATAATCAGACAAAGAATTGCTGTTTATTGCTTCAAAATAGGTCTTCTATTTATACTAGCTTGTCTTGCGTCAGAACTTATATCATTGAGACAGCAATATGTCATTAAGTGAAGGGTTTTATAAGATGTCATTCTAATCATCATTGCAACATTGTAATATAGGTGTATTATAAAGTGAGTGTCTCATTTAATAACTGGTCATTTCAATTCATTGTTAGACCGCGGTAAGTCTTGGTTCATTTGATCCAACTTCACTCAGATCAAAGACATACCCCAGTTAGATATACATCGTCATTAACACTCAGACATTCATCATTAAAAGTCATTGAACCCTTGAAACCTTTATCGGTTATGTCATGTTGTACGCCTGATACAACATTACCCCCACTCAGTATGAAACATACGGAAGTAAGCATTCGACATAACTGTTCGTTACAGACATTGGACACAAGATATCATTGTATACATTGACATCTAAGGTGATAAATCTTAAAAAAAGATATAAAGTAACAGTAATATATCATTGATCGTCATGATGGCCATTAAAACCCAAAAAACCTTTATCAGGAAAAATCAGGGGAAAAGGTACATCACTACATTACCCTTAGGTACGCAATCTCGTTTTACGTTTTTCATTCCAGTTTTGTACCTTGCGTTTGTTAATCGTTTTAGGGAGTCGTTTATCATTTGTATTGTTCGCATTTCTTCTGGCCCAATATTGCCTGATAGAATCGTAAGAGTCGAAACTATCTGCAGTTTCCTATGTATCATCATTTGCGGAGTATCCTTTCCATCTTACTTTGTACTCGTAATTTGGTTCATTTCCCTTGTGGTCTATTATGGCTTCTACTTCATAGTGTTCACCATTATTTTCCGCATTGTCATTTTCAATCAATTTGATATGAGTTGTGGGTACATCTCTCGTTAACAGAGCATCCGTTTTATCCTTCAGTATATAACTGCCATTTTTTGTGTAGCCATGCACCAGGAAAGGTCCTTCATATTTAGGTTCATACTTTGCCAAATTCTTCTTTTCAACAGACTTGATCATTACAGAGGAACCGAGGGGATAAGGATTCTTGAGTATGCGATGTTTTCGTTTAAAGTATTCATTGTCAGCATTTTGTGTATTTTGTATTTGTTTCTTGATAGCCGGAATAATTACATTGTCAACATTGTTAAGTTTTTCATGAAGTGCATTTACATTTATCATTTTGTCATGAGGTACAGGATTTAACTTTGTGTAGTCCTGAAGATCATTAGGCTTTCGATGAAACATTACATTGAATGGCTTTGACTGGTGAAGTCTTGAGTATTTCAGGTTCATTGCGTACATAGTAGAGTTCAAGTACAAGTCCCATAAGTCTTCTTTTCCTTGCAATCGCTTTACAAGTGTTCGTTTGGCTAATCCTACAAAGGCTTCTTTGCACTATTTTCTAGTGGCTTTAATGGTAGAGATAAGCGTTCATCAATACCGCATTGTTCAATAATACTCTGCAACAAGTTGTTATCAAACTCCTTTCCATTGTCATGGGAGATTATTTTTGGATAGCCCATTAGCGAGAATAGAAATACTAATTTTTTGACTACTGTAACGGCCATTTTGTCCTTTAGTGACCTCAATATGGTAAACCGAGAGAAGAGATCTACCACCACCAGTATAAAGTTGTTACCATTTCTAGACGTTACATTGAAAGTACCCAGATCAAACACAATATGATCCCATACACCATCAGGTGCTATGCTTTTTGGAGGATGATAGACATGTTTACCCAAATTAAACTGTCTGCAGTCATTACATTTTGAGATGATGCTTGTTATATCATTTATTAAGCCAGGCCAGTGAACATTGTAATCATAATGTATCATTTTTTCCATTGCATGTATACCATAGTGACCTAGTAAGTGACATTTCAAAAGTATTTCCTTTCTTTCATCTTCATTTGGTACTCTTAAGCTGCGCAAATGGCTAGCTCTCATTACAGGGACATCATTATTACATTTCATATCATTCCTCATTTCATTTGCCTTTGTGTTATTGTTGCATCCTTTTCCATTTGGGTTGTTACACATTGAGCCATTTCCATTTTTAATTCTTTTGGAGTTAACCTTTTTCATTTCATTTTCTCTCTTCCTTTGTTTTGCATTTCTTTTGTCTTCATTTTCATTCTTTCGTTTCTTTTGACGAGAGGCGTTTTCACCCCCCTCCAGCATTTTGGGCATTGCAGGCACAAAGATGCGAGATAACGCGTCGGCCAAAATATTTTTGATCCCTTGACAAAAGATAATCGTAAAATCCATTTGGTAGATCGTTTCATATACATTCAGGATAGCATTGTTTACCTTTTCTTTCGACTTCAAGTAAAGAAGTGCATGATTATCAACAAACAAGTTGAATCGTTTTCCTTTTAGAATGGAACGCCATCGTGTGAAAGCAAAAGCGACAGCAGTCAACTCTCTACGAGACGAACCCCATTTCTGCTCAGAGGGCTGAAGGCGACGAGCGATAAAACCGATATAGTGGATCTTGTTATCGATAACCTGGTAAAGAGCACCACCAATACCATAAGCAGAGCTATCCGTTACTACATTGAATTTGTACCTGGTGTCAGGGCAAGACAACACAGGAGCATTTGCAGGTGCATATTGCAATCGTTTCAAATCGTTTGTGTGTTCATTTGTCCATTCATTCTGCAGATCTTTTGAATATCTGAGTTTGTCCAAACGAGCAGTAAGAGTGGAGTAACATGAAATATGGGCACGGAAGAAGTTAGCAACACCAAGGCGAGAGGACAATTCACGAGCATTCTTGGGTACCAGAGGCCAATCCAGAATATTCAAGATCTTGCGTCTATCCACCATTAAACCATCCTTACCCGATAGACAAAAACCTAGGATATAGACACACGTTTGAGCCAAGTGTAGCTTGTCAACATTCATACGGAGATGAGCATTTGTTAATCGTTTCAATACTTCTTTAACACAGGAAGTATGATACTTCATATCATTATTTGTAGCCACAGAGATGTCATCAACAAAGATCGTTACATAGGGGAGATCAGCAAAGAGATTCGTTAGAGTTCGTTGGACAACACTGCTAATAGGAATAAGACCAAAAAGAGCTTTCCTAAAAGAGTATTGGACATTTTCAAAAGTGAATGAGGTAAGTTGTCGATCATTTCCCTTTTTGATTTTGAAGCTATGAAAGGCTTGCGATAAATCAATCGTTGTAAACAATTTGCATTGTCCCATTTTTCTGTGCATTTCCATATGAGCGGAAGGGGAAACGAGTCCAACATTGAGTTATCCAAAAGAGCATTTATCATTCTACAGTCAATTACCACTCGAACATCACCATTGTATTTTCCTTGAGCATTTTTCTTTTGAACTACCAACAGGCTACTGTTGAAGGCAGTATTCGGTTGTGCAACTTCAATCACCTTGTGTTTCCACCATTTCTTGACTTGTTCCCTTACAGCATTGAGATGTTCATCGGCAATATCATACTGACGAAGATACGTTCTCTTTTTCAAGTAAGGTCTTAAGGGTAAACGAGCATATTACAAACCACACCTCCATTACGGTAAGAAAATTAACCAGAGCGCAGCGGAGGTGCTAATTTTATTGACCTTCATTATGGTGCGGTACGCTAAGCTTTGTAAGATGCTCGTGCTGCCGCAGGTCAACTAATCCGATGAGAAGATCAATGTGGGGGCCCCACCCATATTTTTTTTGAACCTTGGCTGTGGTATAAAATAGCCCCTTCGCTACACTTCGTGCATTTCAAACCGTCGCTTTGGTAAAAAAAAACATGTGTCCCGGGGCAGTGAGAAAGACATGAGTTTCTTCGACCTAATCAACAAATGTTTTATCAGATGGGTTTGTTCAGGACCAAAAAACACTTTCTTTTTTCAATATATATATATATGAGTTTATTGATATTATATATGATAGTAATAAGAAAATTAGAGGTCTATATGAACACTTCTTTGTAAACAACGTTTCTAGTATGATTGACTGCATATCTTGATGGAATAGCAGTAGATTTGCCAATTAAAATCTTTAACGATTCTTTTTGCTTTACACGGGATAAAGCAACATAAAGCTGGCCATGACTAAAAACAGGCTGTGGTAACTCTAGGCCGACTCTTTCAAGAGTTTGGCCTTGAGCTTTGTTTATAGTCATTGCAAAGGCAAGTCGTACAGGAAACTGTAGAAGACTGAATTGAATTACATCGTTTGCGTCAGTAATGAACTTGATGCGGGGAATACACACAACTGAGCCTACAAACGCGCCAGTCTCGATAGTTGCTTCGATGACATGTTGCATCAGTGATTTGACTGTCAGTCTGGTACCGTTGCACAAACCATTAGAAGCATCCAGATTTCTCAGGAGCATGATGGGTGAGCCAACCTTCAATTTTAGTTCATGAGGTGGAATGGATCCATTCTCAATCGCGTGAAGCAACTCGACTGGGTATTCCATGCTTTGTTCGCTGTCAAGAACTTTATCAGCACTATAATAAGTCTTTAATTCTCCAGGAAATCTTTCAGTTAGAAGATGATTGATTTCGGCAACAAAGGAATTAGTAGGTGTGAGAATAGCTGACTTGATCAAACCCTGGAGACTTGAATGGACAGTAATCTCACTGGAGAAGATTTCTGGATCAATAGTTGATAAAAGTTTTTTCAAATTATCTCCTTGGATAAGCATTGAATCAGGAATTCTGATATACTCAGAGTCAGTGATACGGTTGATGGTAAAAACAGGTATTCTCAAGGTGTCCATAGAACCGTTACCAATATCCAGTAGCATGTTTGCAAACTGTTGCAATTCTTCAGACAGACGAATATCATTCTCTTTCTGCGCTTGTTGAACTCTCATGTTAATTTGTAGCTTCATTACGGAAAAAGAAGACCATAGAAAAGATCGATTAATGCATTGATTGACAATGCTCGATCTGTTGCCTTTTTTGACCACAGGAAGTACTTGTCTGAAATCACCACCAAACAGTATAAGTCGGCCACCAAATGGAACATTTGACAGAGCTTCGTTAGTTTTACTAAAGATGTCTTTGAATGTACGATCGACTGTTTCAAGTGTTGACTTGTGAATCATAGATGATTCATCCCATATGATCAACTTTGTCTTTTTTAACAATTCAGCTATAGGAGATTTGGGCTTGATATCACAAAAAGTAGTTGAAGATGTCTCCAAAGGTATTTTGAACATAGAATGCGCAGTTCTGCCACCTTCCAAAAGCAAAGCAGCTGTACCACTGGATGCAACAGCTAATGCGTATCCATCATTGACAGATTTAACAGCTTTCAAAAGGGTGTTAAATAGGTAGGTTTTACCGGTACCTCCTGGTCCATCAACAAAGAAAACTCTGGGATACTCCGTTGATTGGTAGCCATCGCTTTCGACACATTGCATTATTTCATCAAAGACTTGACGTTGGTCGTTATTGAACCTATCAATGTCTACAGAAACAGGACTTTGTTGGGCAAGTATGTTTAGTCGATCTTGTTCTCGAATCAAGCGGCTGACACCTGTATTAACAGAATCATTTCTTGTATCGGTAGTTGGTAGCACAAATCCAGAATAGCGAGTTAAGCTTGTCCCGTGTTGAGTAGCTAAAATATCGTCGATATCAAGCAATGCATTGTTATAAGCAGTTTCAGAGATGCTGTTCAGAATTGAATCAAAAGAGGGATCATTTCTAAGTCGATGAAGATAATCTTCTGATAACTCATTTCGAAAATTCAGCCAAAGCTGATATGGATCAGCAAGCGTACAGAAAATCAACAAAATGGTAAACAGTCTGCGAAGACTGAAAGGGGTTTGGATTTGAGCAGCTTCTTCTAAACATCGGCTCCATTGATCATCAGACTCAAGTAAGTGTAGAGCACGGCAGGCATCTTGAAAAGTTGGATGCACAATACCATTCAATGTTCTTAAATGAGCAAACGATGTAGCACCGGAAACATGGTGAAGTAACATTCGCAAATGATACAATTCAGTTTGTTTGGGAGAAACTGCGTAGACTCTACCAATTGTTCCACCAAAGCCACGAATACGCTTTTCCCATCTTCATGGTTTCTTCTCATCATGCCATACATACTCTTCTGGAAAGTTGGGATTGATGTATCGTAAGCTAGATGCATCATTAAATCAAGACATTTATTTAAGACACAATTCTACTTTGTGTCACCAAGCTCAATTTATATTGACAATCTCATTCTACACTGAATAAAACCCTCTCTTTAATCTTGTTTAACTCATCTTGACTTAACGGATAAATTAGGGATACAAAATTGATCTTGCGTTTGGATCAATAGCGTTTGGATCAATAGCGTTTGTTTTGAACCAACTTGTAAGAGTAGTCTCTTGAGTAGTTGCACGTTGTAACACATTGGTGATGTCTTCATCCTCGTTAAAATACACAGGTTCTTGACCTTCTAAGTGAATTGCCAGTCTTTGATGGGATGGAAACTCCTTATGCATAGGAAAAGAAAATAATCTCCAGCAAGCCTCAGGTGCAGAGACGTATCTTGCATCAACGAAAGATTTGATCTCATCATGTTGTTCAACGGACATAGGCGCGCGATCATGACCTTTATACACATACACCACAGCTTAAAGATGTTGAGGTGAACTTTTTTTGTCAGAATCTGACACGAAAACCTTGAAATTCAATTAAGGCGGTTTAAGGTTTTTTGTCAGAATCTGACATGATTTCTGTCAGAATCCGACATTATTTGTTGAATGGCAAAACCCTTTTGCGGATCACTTTGAATAAGAGTTGTCTATAGTCGAATCATATCCAGCTTAAGTCTCAAAGGGGAGTTATAAGGACAAACTGCCTTCGTCGTATAGAGCGATAGTGATTTAACAAGTTTTAGAAGTATAAGCAATAAATGGGCTAATCGTATCGCTTTAATTTTTGGATGAGCTTGGAATATAATTGGATTATTTAGGTATTATGGGCAAATCAAGCTTCTTTATTCTTATTAATTTGAATCAAATATATGCTATATACGGGTTTTTCTTTAGGCTGATTTGTAGCTCAGATGTCCTTTTTTGTGATGGGAATGCTGCATTGGGTATATCCAGATAGATTGGCATGCTTGACTTTGATATAGATACCTTTTGGGACCATAAGAAGCAGAATAGGAAGCAGAAATGAGTTAATTTCCATGACTAGAGCCATCAATAAGCACCTTAATCGCTTTGCAGTAGCTGCGCTTGAAAATTGTACAGCCTTAACCGAGAGTTTTTTTTCGTAATTTTTTTTTTCTTGACAGCCATCTTGAAGCGACATGCAAGGTCATGAGCAACACCAACTGAAAGATCACTAGTAACCAGTACACACAAGAGTTAGAAACAAGAGAGGAAAAAAGTGAATAGCATAGAAAGTCTAAGAAAAACGAAAAAAATAAAGATGAGACGCGATTCTTTACACATGTACTTTGTCATTAGCATGTTGTGTCCTTTAGTTGCGATTAGGTACCTCATGAGTCCAACCAACATTGAGAGCAATAGTCAGAAGTAAACAGTTGATAAAGAGAAGCTCATTTGGTGAGACAGCCAAGTAAAAATAGTCTGGAAGCGGTATTTCACTTGTCGCGAAAGAGATTCAAAGAGATGAGGCAACCTCATCTAAGATGGAGCACACATGCAAGCATGAACAACGACATGAAGACACAAAAAGAAGAAAAAAATAAGCAGTAAAGTTGAAAGGAAACCCAAGTTCAATCAAAAAGAGATTCGGCAACCTTCAAAAGCATAGACCTCAATATTGGAAGGAGAATAGGTGGATAGAGTTTATTTTCTGAAGATGAGGTAGAGAGATGGCGACATGAGAAGAGACTCAGTACTCAAATGACGGTATATCAGAGAGAAAAAGTATCTCTTGAATTAAGGACAATGACCAGTGGCAATAGTTAGAAAGAAAGATCATATGAGCACATAAGAAAGAAGGTAGACATGAATAAGTCAGACATAGGATGAAAGCATGGTAAGCAATTGAATGTGTGCTTGTCAAAAGGCTCCAAGACAATGACTACAAACAAAGCAAGTTAGTAAACGAAGTGCATAAAATAAGATAGACAAACAAATGGAGAAACCCGAAAGACCCAAGGCAAGAGTAATTTGAAAAAGAGGCATCAATCCAGAAAGGCAGCATAAATAGAGATGGTATTCAGATATCAATAAAGAAGTTTGAGTTTGAGCAACATGGAATAGAGCAGGCAGTTTGGATCAAATAGTCATGGATGAGATGGTGAAAAGTGGCACAGAAGAAGGTGACATGGATAAAGGATTGTCAATCAGAGCTTATGATGAGTATGTATATAAGTTTAAATAAAGTTGATGATAAGCAAATAAATGCGGATAGTGAGGTGGAAGATGCTATGAAATAGAAAAAGAAGCGTAGTCGAATTATTGCGATGTTGTCATCGTAATGGGATATACATGTAGTCATTGCTAAATAAAAGAGTCAGTGATGTTGATGGATTATATGATATTTGAAAAGAAAAAGGGATAAAAGTGCTTACCTTTTGCTGTGCATATAATGAAAAAAAGAGAAAAGAAAGAAAATGGGGGATTGAAAAAAATGGCCAGTATATATGAGAAATATGGCAGTGATGGGAAGAAAGTATGATTTCATTGACAGATCCAAGCTAAAATTGTACTGAAAAGGAAAATGTCTTGGATTTGCATGAACCAATTTGTTAGGGCCATTTCGGTCTGAAGATAAAGATGTCTAAAAGAATGTACCATTGAAAGTTGTTGACAAACGAGTATGTAGCTTTAAAGATTGCTAATTACTGCATGAAAAGAAAGCAGTGTTTTGTAGTTAATATGTAAATTCAGAAATAAATGTTAATACTTGTCATAAAACTCAATATCTATATTTAACAAGCTCTATCGTTGTTGTGTAAAGTTGATATGGAGAGAGTGTCATAAGAGAGTGTTGGCATAAGGCAACTAACTACTTAATAATATAAGGAATATAACGCGATGTTTATACCAGTAAGGTTAAATCTTGCAGTCATCACAAGCTGTGATGAAAAAACAGAGAAGTTTACATGATCCCTAAGCATTAATATTTCAAAGTGATAAAAGAAGTTGCGTTTAATGGTGATTAAGATAAAAACCCTTAGTATCTGAATTGACAAAACTAGTATTGTCTAGTGATGATATGCTAAGAATTATTATATCCTATAATGTGATGTTACTTGAAATTCAACAATATTCGTTATCTCCAACCTTTAAGAGAATCCAATTCTTCCTGGCCTTTTTTAAGTTTGTATCAAAGTATCAAAGCTTTCAAGCTGATATTTCGTTAATCATGTAATCGTTAATCGATTTGAGTCTTCTTTTATTGAATAACAGTAAACCTCTTTAATACTTTATGAATTAGACGATTCGAATACGATTATCTATTAATTTAAAAAGATGATATATTCCAAGTTAACTACCAATTTTACCTATAATGACATAAACGTTAGTAGATATGCTAAGTGATATATCAACTAATGTAGTCAATACTTAGACTTGGGAGGAAGATTCTCTAACATTGACGATAGGTGTGACAAAGATAAAGCAATATGGTAACTCATTGAATGTATGTTGTAACTTTTTAGTCGACTACATCCAAAAGGAAGACATAATCTGCAGTTCATGTAAATGATCATCACTTTAGATTAGTAGGGCACCTTTTGACATATAGTATATCAATAATAAAAGAAGTGATAGTTAGAAAAACCGAACATGATGTATTAGGAAAAAACCGATTTTTTCTACCATAATGTATGCAAAGTAAGGTTATCTTTTCAAGTTAAACGTTTACGTTGCGACAGATAAAAGTAAAGTCTTCAAAGCTTTAGAGTGAGATTTTAGAAAGATGCACATAAAAAGTAGAGCGTTAAAAAAAATAAAAAGAAGAAGAGAGCAAATACGAGAGAAAGACAAGATGTAATAACCTTAAATTCAGGTTTGACTGCTTTTTTCATCAAATTAAAATGTTTAGATGACGATCATCTGCACTAAATGTACAAGAGATTGGTTTTTTTATAAACGCTTCTTTTCTTTCTTCTCTACTTTTATTTTTACATGGAAGATAATACTGTTATTAATGTTGAATAAGGGGAAACGGGCAAGCAATATATGAAATGATGAGAAAAGTACAATGTATGATATAAATGCTAGTATGTTACAATCTAATTTAAAAGGGGTATATTTACAATAGGTCTTCACCTCTCAGTCTAAGTGACAGCTTTTGATAGTATTTTGCTTCTGGCCAGGTAAGAGCAAACTGATTATCTTCGTCGTTGTATCTATTTAGTTCTACTAATGTGATGATATCTTGCACTTCACAAATCATCACATCATTTGTAGGACTGTCTTCTGGAAAATCGACGGCAATAATGCCATGGCCATTCATTGATGTGCTTCGACTAACAGACAACAGGACCAAAAACCGTGTTCGTGCTTCTAATTGATGCTTCAAAAACGAAATGATTTGACCGAAGTACCAGAACTTTCTTCGACTATAACATAAAGAGTATTTAGAGTTTTTGAAATACATAAAATAAACAAGTGGATGATCGTACCTATTGCGTAGTTTAGCTTCAAACATGACAAAGTAGTTAGGACGGCCCAGTTGACGTTGGTACTGTCTATACCAAAGGGATTGAAAGACCGTGTCCTCCTTTAACATGCGTGCAGCCAAGACAACACCTGAGTAATTCGAAAGTGATCCTGATTGATCAACGCGACGGTAGAACCTAGTTAACGCATCTTGTACATTGGCTGCGTTGATATTGATAATGTTGCTGGCAACGTTGAGATCAACATGAAAAAACTTGCCCCAAAGTTGTGGATAAGTATCTGGTTGATCAGGATGGTCCATGAAGTCGGTATCAATTTTCCTTGGGAAAGCCATGTACCGTTTATTCTCTCGCTGGTTATTAAGAAGGGTATAATAACTCACTCTCGCCAATATGTTGCTTGTTTCGGCAAGAGGCTTTGTGGGAGAGTGAATCATGTTGGTGTATCTTTTGATAGTCCTTTCCAACGAGCGACAAGAGTAGTATCGTAACGGTCAATGCTGTTTGATCAGAGCGGTTATACGGCAAACGGCAAAGTGACAATTCATGGTCCAGACTCGATTAGTTACCCGTCTGGCATTTACCTCTTCAATCAAGAAATCATCCCACTTTCTGAAGAATCTAATCAACTTGGTGTTAGTGATTGTTGGATATGTATGTCAAAAGTTTTACCTCTCCATTTCTATCAATTCATCAGGACTAATTGACTTTTGTAGACAAATTGAGCAGGCATTTACGAGGTTCATCAAAGCATTCTCTGTCCTACGATGCTTCAAGTAAGGTAACACCATGGTAGGGACAGTATGCAGCAAAAAGTACTGCCAATCCACAGCTCTGTTGAAGTGCTTGCGGCCATCAAAAGTGTAATCGAAAACAGATGGATTAGTTCGTCTACTTGCGAAGGTCCAACGCGAGATACAGTTCATTAATTGCGATCGATTGTAAAGAGGACCTACAACAAACGAATAGTTGATCAACAAAGGGGAATAGAACTTGTACTTAATAGTGGGATCTAGCAAGTTACAGACCATATGTCCCAAGCCATGACCGACCATATGTAATTCATCGCCAAAGAAAGAAAAAGAGCCAAGAAAGGTAGGTAGACTTGTAATCAGCTCTGATACACCTCGCATGCCTCGTTCCTGCAACAATGAATGAATCAGTACATGAAAATGAAACCACAAAGCCAAAGAAAAATAATAACTTACCAGGTCACCATCAATCAAACTTTCGACAGTACGTTCATTGGCCTCAGACGAAAAGTATTTACCACGAGGAGTAATGGCTGTCGAGTTGTCGGCTTTGACAGTACATACCCGGCATCCATAGGTACTTGTATGACCAGAGAAGTCCATCAATTCGGAAATGCCGGGTATGTCACCAGTGAAACCGAGAATGGCCACGTTACCTCTGAACACTTCCTGTCCGCTTTTCTTCACGACTAGGCCACGATTGTACAGCTGATTAGCTTCAGCAATTACAGGTTGCAAGAAAGAAACAAGGTCGTATGGCTTGCCTGGGCAGATAGTAACCTGAATCATGTTCAATTCTTTAGTTCTACAAAAGCTCAAATAAGTGTAAGTTTAAGAAGGTATGAAATACAAATATACTTGCCTTTGTTCAGAATGAATGTTTAGAATTAAACAGTTGACCATCGTTTGGTTTTGCTTGGAAGAGTTCTTTAACTGGGAGCCGTCGACAAACAACACAAGACAAATGGTATTCTCATCCACAATATTACGCTGGAGAAGACTTTGGTATGCTTCGCCAGAGAAGTAATCCCGGTAGTGGTTGTTGAGAGCATTGTCATCAAAGTAGGTTTTGCGATAAGACAACATCTCATCTCGAGTCTCATCAGCAAAGAACTGAGTCAGTTTTTGTGCAATCGATGTATATGCCAAAGTCGAAACAGGAACCAAAGCAGGCAAAAAGTCGGTATGGTTGAACTGTAACGAACTGGTCAAGACGATGACTTCATCAGCCTTTTTATATCTCTGGGCTCCACAATTGGGGTTTGGACAGGTCATGATGTCAGGGCGACCAACTGGAAACATGTAGCAACCCTTGGGACATACATCGTGTTGGACAGTGGCAGTTGAATCTCTTTTCATGATACGTCTGTATGTATCAGGCGACTTAAAGTATCTTGATACAAAAGGTACTACATAAGTGAAAGTTAAAGATAAATATCAAGAAGTTGATTAAAAATGAGAATTGATATTTACCAGCATTGACACCGTGTTGTAAATATGGGTGTTAATAAAGTTGATCGCTTCTCTTTGTCCTTGACGAGGCATTTTGTATTTGTCGAACAGTTGAATGAACTGCATACCCGTCATATGGAAATCGTCTAAAGTTGCTTCTTCGGTCCGTTCAATGACAACAGGATTGCTTTCAACTACATTTGACAGAGGTAAGAACATTGATTTTGTATTAATAAAATCCGGTATCACTTACTTGTCTCTGGTTGTTCTTCATCGAGAGTAACAGTTGGTTCATCCATTTCAACATCAGACATCTGCGTGTTTGCAACGTTTTCTGATCTGAAATTAGCAGGTGCATTTCAAGTGTCTTCTTCTAAACATCCATCGAAGTGGATGCTGAGAGCAAAGGAGCTATCGAAAGTTGAGTTACAAATGACACAAATATGAGAAGACATTTTTAGATCGAATATATAGAGTGTGATATTTGTAGTATAATTGATAACAAGTAAAATTCAATCAGACCAAAAATAAGCTGTCCTTTATTCAATTCAAATTATTCTCTTATTTATATAAAACTAAGTGGTCCCACGTTAGAACTGAGAATGATGGCTTCTTCCGTTCTTTAGGATATTCATCTATAAAGAATGGCACTTTAACTTATGTGATGATTCATCTGACTATGAAAAGGGGTAATGCACTCCTAAATGCGCTCTCAGACTCTAGATGTACTATTCGTCTGTGCTTGCACTTGTATCTCTGGTTAGGGGTAACCACTAATGTAGCGTGCATGCAACATAGAGTGATGAGTTTTGAAAGAGAATAGAGATTATAAAAAAAGGTCAAACACACTAATTGACAGGTAGATTTATATGACATTTACTATTGATCTTTTGTTTGTTATAAATGAACTGGTTTTTATTTTACAAATACAAGATCAAGCTTAGTGCTAGCAAACAAGCAGATCAAATGCTTTTGACTTACAAACAAATTTATTGTTGAGTTAATAGAACTATATACGCAAACATGTTTGTTATAGATGTTGTATATAAAAGCAAACTTATGGTTTGGCTTAGCAAAAGCAAACATAAAAGATGAAAGGGTAATCATTTGCAAAAAGCTAATAAAAATAGTCGAATCACTACCACAAAGCTTTAATGTATTTATTACGAACACATGTAAAAACAGAAACCATTTTGTCTGTATACATTAATACTATTGATCCAAATGAGTTTTAACTTGGATGTTTGCTCTGTGAAGATACAATGCGGAATACACATTTGATGTCTAAAGTAAGCAAATGTAAAGTACATGTTGTATCAACTGTAATACATATTGCTTGTAACACTGATAGCCAAGTTGTTAATGAACTCACTTGCTGTAATTTGATTTACTTTTTTTTATGGTTGTAATTTACGTTCACACTTGTGTTATATTCTAAGATACGTTGTTCAAGCATAAAAGATTTAATGCTCTAATGCGAACATATAGGAACATCATATCTACGTCTTATGTAAGACTAAATGTTTTTAAATATCATACATTAGACTTAAAGTCATCGAGATGATATATATGACTTGATATCTACTGTCGTATTATATAGCAGGGATGATTGATATGCAACATTTATTAAAATAATCAATTAAGCATATATGCTGTTTAAACTGACACCGTTGAAGAATATCCTAATTTGCATCTACATACCTTTTTTGAGATACAAATGCAAGTGCATATTGAACTTAGACTTAAGTCTAACAAGCCAAATACAACTAATGGGCCCCTCAAAATTATTTCATTAACCACAAAATTTAGCTTACCATTCTTTAGGTACATATGCATTTTAAGAATGGAGTTCCTAAACATTTTTAGGTTTATTAATTAAGCCCTCTTTTATTTATAAAAAGGAGATTGTTTAAAATCCACAAAGCTAATTTATTTATATTTCACTTTCACTTCAACATCTTTCCTCTCAAAACAAATTTATCCATCTACCTTTTTTTTAACCAATCTTAACAATATGCCATTGACCAACGAGATTATGTTCATCTATCAAGCTTGCAGAAAGCTAACAAACAATGTGATTGAATTACGCAATGATGTAAACTCTATGAAAGAGGAACTAGCAGAGGTGAAAGATATTGTTTCCAGAAGATACAATGTAACACAGAGCTCTGTCGTTGGTATGACTTACTCTTTACAAAATGTATCATGCTGATAACTAACAAAACATTTTTATGACTAGCTAATTCATCTGAACAGATGAGCTTTTCAATTGAGCAAACGGTTGAAAATGCTCCATTTTATTCGAAAATACCGTATCCCATGCCATCGCAATTGCAAAACAGCGAACAACCTTTCGACAGCCGAGTGGAATATTTCATCCAATGTTGATTACAAGATGCTGTAATCATCAAACCAGATGATCGAGATACTATCCTGGAGGCAAAGACCGAAACAATGGCTTCGTGGAAAAGAACAATTTTCCAAACTGGGTCAGTTGCAGTTGATCTGATGATTAACGACTTGGAGTTGGCCAAACTGGACTGGGCCGATATAAGCTACCGCAATCTTGCTGATGGGTTCAAGAAGAGCTGTCGCAAGTATCTAACTATCTACTTGATACAAAAACGCATTCCACTAGACCGTTGCGTTGACTTTTGGTTGGAGGACGAGTTGATGAAGCATTATTATCAATCGAAAAGACAAACCAAGAAGAGAAAGATATTCCAACTCAATATCACTTTTCGACTTTCTACTAACTTAATCTATAGATCTCCAAAGAAACTGCTCCTTCTGTCGCTTCGGCAAGTAACTCCTTGGATGCACAATCAGATTTTGATATCAATGATTGCTATGAAGGTAGTTCTTCACCTCAATCACCAAAAAGACGGTAAATTATTTAAATCTTTGCAAGTCTTTGTTATTGCTTTTTCTTATATCATTTATGTCTAGATGCTTGGATGGTTCTGACTAGTTGGTTTTGGTCTCTTTCTGTCTCTCTCTTTTTTTTTCTTTTTTCTTGCTCTTTTCTCTCTCTTTTTTCTCTCTTTTTTCTCTCTCTCTTTTTAGGAAAATAAATAATGGGTAGGGTGGTTGGCACTAAATCATGTTTTGTTTAATTTATCTCTTGAAAAATGTTAATTCTTTATTAAATTTTATTAAAATCATGACAATGATCATTTGAATCGTTTTTATTCAAGCATGAATCAAATTCGTTGATAAATCAACATTCATTTATTCCTAAAATACAAATAATCCAATTCTTGTTCAGATTATTTATTACCTTGAAGGTAAACATTCTTAAATACATATCCATGTCTTTGATTACAAAATGTACCTTTACTAATGCAATCTTTAGAGAACTAGCCAATCACCTTCCAGATTTTCTACCTTTTTCATTTCAACAGCCGCTTCTTAGGGTAGCCGTAAGCGCTTTAATTTATTTCTTCTTTTTCTTAAGCTTTTTTCATGATGGCCTACCTTCTCGCATGCTCAAGTGAGTTTGAGATGTCGACATGCACAACAGATGAGTAGAGTGAAAGCTAGCATGTGCTCATAGGAGTCAACTTTTTTAAATAAAGGAATACTTGTTTTCATAGATTGAATTAAATTCAGGTAAACGCTTTTGTCAATGAGATGTATGATTCTGTCTCTTTTCTATTCGTAAGCAGAATCTCATTTTCGAATACTTATTTCATACAAGTTATAGGAGTTACAGTATGTTCTTAATATGCTAAAGCAAGTCAAAGCATATGATATCAATGCTTCAAGTAAATGATATCACTGTTAGAATGTAATGATTATCTCTTTATTTTTCCATTATTCAAATGTGATCATCTTTTTGACTACATCTCATTTTTTGTAATTAAATAATTGAATTCATCACTATCATAGACATTATTTTACTTTTGGTTGAAGCGTATGATGCAAAGAGAAGATTAGACCAAATCATCAACATTTACCTTTTTCATAGTGATAGAAATTCGCTACTCTGATTGGCCAATTTCTAAGAAGGTTCCATTTCATTTCTCTCTTTACCTACATTAGGATAGCTGACATACTTTAAAAGTAAATTGGCCCCCAAAATTCCGTGTTATTTATGGGGGTGACATTACTCTCTTTCCGTTTTTTTTCTCGGCTTTTTTTCCTCTACTTTTTTTCTCGACTTTTTTTTCCTTCACTATATTGATCACTACACCCTTTTTTTTTCTGAATCTCGAGAGTATTTCCTTTCCGAGTTAAGGTGTATCATTCAGACCATGCTACATGATTGCTAACTTATCCGTTCTTTTATCTGTCTAAAAGGAGGCTTATTTTTTAGGTTTGTTCACGATCAATCTGGGCAGCTCAAGTCTTTATCATACAGTCACTCATCTTACCATCACAAAGCAGACAATTGCAGTTTTTTATAAATACGCCATAACTAAATCATATAAAAAAGATCAATAATTACAATATTTTCTAAACTATCAGTGGTGGAGATGATTACACTAACATGAGAATTCTTTTAATCGCGCTTAATATGAAGCAAAGGTAAGCAACTCGATGGCATTATATATGTCTTTATAATCTAACATTTCATGAAAATAGATAATGTATTAGTCTCACTGTTAAATGTTTGTCTTATGAAGAAGCCCAATGGATTTTTAAAGCAGAGTAAGATGTTGTTCCATTTCTACAATTGTTTACCTGACTCCCATATAAACCTTTGAAGGTAGTATGGAGTCATTATCATTTCTGATTGAATCAACCTAAACATTCGGAATGCACCTTCAAATTATGGTAACTGCTTTTATCACTTCAGTTTATTGAAGACAATACTTTCACTCTCCAAACAACAATACTTAGCCGAATTTACATCTGATTTACTAGAGATCAATCCTATGAATGACAAAATGTATCAAGAGGTAAAGTTATTAGTAAAAGTTGGGAGTTTTATTAAAACACCACGGCGTAAAGGAGTTTTAAAAATATTCGAGTAAGGTTTTTCTAATTGAGGTCAATATTCAGCTTTTATAGACATGGTTCTTTTGGCTTTTGAAATGATTAAAGTGATGGATTTTTTGGTTGAAATGTAAGGTAGAGACTTAAGGGAGGTTTTTTTTTTTTAATTTGAAGCTGATCTGAAGAGATGAGTTGATCTCGTTTTTTTTTTACATGTCAAAGGCCATAAAATAAATAAAAAGACTAAGAAAAATAATCTGTGAGAAAGAGATTTGGCTGAACAGAGAAAAAAAAATAGCAGTGAAAATGAAGAGATAATCAAATGGGGTGATCGATTTCAGAATTTATGCAAAAGAAATGTACAAAAAGGGTAAATGGGGGGATAGGCCAAGTGAGGTGAAACAGTCTGGGTAAAAAATAAAGATGTATGCAAATTTAATTTAAAGGTAAAGAAGAAGTAAAAGGAAGGCAACTTCTTGAGGTAAACTCAGATTTATTATGAAAAAATGGTAGCAGGCTAAAAGAGAAGAAAAAGAAGCATACGCTATTAGATCTATAAAGCCAAAGGCTAAAGACCCAATTTTTAATTTTTTGTGTAATCATAACAAGGTGAGGAAAGCTAAAAAGGTGTAAAAAAGTGTTAAAAAGTGTAAAAAATGAAATAGCAAGGTTAAGAGAAGGTGTTTGTTATTCATGCTTTTAAATTTTAAGATGGTAGTACAAGAAAGTTACGATCATGACTAAATGTCGATCTTGAGATCTCTCACCACCATCACTGAAGCAACATGAGCACATGGAGAAGGACTCGTTGTTGCTGTAAGTGTCTTTAAGTCAAATAATGACTGGCAAAATGAATAACAGACATTCCAGCAGTTAGGTAAAATAAAAACTGCACTCATCTTTGTATAAAGCGAGGTCGTATAGTTTGGGCTGAATCAAATTGCATTGTATGAGGGTAAGCAGTGCTTAGAAAAGCTGAAAAAGATAGATGCTGGTGTAAGATTATGGGCAATTACTTAAAGAGAAGTTTAGATAGGAGAAAAGAAACAAATGCTACTTTGAAGCAAGTCAAAAGGAAAGAAAGAAAAGTAATTACAATCACTACTGAATCACTATTTTATCCTCAGCTAATGACTCTCACTAAATAAGGATGAAATGTTTTATTATCTCTTTTAAAAACTGTGAGTTTTAGACATTGGAAGCCAATCTTGAGACTAGGCAAATCAACAGTGAAGACAAACAACTTCAAATACTCTAAATTAGGTATTTGACTTGATGGTGAATTACAATGCTTAGTTGAGAAGTCATGAAAGAGGAACAGAAGGATCAATTTTAGGCTTTAAATGACTAATCCATTCACTTCTTTTACAGGAACAATTGGTTGTTGTACATGTTTATCGAAATGAGTATATCATCAACAATCATCAACATTTTCGGTCAATGCTAGCAACAATTCAAGATTCACTTTTCAGATAGATCCATCACAACATGTCTTTATTTTCCAAATGATAAAAAAAATAATCCAACTATCTATAATGCAATCCACCAGATAGATGCTTACCTTTCAAAAATATGACACCCTTTAAAGAACCTTTAATAATCAAAAGTGCTACTGATATGTAAGTTGAATAGATTCTTTCACCGGAAATGATGTTGACAATGATGGCATCTATCTTTCACCACGGCTTAAAAAATATTGAAATTACATTATTTTTTGTCAGATTCTGACACGTAAACCTTGAAATTCAATTAAGGCGGTTTAAGGTTTTTTAAGCAATCTAACATGATATTTTGTCAGATTCTGACATTTTTTGTTGAAAGGCAAAACCCTTTCGCGAATTACTTTAAATAGGAGTTGTTTATAGTCGAATCATATCTAACTTAGGTCTCAAAGGGGAGTTATAGTGACAAATGGCCTTTAGAGTATATAGTAATGATGATTTAACAAGTTTTAGAAGTATAAGCAATAAATGGGCTAATCGTATCGCTTTAATCTTCGGATAAGCTTGACATATGATTGGATTATTTAAGTATTATGGGCAAATTGAGCTTCTTTGATTTTATTAATTTGAATCAATATATGCTATATATGGGTTTTTCTTTAGGCTGATTTGTAGCTCAGATGTCTTTTTTTGTAATAGGGATGCTGCATCGGGTGTACTCAGATAGATTGGCATGCTTGGCTTTGATATAGGTACCTTTTGGGACCATAAGAAGCAGAATAGGAAGCAGAAATGAGTTAATTTCCATGACTAGAGCCATCAATAAGCTTTACAGTAGCTGCGCTTGAAAAAATATACAGCCTTAACCGAGAGTAATTTTTTCGAAATTAATTTTTTTCTTGACAGCCATCTTGAAGCAACATGCAAGGTCATGAGCAACACCAACTGAGAGATCACTAGTCACCAGTATACAAAAGAGTCAGAAACAATAGAGGAAGAAAGTAAATAGCATAGAAAGTCTTAAAACAAAAAAATAAAGATTAGACGCGATACTTTACACATGTAGTTTGCCATCAGCATGTTGTGTCCTTTAGTTGTGATTAGGTACCTCATGAGTCCAGCCAGCAGTGAGAGCAACAGTCAAAAGTAAACAGTTGATAAAGAGGGATTTATTTGGTAAGATAGCAGAGTCAAAATAATCTGGAAGCGGTATTTCACTTGTCACGAAAGAGATTCAAAGCGATGAGGCAACCTCGTCTGGGATGGAGCTCACATGTAAGCATGAACAAAAGCGAGAAGACACAAAAAGAAGAAAAGCACAAGCAGTAAAGTTGGAAGGAACCCAAGTTCAACCAAAAAGAGATTCTTCAACCTTTAAAAGGCATGACCATAGTAGTGGAAGGAAAATAGGAGGTAAAGAGTATTTCTTAAAGATGAGGTAGAGAGATGGCGACATGAGAAGAGACCAAGTACCCTGAACGACGGTATATCAGAAAGAAAAAGTATCTCTTGAATTTAGGACAATGACCAGTGGCAATAGTTAGAGAGAAAGATCACATGAGCACATAAGAAAGAAGGTAGACATGAACAAATCAGACATAGGATGGAAGCATGGTAGACAATTGGATGTGTGTGTGTCAAAAGGCTCTAAGGCAATGACTACAAACAGAGCAAGTTAGTAAATGCGATGCAAGGAATAAGATAGACAAACAAATGGAGAAACCGAAAGACCTAAGGCAAGAGCAATTTGAAAGAGAGGCATCAATCTAGATAGGCAGCATAAATGGAGGTGGTATTCAAATATCAGTCAAAGATGTATAAGTTTGAGAAACATGGTAGAGAACAGGCAGTTTGGATCAAAAAGTCATGGATGAGATGGTGAAAAGTAGTGCAGAAGAAGGTGTCATGGATAAAGGATTGTCAATCAGGGCTTATATGAGTGTTTATATAAATGTATATAAAGTTGATGATAAACAGATATATACGGAAGAAGAGTTGAAGGATTCAAAGAAATAGAAGAGAAGCGTAGTCGAGTTATTGAGATATCGTCATGATAAGGTGATATACATGTAGCTATTGTAAAATAAAAGAGTCAGTGATGTTGATGGATTATATGATATTTATAAAAAAAAAAGAGATAAAAGTGCTTACCTTTTGCTGTGCGTTTAATGAAACAAAAAGAGAGAAAAAGAAAATGGGGGATTGAAAAAAAAAGGCCAGTATATATGAGAAATATGGCAGTGATGGGAAGAAAGTATGATTTCATTGACAGATTCAGGCTAAAATTGTACTGAAAAGGAAAATGTCTTGGATTTGCATGAACAGATCTTATTAGTGATCAATTAAAGGAACGCTTTTGTAAAGGGGATCCTAAAGAAATACTAAAGTAGAATCTATAAAAAAGTTGATAGCAAAGCGTCAAGCTGTCTCAAAATTATACATGTATATGAATGAACTATTTTTTAACATACAAGTAACTAGCTTAAAAATAAAATGTATCAAGAGCAACCCTATTATATAGTGTCGCTCTTGTTAGAGATATAATAGACTATAACAATAGGATGGCACATCAGAAGCCAAATGTAATAAGATTATTTATTTATTGTAAAGGCTCACTGACACAAATACTTCTTATGACACCCTTTGAATCCATTTATTGATAACATTGACCATAAGTATTGAAATCTGTTGATGATATCTCTTACGATAGATATGTGCAATTATCAATTGTTCCTATAAAAGAAGTGAATGGATTAGTCATTTAAAGCCTAAAATTGATCCTTCTGTTCCTCTTTCATGACTTCTCAACTAAGCATTGTAATTCACCATCAAGTCAAATACCTAATTTAGAGTATTTGAAGTTGTTTGTCTTCACTGTTGATTTGCCTAGTCTCAAGATTGGCTTCCAATGTCTAAAACTCACAGTTTTTAAAAGAGATAATAAAACATTTCATCCTTATTTAGTGAGAGTCATTAGCTGAGGATAAAATAGTGATTCAGTAGTGATTGTAATTACTTTTCTTTCTTTCCTTTTGACTTGCTTCAAAGTAGCATTTGTTTCTTTTCTCCTATCTAAACTTCTCTTTAAGTAATTGCCCATAATCTTACACCAGCATCTATCTTTTTCAGCTTTTCTAAGCACTGCTTACCCTCATACAATGCAATTTGATTCAGCCCAAACTATACGACCTCGCTTTATACAAAGATGAGTGCAGTTTTTATTTTACCTAACTGCTGGAATGTCTGTTATTCATTTTGCCAGTCATTATTTGACTTAAAGACACTTACAGCAACAACGAGTCCTTCTCCATGTGCTCATGTTGCTTCAGTGATGGTGGTGAGAGATCTCAAGATCGACATTTAGTCATGATCGTAACTTTCTTGTACTACCATCTTAAAATTTAAAAGCATGAATAACAAACACCTTCTCTTAACCTTGCTATTTCATTTTTTACACTTTTTAACACTTTTTTACACCTTTTTAGCTTTCCTCACCTTGTTATGATTACACAAAAAATTAAAAATTGGGTCTTTAGCCTTTGGCTTTATAGATCTAATAGCGTATGCTTCTTTTTCTTCTCTTTTAGCCTGCTACCATTTTTTCATAATAAATCTGAGTTTACCTCAAGAAGTTGCCTTCCTTTTACTTCTTCTTTACCTTTAAATTAAATTTGCATACATCTTTATTTTTTACCCAGACTGTTTCACCTCACTTGGCCTATCCCCCCATTTACCCTTTTTGTACATTTCTTTTGCATAAATTCTGAAATCGATCACCCCATTTGATTATCTCTTCATTTTCACTGCTATTTTTTTTTCTCTGTTCAGCCAAATCTCTTTCTCACAGATTATTTTTCTTAGTCTTTTTATTTATTTTATGGCCTTTGACATGTAAAAAAAAAACGAGATCAACTCATCTCTTCAGATCAGCTTCAAATTAAAAAAAAAAACCTCCCTTAAGTCTCTACCTTACATTTCAACCAAAAAATCCATCACTTTAATCATTTCAAAAGCCAAAAGAACCATGTCTATAAAAGCTGAATATTGACCTCAATTAGAAAAACCTTACTCGAATATTTTTAAAACTCCTTTACGCCGTGGTGATACTTGTAAACGTATTTGACACTGTTGATTGAAGAGCATAGCTCGACATTAATATGTGCATCATACTTGGAACAAAGGTATAAATTGTGAGGTACAATCCAGCGGTTATCTGCATTGTAAGTGTGTCCATCGATAGTTTTGGGGATTGATGATCCGTTGTTACGTCTTCTATAGATAGGATAGCCTCCATTGGGACTGACAGTAGTTTCTTCACAAAGCTCCTTAGAGTACCCTTTGGTACATCCTTTCTCTTAATCCATACAGACAGCGTTCGAATTCAAGATTCCACATGGACCATGAACCATATGTTTAATGACTGTTTCGTGTGCTAAAGGATAAGCATCAGGATCTGGAATTTCAGCAGAAACAATCTTATCATAGTCTTCAATAGTCTGAGGCTTATCAGCAGGATCAATGATCAAAAGAATATGTGTATGAGGTAAACCTCGCTTTTGGAACTCAATGGTATAAATGAAAGCAATGACTTTGCCTAAGACATGCTTTTTTGTGAGATCATCCAAAAGTTCTCGAAGCTTAAGGTTGAAAACTCTAGAGCAAAGATCAGGTCGATCTGAAGCTTTTTGGTTATACAACAGTTGTCGTTGAATCTCAGGCCACTTTGGATTGCAAGTGAAGGTAATGAAGTAGTCGGGTTTACCAAATCTTCTAACAATGCTAAGGGAATCCTGATAAAGTTGAGCCATGTGGCGTGGACCTCCAATGAACGAAGATGGTAATATAATTCTTTTACCAATATTCGCTAAACTTTGTGGATCAGCCGAGTTAACATAATCATTAACGTGGACAGCATCTTGTAAACCTTGATAAGCTTCACATCTTAACTTTTTCTGGTTTAAACGAATGTATGAAAGTCGATTCTGTTCCATTTTAGCGTAGTTATCAACAATATATTGTTGAAAAAGATCGCCAAAGGAATGCAAAAGATGATTGTCATTAGGTCTGTACATCAATCGAAAGCTGTAGAATTCCATTACAGTTACTTTGTGATTGCCAGACATGCTTTTTGTTTCAATACTCCAGCCAGGTTCACCGGTGGGAAACAAAAGAACATAGTGCAATGGGTCGTAGAACTGGTTGGACTCATTTACTCTTGTCAGAGAATCATCTTTGTATCGGACAACGATGTCTCGTGGATTGGGTGCGTCATCATCATTTTCACCACCTATGATAATGGCAGCTATTTCAGACCCATGAGTTGGACGGTTGTAGCGTCTACGATCCGGAACACCTTCAGCTCTAAATACCAATTTGATGTTACCCAACGACTCAATCCCATAGGTTTGAGCCTCAGAACTATTGCGTTGATCCTTTGCAATTTGCGTCATGTTCTTAAAGATTGACACAAATGGGTTCAACTGATGCATGAGTTCTTGCAATTGTTGAAGAGTCTCGATTTTAATACCGGGTGCGACTGCATGGCGATTGGCAAGTTCTTGTTCAGCATTGTAAATATATATCTGAGCAAACTTAGGGCTAGCGTTATATGAAGGCATAGCAGACCCGATCAAGTGGTAAAGACTTCCTTGAATTCTGAATGTATAAGAACCAACAGAATGGTTTGCCAAACTCAAATCCAAGTTAACACCGAATGAGGTGAAACTCAGAGAACTATTGTAAAGACGAATGTTTTTTTGGAATTCCTTAGAAATAGAATCACTGTTCTTAAGTAAATCAGAAATTTCTCTTAGTGTGGGTTGCAGAGAAGGTAAAATAGATTTTCCTTTACAACAACAAAGTTGAAACTCAGGGTGAGTCTTACTACTTCTAACGACTCTTTCTTCAATCCACATTAAGGCACCACAATGAGAACAAACACAGTCCATGGAACCACGGCCGTCTCGAACTGTTGGCAATGCAGTCAAGTTCTTTGCAATGTTCAATGTTGCTTGTTGATTGCGAGAGCGAACTCCTCCGCCAGTATTGGTGCTTTCAGGGAGAGAACCATGGTTGTTCGAAGGCTGATCAACAGAATCAGACTGAGCTTGATTGAGAGGGTTCATTCTACAACCACGGAATGTGCGTTTCAAATGACCGGGTTCGTTGCAAGCAGCACAGTAGATGTTAGACATTTTTGTTGAAAGTTTGTTTGTATAGCGTGAGTTGGAGCGAGAAAAAGTGGATAATAAATGAATAAAAGGGAACTAATTACTACAATTGACGTATTGTTTGTTTAATTTTATAATTTAGAGCTCGCCAATTGGTTGAGAATTTGTAGCAGGCATAAGTTTAATAAGCATATGCTGTGCAAACACAATCGCTCAGTACCGTGACTGTTTTTTAGCAGGACTGAATGATTTTAATATATTAATCGATAAATCTTACTGCCGGGTAGAGTGCAGTGACCACGAGGATCAAGATTAGCATCTGCGTCGATATAAGGCTGAAGTTCATTTATCATTTTTCACGTTCTTCATTTGTACCATAAGGTGAATCATTGGGTTTGTATGCATTAGGATCGATAGGCTCTGGGACAAGAGCATGATCCGGTGTATCCCAGTCGTAAGTCAAACCAGTAACACCCATTCCAAGAGAAGTCATTAAGTCCATTCCAATGATGACGTGAACATCATTGATATTAAATATTTCAAGTTTTGCAAATACTGTTATATCATTATAACATATTTTCATTTTTTCTTTCGTTTTACCCATTCTTTTCACTTTTAAATCTGATTTTCCCAACATTATAAAATTACTTTTATCATTATTATCATCATTTATTAAAGTAACATTTAAATAGTTTGCTAAACTAGGGGAGATCATCGAAAAGGTAGACCCAGTAGCCAGAAGAGCAAAAGTCTTAACATTTTCTATACTCAAAGGAATATGTATAGAGTTTTTGTTTAACAAATCATTTGGATGTTCGGAAAAATCATGTTCTGTGGTGATCTGAGCACATTTAAGTCTCAACAATGACAATAAAGTAACATGTAAACCAAATAAGTCATAAGGATAATAACATCAGACATAATGAAATCAATCCCTGTAAATCCTTACTAAATAAAGCATCTGAAGTAAAGTCAATAAGGTTCTCAATATACAGAATCCGACTCAATCACTCCATAACATCATTTATCTAACTAAGTCATATAAAGACAAGTAAATGATGAGAGTGATGTAATCATATAGACTAAGTACACTAATTTAGTACAAGCTGTAAATAACTGTGACATGTATAAATAGTAGTTGTAGTGATAACTTATGAAACTCTTCTTCCAATCTTAACAAGAAATAAAACACTACAAACATTCTCAAAGTACTTTCTTTGTCTCACTCTATTCTTCTTTAACACGTTTATATCACTACAACCCTAAAACACCACATGTTCATTGTACTTGCAATTCATTTTTATTTTCATTTTGTCCATCGCATTGAATTTCAAATCATTTTCTTCATCAGAAGAGTCAATATCCATTCTGGTAGGTACAATAGGCCATTCATTTCGATGGTTTTTCATTTTCTTGCTGCATTTGTGGTCCTTGGTCCATTTCTGATGGCAATCGTAACAAAGCCCATTTTTTGTTGCATTTGAATAAATTAAGGGAGGTTTCGAACCTTTATAGCGGCATTCAGCCGTGGTGTGGTTGTTCATTGCTGGGTGATTACGGCAAAAAAGCTTAGGTCGCTTGACAGGTTCTTCCGGACGACTAAACCTTGGACGAATCGTTGCATGGTAGTCATTTGTTGCTTTAGCGGGTTTCAAGGCAGCCAACCGCAAGGCATTATCTATCAAGTGGCGGATCTTATCCCTCTTCTCCGTGGACGCAGTTGCATTGGACGTTGACAATTGATCGTTTAACTTGGGAGGCAAGGCACCAAGAAACAGACGGCAGAGCATTGATTCTTGGAATACTTTGGCATACATTCGCAGGTTATCAAATCGTTCCACAAAATGCAACATTGTCTCATTTTCCTTCATTTTAACTTCGATAAGTTCATTCAAGGCAAGTTGTTGAAGCTGCTCACTTGGCAGACCATACTTCTCCTCAAGAGCATTTGATACACATTTCCAGTTTGTACCGGGGTTTTGTTCCAAGAAATCATTTAACCAAAGGTTCATTTTTTCCGAAAGACACGAAGGTAATAATCGTTTATAGTGTGCGTTGAGGTCCAAATTACACGACACCAAGACGTTTTCAAAGTTGCGGTTGCAAGACTTGGCATTTCCAAAAATCATTTCGTGGCCATTTTGTAAGATTCCACCTTTCCATTGAAACAGCGGCAAGTTACGAGGTACTACTTTGGCAGAGTCATTTTTGGTCTTCTGAATAGTGGCCTGAGTTTTGATTGAACGTTTTAACTTGAGTTTCACATTTTTATATGAATCATTTAATTTGACCGAGTGAGAGTCATCACACAAAAGCAAAATGGTCAGTTCTCTTAATTGGGCTGTCAGTTGTTCAATGATGCTTTCTAGTGACTGATGTTGATCGAATTTCGGAGGTGCTATCAAATCAGTGGCATTGTTATCATTCTGATCATCAGCGGGTAAATTGTTGTTGGCGGAATCGTTCTTGTTGTCATTAGCTTTGTTGACAGTCGTATCATTCATTTGCTGGGTCGTAACATCAACACTGTTGTCTTCCAAGTTGCTTAAATTGGTACTTGATATTGTTGATTCAATTGACATTTTCCAGTAATTCAAGATAATAGATTATAAAAATGATTTGTCAGATGTCAAAAACACAGTAAGAATTATAATCAGACAAAGAATTGCTGTTTATTAGAGGATTTTGGGAAAAAAATTCGTCCTTAGGCTACCCTATAAGAAAATAACTCCGCAAAGGGTCACGTTATCTTTAGACAAACCTTATTGAACAGACGCTGCTGGCGTCCGTTGAATAAAGTTCGTCTAAACATCGGTATATAAATTTAAGGAGTTATTGGCTAAAATTTGATTCCGACACGCTAAAATGAGCGGAAAATGAATAGAAATTAGTGTTGAAGAACGAAGAGCATGGTCATTGCAACATCTTAATTAAACTAGCAGTGACATGATGTTTCGAGGAAAAAACTAAATGACTAAGGCCTACATTGCTGCCAACCCAAATCTTGCTATTTTATATGATAAATCAAGCAATTGACTATTCATTTTCTTTAATGGTGTATCGCACATTTTTTAAAAGAAAATAAAAAAAGACTATAGAAATAAAGCAAAAGAGAAAAGTGCATCTGCGTTACGGAATAAATGTGGTTATTGCAGAACATTTGATTGTTTGAGCGTCTTTATTAATAAACTGATTGAACACCTTACAACATCTACAGTGTAAGTGCTTCTCTCAAGTAAGATATAGTATAGTGGATTACATGAAATACTTTACAAATTATAACCTTAATATAGTGTAGTATTGTAGAACACAGTCATGAATTGTACTTCTTGCAATAACATCATATACTCAATGGAAACATACTTCTTTAAATATCAGGAAATAAGTCAAAATATACAGCAAACTAAGCTCAGATTGTCACCAACTCTGCCTAGAAGTAATCTCATAATTATTGAGTAAAAACATGGAGAACTACTCGCGCGCCCCTCTCGCGCGCCTCAGTGGCTTAGATATAAGTGAGGTGGCTTATGAGGACGTCCTCTTTTTTGGTCATGTTAACAAAGATGAAGGTCCTGTGTAACTCGTACCTGAGTAGAATAAATGCATGAATGTGATATTTTGAATTGTGAAACAACTTCTGCTTTGATTGTAATAATTTTAAAAAGAGGTTTAATTGGATACTGATATAACATAGAATAAGAATAAATAAATGAAAGATAGAAAAAAGAATTCAATAAAAATATAATAAAAATAAAAAAGATTGAAAAAAAAGAGAGAGGTAAAAAAAAGTGAAAATTAGCATTGTTGATTTAATCGATATTGATCTCAACCGTTTCAGCATCATCTAAAGTGGATGTTAGCTTGAAAAGAAATGAATGAGATATCAGAATACTCTACCTAATTGCTCTTTTCTGCTTTGAAAGAACAAATAATGGTTCCAAAATGTACGTTTGAAATTTGAAGACACACCAAGAGAGATACATGCACTTTCATACATGCTAGCAACAGGCAATGGCCAAATTGGCTTGACTGATCGCTTCATACTCAAGGTAACAAAGTGATTGTCATTTACTCGTTGCAAAAGCAGAGGCATTTCTTTTTTCTTCTTAGTTTCTTGTCTAAGGTACAAAGGAATGAAAGTACAAGGTGGAGTTTTAGTATACTTTTTTTCCGCAAACGTTGCAATTGGTCTCTGAAAAGTGTCAGCAGCTAGTTGAGCACATCCAGGCATAAGAAACCAATGCTCCTCACTTGCACTGCATATGGTCGAGTCAATGTACTCGCTGCCAATCTTCTCCTCTAGCCCAAAGCACACAATTGACTTAAGTTCATCATAATCTATGAATCCCTTAAGATGCGCTTTGTAAAAGCCAGTGTTCAATCTTTTTCTTCGTCCATCATGAGAAGGAAGTCTCTCATCTGCTTCTTGACTTTCCAGAATTCATTCTCATCTCCAAACAACTGGACTGCCAAAGCTCTGAATCCACAGAATCCATCTTTGCGTACATTTATGACAGCAGTGTACCAAGTGTCTAGAATCGAAGGGTGTATCTGCTCAATAATAGAGAGATACTCCTTCTCTTCTTTTTTCAAAGAAACTGTACTGCTATCACCTTCAACATCGTCATCTTCAACATCCTCTTCTTAACTTTCACTAAGTAAACAGGATACCCAGTTAGCTTAAAAAAGTTGATCTATTGTGAGAGTACCTGTTTCATCTTCAATCTTTGTTTTTTTCTGCTTTCTGCACTTTCTTTATTTTCATTTTTGCGCTTCTTGGCCTTTTCTTTGTCATTGTCTTTGAGTTTGTCTTTGATAATCTTGACACCAACACGGTTTCTTTTCTGCAACTTGGGTCTCCCCTTATGCACAGTTGCCAAAGTAGGCGCTTTAGCATTGCCAACATTTTTTGGGCCAAGCTGGTCGATCAATGCTTGCATATCATCAATGATATGCTGCTTCTCTTGATACGTCTGGCTTCTCATGAATATATCATCCAATTGGTTTCTCAAGTGCTGATACACAATTAAGAACTCGCCATTGACTACATCTTGATAATCACCACTAGGAGTGTTAGTCTTGTTTTCAAGACTAAGCTGGCCGATTTTAGCAACGCGAAATACAATTAACACTAAAGAGCATTACTTTCATTATCACAAATTACCATTTCTGTTAATGAAAGGAATGTGCCATCTGGGATAAACAGCATCAAGTGTTACTTCGCCATTAGACTCAACGCATTCAAGTAGTTTATGGCGACAAGGTAAGCGCCACACCTTCACAAAGCAAGAGCATTCTTGGCTTAAAAGGCCCTCTTCTTTCTCTTTCAAACCTTTTACGAGCTGATTTTTTACCTTGATCAAAGCAAACTTGGTGATCTTGCCTTGCAAAGACTTCAACAAGTGCTGCACTTCGCTCGTGATAATGGAAACAGGAATAGAGAGACTTTCATGTTTCATTTGAAAGTTACGATAGTCCTCCTTTAGAAGCAAAAATCAGATAAATATTTCAACAAACACTAATATTCGACCTTACTCTCATCTTGTACCAATGATCGATCTTATCAGTAACAGGGCCCATTTTTCCTTTGGAAGAGCCAATGCTATGCTTCATAGCAGCATGAGTGCCCTCAACACGGTTTTCTGATCTGTTGTTCATATGGGGATGGGCATTAGCATAGTAGCTGCCCCATTGAACTTCTGACTGTATCATACTATTCAATAATAAAAATGATTTTTAGATTAGTCATAATAAACCAAATACCAAACTTAGAGTTGGAAATACTCAATACATGTATTCTTGTTGACAAGAAGTTTGTCACGGTTAAGGAAGTTGACGTATGACTTCTTGGCATCGTCGTACTCCTCCTTGGTGGTGCATCCACGAGCAATATCAAATATCAAGCTTTTGTGCTAAGCTTCATAATGTTCGCGTTCATGCAATATATAGTAAAATACAAGACCAGTTACTTGATTTTGGCTCTCAAGAATATCTAGAGTTTCCTTTATTTTCAAACTTAGGATTGATTTCTTTTAGAAATCGCTCTCTAAAATGTCTCTCGATGTGTATATAACACAGTAAGTGAGCCGATTCAGGAAATACATCCTGAAGAGCTCCCTTCAGAACAGCGTCGTTGTCAGTCGTGAAGACACTTGGAAGCTCGAGCTGCTCAGGACTCAAGTTTCCTGGCCAAACCATTTCTCTCAACTGTTGCAAGACCCACTTGTAGACAGATCTTGTCTCTCTTTCCATCCAGACGCTTGAAACGGGAATTGCAGCCAATTGATCTGGTCTTTCTCTGCTCGAAACGGTACCAGCAACCACAAAATTGAGCAAGGCATACAAATGGCAGTTGCTTTTGTAGGTTGCGTCTACTACGATTGATTCAGGAAATCTACGGAGCTCCTGAATTGCATGATCGCTGTTAAAGAATACAGCATTCACACGGCCTTCTTGATTCTTGGTGAAGCGCACGTTGTATTGCTTGCGCTGCAGATTAGTAATGAACGAAGTCATATCAGAGTCAGCGCGATGCATTTGCTGCATGTTTTCCATGTCTCGCTCAGTTACATAGTTTATGCCTTTCAATTGCATAAACTGTTCATATATTACTCAATCAATTACTGTCACAATTTGAATAAAATATTGAAAGCATACCTCAACAACCTTGGCTGGTGTATTGTATTGTAGGGAAGCAACAGCTTCTTCAAAAACCTCAGCGTTTGGCTTTCGATTAACCTTATAGGTTCTAGCATCATTGGCGAAATGATGGTTGTGATTACCATCTACTCTTCGCACAGTTACCATCTTTCTTGCTGGGCACAAACGAACTTCAATCATACATGGACAGCCCTTTTTGGTACTTTCTCTTTTCTTGCCCTTCTTAAGATTGTTGTCATCTTTGTTCAAAGACGAATCAACAACCTTGCAAGATTTTCTGAACTGCTTGCCATGTCTACAGATCAGAGTAATAACTTGACGCTTTTGATCAGATTTGTCGGTTGTAATTGGGCAATTGTGCTTTTTACCCAATTCTTGAGCACGAATTCTAAGCTCATCAATATCAGAAAATTCGCTACCGACAGAAAAAACTTCTTCCATTTCCTTTTTCATAGCAGCAACTTTTCTTAAATTTTCATCAACGCTTTGAAAAAGACATTCTTTATCGAGATCGTCGTCTTCATCAGAGCTTTCCTTCTCCTTGTCCTCAAGAGTCTTGCTCATGGTCAACTCCAGTACATCATTTGCTAAACACGATGTAAATCAATACGCTTAAAATTGGAATTTACATATAGAAATTCTCACTCACTAGCTTCAACTTCAACAGACGCACTCTCAGTGTCAACTTCAGAATCTGATGAGTCGATTGTGATGACTCCGTTTGACATCTCGAAACTGAACTCATTTTCAGCTTTAACTTCCTCAATGTCGTATGACTCAATATCAATATCGCTGATATCGTCACTAGACTCTACAACATCAATTAACAACAAATTTTCTTGACTCATTTTGTGAATGGTTAAAGCAAAATAAAAGAGGAGGATTTCTTTAATTGCTTTTAAATGCTATGCATTTATTCTACTCAGGTACGAGTTACACAAGACCTTCATCTTTGTTAACATGACCAAAAAAGAGGACGTCCTCATATGCCACCTCACTTACATCTAAGACACTGAGGCGCGCGAGAGGGGCGCGCGAGTAATTCTCCTATTTTTAATGAAGTACCGTTTTTCAAAAGCTTTGCCATTGCCACTTTTATTTTTCTGCATCAAAACGAGGCGAGCGGTAAATAGATGCTATGAGAAGATCGTTCAAGATAAAAGCCGGTATAGCAATTTTATGGTTGTTACCATCAATAATCAACTGCTGAATTTTGTTTGACACGGGGTTTTGTTCGATAAGTGATGACTTAGCAAAACAGATAGAACCATTTGCTCTAGCAATAGCTCCTTCGACATCCACACGCGATACCTCTTCAAACCCAGGGATACTAAAGTTTTGAGTTGCAGCCAACCGTGTTTCTGCAAAAAGCAGAAAGTCTGATGAGAGATAGGTCTTATCGTTCTTGATTTGATCAATGTGAGCGTTCAAACTCTGTAAGTTGTAAAAAGTTAGTTGGAATTGATAAGAGCTAATTCTTTCAATGAGCTCATCAAACTTCGTTTTCAACTTCACACCAGATTGTCTTTCGAGCTCAATGGCAATTGACTTAGTAGGACTAAGAGGCTTTGTCAGTTTGAAGCTTGTACCTATTAGATATAGACCAGATGCAGAGGTAGCTCGAGAACAAACCACATACATCAATGATTATTTAATGCCCTTCCTTGAAGTTCAACAGCGACTTTGCTATAAGTAGATCCTTGGCTTTTATGTATTGTGAGCGCTTCAATACAGTCAAGAGAAACTGAGTTCGCTTTACAGAGAGTGGGCTGTTGGATCGATGCTTTACAATCAATGATACAGGGTCAATTGGTGTTCAAGAGGCTGGAGGTGAAGAACTTTGAGGATTAGCAAAGTGAGCAGCACGTCTTTTTTTTCCACTATTGGCATCATCGAATAAAAGCCAGACTTTGATTGCCTTTTGGACAGGTTTAGAGCTTGGGTTTTCCTTGCACTGTCCATATTCAATTTTTTTAAGCGTGCCCGTCGTATCATCAGTGAGACCCTCACTCGTATCCAAGTTGTTGGTAATCATGTATTTTGCTCCAATATTCAAGACTGAGGATTTTTGCAAACCCATCGTTTTGTGAGCAGAGATGTCATTATTTTGCATGTAACTTAACAAACTTTATCTTGCAAGACTATTGCCACCTTTTCATACGACTTGATCGAAGCAATTTGATACCGTGGACTCGCTGTCAATTATTGCTAGAGCACTGGAATTACAAGCATTCACTGCAATGTTGGTAGATTACAATCTAATGATACAGTCATCTCTCTGGTCAGCAACATCTGTAGGCAAAGAAGAAAACAGTCTACTATTGAAGATGCTTATATCTGCTCCAACAGCCATGTTGTTAAGAGCGTTTGCAAACAAAGCGTCATCATTTTGTGGCATAATTTCACTTAATCTATGCATTTTGAAACTAGCGCAGATCTCTTGCATTCTTAGTTCCATCAGTACGCTGTTAATATTTTCGGAAGAAGTAGCATTGATTGGAGATCTTATAGCAGGGGGTAGCTGAAGGAAGTCTCCAAAAAGGATGACATGACGACCTTCAAAAGCTTGTTTTGAGTTAAATGTGTCTCCCAATTGTTTGTCAGTCCAGGAAAAAGCTCGGGAGAAAATCATGCTAATCTCGTCAATGATAACTACTTTCAGTTCAGCCAAGGCCCAGAAATCGCATGAGAGACATCGGATGAAAGCTTATTGATTTCAAAATGATTCAATGGTAAATGAAAAGCAGAGTGGGTTGTTTGACCATTGATGTTGTATGCTGCCTTTTCAGTGGGAGCTTTCAAAAGAACAGTTGGATTGTCTAAATCTCTGTTGACATTCTTATCAAAAAACTCACAAGTGCTTGATACAATGTGCGAATTAGCATACTCTTTCCGGTTCTAGCACCACCAGCAACAAACAATCTCAATGGTGTGGGTCCTTTCAAAAAGTCTATGTTGTGCCTAATATGGTCAAGAACATGATTCAAAAAAAATCCTTGAAGTGTATAAATTGAGAGAGCAAGTTGAAGATTTCAGAGGAACTGATCTTGTCTAGCACCACAGCTTAAAAGATGTTAAGATGAACTTGTTTATTGTTAGAATCTGACCCGAAAACATTGAAATTCAATTAATGCGGTTTAAAGTTCTATGGATTAATCTACCATGTTTTTTATCAGAATCTGACGTTTTTGTTGAATGGCAAAACCCTTTTGCGGATTACTTTGAATAGGAGTTGTTTATACTCGAATCATATCCAGCTTAAGTCTCAAAGGGGAGTTATAATGACAAATTGCCTTTAGAGTATACAAAGTAGTGATTTAACAAGTTTTAGAAGTACAAGCAATAAATGGGCTAATCGTATCGCTTTAATTTTTGGGTAAGCTTGGAATATGATTGGATTATTTAGGTATTATAGACAAATTAAGCTTCTTTGATATTGTTGATTCAGAACAGATAAATGCTATATTTGGGTTCTTCTTTAGGCTGATTTGTAGCTCAGATGTCCTTTTCTGTAATAGGAATGTTGCATCGGGTGTATCCAGATAGATTGGCATGCTTGGCTTTGATATAGGTACCTTTTGGGATCATAAGAAGTAGTATAGAAAACAGAAATGAGTTAATTTCCATGAGTAGAGCCTTCGGTAAGCGTCTTAATCGCTTTGCAGTAGCTGCGCTTAAAAAATACACAGCATTAACCGAGATAATTTTTTCGATATTTTTTTTTCTTGACAGCCATTTTGAAGCAACATGCAAGGTCATGAGCAACACTAAGTGAGAGATCACTTGTCAATGGTACATACAAGAGTCAGAAACAACAGAGGAAGAAAGTGAAAAGCATAGAAAGTCTAAAAAACGAAAAAAATAAAGATGAGACGCGATCCTTTACACATGTACTTTGTCATCAGCATGTTGTGTACTTTAGTTGTGATTAGGTACCTCATGAGTCCAACCAACCGTGAGAGCAACAATCAGTAGTTAATATTCGGTAAAGAGAAATTCTTTGATAAGATATCAAATTTAAAATAGTCTTGAAGAGGTATTTCACTTGTCACGAAAGAGATTCAAAGCGATGAAGCAACCTGATCTAGAAAGAGTAAACCTGTAAGCATGAACAAAGACGAGAAGACACAAAAAGATAAAAGAAAGTAAAGTTAAAAGGAACCCCAAGTTCAACCAAAAAGAGATTCGGTAACCTTTAGAAGCACAGACCATAGTAGTGAAAGGAGGATAGGCAGACAAAGAGCATTTCTTGAAGATGAGGTAGAGAGGTGGCGACAAGAGAAGAGACCCAGTACTCAAACGACGGTATATCAGTAAGGAAAAATATTTCTTGAAGTTAGGACAATGACCGGTGGCAATGGTTTGAGAGATAGACCACATGAGCACACAAGAAAGAAGGTAGACATGAATAAGTCAGACATAGGATGGAAGTATGATGGACAATTGGATATGTGTTTGTCACAAGATTCCAAGGCAATGACTACAAACAGAGCAAGTTAGTAAATGCGATGCTCGGAACAAAAGAGACAAACAAATGGGGAAACCTGAAAGATCTTAGGCAAGTGTAATTTGAATAAGAGGCATCAATCCAGATTGACAGCATAAATAAAGACTGTATTCAGATATCAGTCAAAGAAGTATAAGTTTGAGCAGCACAATAGAGAGCGGGCGGTTTGGATTAGAAAGTCATGGATGAGATTGTGAAAAGTAGCACAGAAGAAGGTGAAATGGATAAAGGATTGTTAATCAGAGCTTATCATAAGTGTTTATATAAATATATATAAAGTTGATAATAAGTAAATAAATACGGAAGGTGAGTCGGAAGATGCAAAGAAATGAAAAGAGAAGCGTAGTCGAGTTGTTGAGACGTTGTCATAATAAGGTGATATGCATGTAGCTGTTGTAAAATAAAAGAGTCAGTGATGTTGATAGATTATAGAAAAAAATAAACCAGTGATAAAAGTGCTTACCATTTGCTGTGCATTCAATAAAATAAAAAGAACAAAGAAAATGAGGGATTGAAAAAAAAGGCAAGTATATATGAGAAATGTGGCAGTGATGGGAAGAATGTATGATTTCATTGACATATTCAAACTAATACTGTACTGAAAGGAAAATGTCTTGGATTTGTATAAACAGATCTTGTGAGTGATCAATTAAAGGAACACTTTACAAAAGAAGATGTTAAAGAAGTACTCAGAACTGAATGTATAAAGAAAGGTTGTTAGCAAAGCCCCAAGCTTCCTCAAAATTAGATGTGTATACGACTCAACCAATTTTAACATAGAAGTAACCAGCTGGAAAATACAATGTATCAAAAGCAACCCTCTTATATAGTGTCGCTCTTGTTAGAGATATAATAGACTATAACAATAGGATGGCACATCAGAAACCAAATGTAACAAGACCATTCATATATTGTAAAGGCTCAATGACACAAATACTTCTTATGACACCGTTTGAATTCATTTAAAATTGAACACTGAAAGATCCTTATCTCAATTTGATTGTGATGTTACTCTATGATAATCTCAAATGGCCTAAAATAGTATAATATGGTGAACATCAAAACCATCAAAATGCAGCATATAAATAGATCACTTAAACGCACAAAAATGTCTCTTGCTTGAGATTAAATCACATATGGTTTAGTACTGGATAGCAATTGAACGAGTATAGATGTGGATAATTTTTCAATTGATCTTTTTGTTTAAAGAGCAAATGTAATTACAAGCGGTTTGTTTATGATTTGGCATTGTTGTAAGTCGTACAAATACTTTGAATGGTGCTGTGCTACTTTGTAAGATTGTCAATTTGACTTCATATATAATTATATAAAGGAATAAATGGGAAAATTAAATGACTTCGAACAATAGTTTCTATAAATCATAATCGGAGTAAGGAACATTTGTATATTCCATTATGAGAGCATAAAGTAGCTTTACTCGTGAATGAATACTATTTCATAAGCAGTTTAATACCATCAAGCTTTCATCCACATTTTATACCGTCTTGTGCAGCAAAATTTACAATTATAAATCTATCTCTTCAATTTAAAGATGCACATTTTTTCAAGTAGAGTGTGTCCAGTTTGTAATCGCCGCAGTTTGGTGGCAAAAAATTTTGGCACTTTTGGAGCAAAATAGTAACATTTTTTTGCAGACAAAATTAAAAAGCGAGGCCGACAATCTTTTCAAAATTTAATTCTCTATCGATCCTAGGCCTCCTTTTCTTTATGAATAAAGTTCCTCGCGCTAACATTCCGCGCTAACATTTTGGCCCTTCAGTGACGAAGCTACATATTAGCCAATGAAAATAGCGGAAATTTGAAGCCCGAAAAAGAATGTTAGCGCGTCAGTGAAATTCATGCAAATAATCATTGAAAATCAAAAAATAAGATGCATGCAAATAATCCTTCTTATGTAAATTGAGGCATAAAAATCATAAACTTTTATTCATACATAAGGGTATAGTCTATCAAGGAGAATCTCTTACAGTTGAAAGAATGGCCGACAAAAGTACGTGGCCATCTTAGTCTTGATTTTGGCTTAATTTCAATAATATAAAAGTGGCTATTGTGCAGCTGTAAAAGGATCGGAAGGGTGGTTGAAGGAGAGGAGAAGTAAGGAACGAATGTAGTGCTTTGATTATCCGGCGTGTAACATGCAATGGCTCTACTGAATGTATCAGCAGCAATCTGAACCATTTCAGGAAACTGAAACCAATAATCCATTGAAATGGAATTAGCTTCACTCGCCAATTTTTCTTCAATGCTTTTGAAGGTACCAGAAAGGATATGGCTAGGATCTGGAGAGCTTCCAAACACAGACTTGTAGAATGACTCTTTTTGTCTTAGGAATGAAAGCATCTCGCTTTTGATCATCGCAAACTGGTCTTCATCATTGTTTATGGCATAAGAGAGAGCTCTGTAGCCACAGTTGCCGTCAGGCTTAGGATTGAAATACCCAGTTACCTGGCTCTTTGAGAGCCCTTTGTGCAAAGGAACACCAAGTTTAGCTAAGATGAAAGTTTCAGTCCCAAGTTTGTTTCATAGATCGCAGTTAGTTACCTTTGGGCAGCTTGACTTCTTTTGTCTTTTCTGCTGCTTTAACCTTTGCTTCCTCTTTCTTTTCTTGGACAATCTTGTCCAATTCTCTCTCAAGAGCGATTTTTTCTCTTGTTTTATTCTTTGGTCTCCCCTTGGTTGTACAGAGTACAGGAGGAGGAAGAATACTCTTGGTCTGACGATTGTCAGCAAATTCTTCTACGAGCGCCTTCAACTTATCTCCAAGACAGGCCGTTTCTTGCTTGGTTTGCAACTCCCTGGTTAGATTGTCAAGCAACTGAAGTTTTGCTTGAACATATCTAACTTCCGGATGCTGTTGCTCGGGTAGTTGTTGGCTGTCGCTTTCAGCAACACGATCAGCTATTGTTGCGACTATGAAATGTTAGAAATGAGATGCTGTCTAATACTTGTATGGAATTTTACCTCGACCGTTATAATAAATAATATGCCAGCGTTGGTTGACTGCTGACAAAGGAATTGGTCCCTCGTATGCTTCCAATTTATATCTGCATGGCAGACGAAAAGCCCTACGCATGAAGCACAAGCATCTACCGGTCACAGGATCAACATGCGGGACATGATTAGGATCCGCTTTGTAAGCCAACGAATTGATTACTTCAAAGCGGATACGGTCGAAGGCGTAGCTGGTTATCCGTCCTCTCAAGCTCTGCATCTTGTCCTTTACTTCTTGGCTGACATCATCTTTCAACACAGTCTCAAAAAGCGACTCACGAATTGTTTGTCGGTTGCGATACGCTTCCTACATTCAAAGATTTAATGCTCACTCACAATTAGCACTGGTAGCCACATAGAACTTACACGACTTTCAACCCAATTGCGGATCTTCTTGATGACTAAATCCAATGATCCGGACGACGTTTTGTTATGTCGTTTTATGCCACTGTGGGTGCTTTCGACACGGTTGGAGGTACGGTTGCCCATATGAACATAATTGTTCACATAACAAGCGACCCAATGCTTGCGAAAAGCCATCATACTGTTCGTAATACAAAAAAAGTCAAACCTGTAATAGCAACATAATATTCTGTTCTGTGTTTGTTTTACCTAGTCAGATATTCAATCATATCTTTGCCTTTGTCTTTGCAAAGACCATCTTGAGATACAAAGGCATCGTACTCCAACTTCATGCTTTTCAGCTCTTGCATGCTGTTGGTCTTGTAAGCAATTTCGTGGATTATTGACCGAAATTGCTTCTCCAACTGGTAACGAGTTACATTGTCTGTGTGAAACAAATTTTGAAGCTCTATCAGTAACAATGGTGATTTCGTTTAATCGTCACATCAACATACCATGCTTTGCTTCTTTGGTCATGTTCTTTATCAGCCTCTTCATAAAGTTATGTACAATGTGTACATAGCAAAGAATGTGCTTCGGCTCAGGAAACACAGTCTTGATGGCGTTCATCAAAGCTTGGTCTTTGTCAGTGACAAAGTTGTTTGGCAAGCGATGAGAACTTGTTTCCAGAAGCCAAGTGATTGACCTCAATTGGCGCATTGCCCACTCATATGACTCAGCAGTCTCATTTCGCATCCAACAGCCAGCAACATAAATGGTTGCAAGCTGTTTTGTTCTGGTCTCAGAAGCAACTGTACCAGCTACTACAAAGTTCAACAATGTTATATCCGAGAATATAACAGGCATAAATAAAACAGGTAAAAGTGTAAAGACAGAGAAGTGATTAGAACCTGAACGGCCAAAAGATAGATATGAATCTGATCTGCGTTTATTTCAAATATGTGCCTTCTATTTATACTTTCATAATAACTGAGTAGCAATCCTTATTTAAACTGAGTGCAATTGATGATAGCTAATCGGGTGCTTTGGATAAAGGTTGATACCTATTGCGCATTGACCAAAGGTTACCATTGGCGCAATTGTTTCGATCCAAGTGTCCTGATGTAAATGAAGTGTGATCCGATCTTTTATTTAGACTGAGCTAAGTGTCAATCTGGTTATGAATAATGAAGGGTCGTGTAACTAGGTACCCGCTTAGATCTAGATAATGTCTCAAATGGAGTAGAATGTAGGCTGTATACAACAAACAATATCATGCAATGGCTGTTGGTTTTGTAGGTAGCATCAACTACTACACTTTCGTACAAGCGACGCAATTCTTCTCTGCCATGTCTGTGCATGAAGAAGACTGCGACTACTTTGTTTTCGCTGTCTGTCTTGACACGGACTTGGTGGCCAGTATGCTTCAAGTTGGAGATAAACTCTGGCATGTCAGCGAACATGTCACGACAGAAGCGTTGCTGAATGTTATGCAAGTCGCTAATGGTGATGCCATTAGCACAGTTCATCTCAACTAGCATCTGTGAAGGTTACAAATACATTAATTTTAGTATTTAACTAGACTGTGTATTTGTCTTAACAATTTAGAGGAAAGCATTAGTCTTTTACAACTCAAACAAGACAAATTAATGTATAAATACGATGCTATAGTCGTTGACTTTTAACAACAATAGTTTATCTTTGCTCTTTATTTTTGTATGCATTAGACATTTTACCAACCGATTATTCGTATCTCAAACACATCATCAAAAATGGTATCATTGAAACGACAGCGGATCGCACTAAAAAGATAGACATAAATAACTATTTGGCTTACCTTCAAGACAACACTAGATGTCTCTCCTTTTCTCATCATGCTGCAGGCAAACTCAAAGTCTTCGGGAGCAAGCTTTCTGTAAACAGCATAGGTCGACAAGTCATTGTTCAGAGCATGGTTATGCTCAATAGTGACTTGTCGAACCTCCCAAGAATTTTCGACATCACGTACCTTACTGGCGTAGATACGCAAAGGACATTCCTTTCTGCCAGTCTTGTGAACCCTGGTGCTCTTTTGTTTAGCTAGTAGAGTGTTTCCCGTTCAAATTTCAGTTCCTCTGCTAATTTCGCAATACTTTTTTGCTAACATCTTACTGTTGGCATCTTTTTCAGCCTCGTCTTTTTCTTCTTCGACTTCAGGCATCATGGCTTTTCTGTAAACGCCACCTTGTCTACATTGCAAAGTGATGAAGCAGTCTTTGGCGCTTTTGCCAGTAGTGATGGGGCAGTTAAACTGCTTGCCAATCTCCTGAGCTTTTTCCCTAAGCTCTTCCATGCTCTTAAACTTGGCACCTACAAAAAATGCCTTGCGCAACTCCTCATTCATGTCGCGAGAAGACTCGTCGAAGTTGGGTATATTTTGCTCAACAATGACTTCCTCACTAGAAGACAAGTAGTCTTTGCTATCGCAGCTATCCCAATCAAAAGATTCGTCAGCTTGTCTAACTTGAGAGTTAGCAGCGGTGAGTTGAAAGTTGTTAAAGGTAGCTTGAGAGTTCATTTTATAAAAAAGTAGAAGGAAAAGTTTTTTTTGAAGCGAAAAAAAAGTTTAATAACACGCGCTAACATTCTTTTTCGGGCTTCGAATTTCCGCTATTTTCATTGGCTAATATGTATCTACGTCATTGAAGGGCCAAAATGTTAGCGCGGGAAACTTTATTCTTCTTTATATCTTGTCTCCATCTCGAGTTGTTTTTTTTTCACTTCAACCTGAAAGTTCCTCTGAGGTCTAATTATAGGCACACATAAGTTTCCACCAAAAATATAGTAGTTAATGTTACACAAATCAACTCCGATATATCAAAATGGTGGTTTGTGCTACATTGTCAGTCAAAATCCTGGTGTATTAAAATTGTTTCATAGACTCTTCTGTCTGTTCCTTTCTCGCAAAATTTGATATGGGTCGTCCTAGCAAAAATCTTCAGAAGCTTAAAAAGTTTAACGAAGACAGACATAATCAAAAAGTTGAAGCTGAAAAGCATTGGTATGGAACCAAGTGTCTTTTGAGTTGTGCAATTTAATTTAAAGATAGAACAATAAGATCGAAAATGAAGGCAACTCTTCTATCGACGATACTTCGTTCAATTATGAAGACAACAGTAACTTTGAGTATCCTGCTATTCAATCATGTTTCGACTTTAAATTTATTTCAGAGAGTGATGGCAAAGAAAGTGCAAAGATTGAATTGGAAATGTTTGACAACATTGAAGATCAGAATACGAAGTTTTTGCATGACACTTTGAAATGGGACAACAACAACCCAAAAATCAACAAAAAAAGAAAACATGCAAGAACTTTTCAATTGACTGACAGAGCAATCAGAAAAAGAAAACAAAGAATAGGATGATGGCAGAAGGCTCATCAAAAATATCTGATTATTTTCAGATTTCTAAAGAACAGTCTACCGAAGTCAGAGCCGATGAAGAAGAAGAGAAGTATAAGAAGCTGACGTCTTGGATATCTCCAGTACTATCAGTAAGCTAAGTGAGTTGCTGAAGTGAGTTGCTGAAGCCAGTTGCAAACTCTCGAGTTGTCCAAACTTTGCACGGCCATTATGATACATTTCGTTATCTTGCTGTTCTTGCCTACCTCAAGCGCGTCAAAGATGAAAAAGGTGCCATGGAGGCAAGCCAAGAAACAGCAGCTATAACCTGGCTGTCCCCATCCGAGTCTTATCGCGCAAAGAGTATTCGCATGTGGACTAAGGCGTTTCTTAAGACTGGAAATATCCCTGTCTTAAGACAAGGCAAGTTCGCTAAACGATTGTCTCTATTGTCAGATGAAGACATCAAGCAGAGATGCCCTGACTGGTTAAGAGAAACAAAGTTTAATCAGCAATCTAAAAGAGGTGTGATGATGGGGGATTTCAATGTGGTAAGCCAAATGGGGTGTCTGTAAGCCATACAGGTATTACCCAATTGGACACTACTTGGACCCTCTGAACACATCTCCTATACTGTATGGTGTAGGGAAGCACAAGTTACATCTTACAATTGTTAAAAATTTAAGTTTTTAGTATATTTAAACAAAAAGTGCCTTTTTCCCCACTTTGAAATAAGAAAAGATAATCTCCCTTTTGTCGTCAGAAAGGTGAAATTATAGTCAAAAAAGTCAACTGTAGAAGATTTTACAAGTCGTTAGGTAATTTTGGATCCCGATACAACATTGGTGGAGAAGCTGGGCGTCTACAACAAACTTATACTGAAGAATCTTTAGATTTATAAATTATAGGTAACTTTACAAGGACTTAAGCACAACAGATCTTGAGGCTGATATTTGTCGAGTTTTTAAGAAAACAAGTACCAAAGATAATAAGACCCATGGCAGTAATGATACTGGACAGAGAGACAAACAAGCAAATAATGGTCTCTCAAGGAGAAAACAATTTAAGAAGCATCGCCTCTTTTCTTGGATCTAATGGTCATCAAGATCCACTTCTGTTCTTGGAAGAGTTTATAGTCGCTGCAAAATGGAGCAACTGGGCCGTAGAGGACCGCAAGGAAGAATTTTTCGTAGCTAGTCTCAATGGTAATGCCAAGCTTTGGGCACAAACTAAGTTTTTGAACGATCCGGAGAGATACAAGAACATGGCCTTTGATGAAGACAAAGAAAATGCACTGAGCCTAGTATCTCCATTCAAGCAAAAATATCTAACCTCGAAATGGAGAGAGCGATATCCGGAGCAATTCGAAAATCGCAAACAACTTCCTAATGAATCCCCTATGACCTACTTTAAGAACAAAAGATATCTGTTCATCCGCGCTGGTGATGCATGTGCTGATATTACTCTAAAGATGCAAATCAGAGATGTTCTCAAGGGACTGTTGCCCCAATATGCTAAGTTTTGTGATATGAAGATAAAGGATCCCTTCAACAAAGAAATCTAAGAAAAACTCCAGACGATGGACGGTGTGGAAGAACTATTGCAATATGCTGAAGAATGTGATCTTGAGCCCACCAAATTTGTTACTTATGCCAGAGAAGAAGTGATTTCCCTAAAAGTTGTAGAACTAAATCATGTTCAGAATCAAAATGGTGACCATCGAAACAGATCTAAGTTCATTGGCCGAGTGGATAGAAGGGATACAGACTACAGTCGGGAAAATCTTAATGACAAGAAGTTGTCCCCTTTGAGAAAACTGTCCTATCTAAGCTAGATGGGATGGAAAATGATATGGTATCATTTAAGGAAAGAATGGACAACCGTAAACGAGGTGCCAAGAAAGATGTGCAATCAAGAAGAAACTATAACGGTCACGAAGGACAAGGTGCTACTTCCACATGCTACAACTGTGGACACAATGGACACTTTGCCAAAGAATGTAACTCACCCTGCAGGACATGTGAAAATGCTAATCACTGCGGTGGCAACTGTCCTCGATGGTCTAAGTCGTACAATAACACAGGCAATCAAAGAAATTTGAATAATGTACAAGAAAGCAGTAATCCACAGGATTTTCTGTCGGGCCCCCTACGAGACTAGGTGTAGAGGAGCCTACAGTAAGAAAATATCTAGTGAGACAGAATCATCAAGTAGTAGTATACACGCTATACTTAGCGCTGATAGAAGTCAAGAATTGCTCAATGAAGGATACTGTGACCCGCAAAACTGTTCAAAAAGGTTTTTTCTACTTTGAACTTTATGATCGGGTATTCAAACACATTCTAAACCCCACTTGTTATACCTTGCTAGAAAGCCTCAGTAATTTACTATATGCTCACCAGATTGCACAACGATTAGTGAGCTTTGAAGTGAAAACTACTCTTTCAAATAAAAAGTCATTTTGAACAGTTTTGCGGGTGTGCATTATATTTTATTGATAGGAGATTTGACCACTTTTAGCGACGATAAGATCAGCTATTCGGTTTGGCATGCTTTCAACAAGATTGTTGCATGTTTCAGGATCAATATTGTTCCAAATTTGAGTCACACGTTCAAATAACTCAGCAACAGAGTCTGGAACAGTGTCAAAGGCCGCTAAACGTCTTTTGACAATACTCCAAAGGTTCCCAATGAGATTCAAGTCGGACGAGAAGGATAACCAGTCGAGAATTTGAATGTTGTAATCCTTGAGATGACGTTTGGTATGCTTAGTAGTATGCTTGGGGTCATTATCATGCTGAAAAATGGCGTCATCCTCAGTATAACCATAGAATTCTAGCGATCTGACCAACTCATCGTCTATGATTTGAGTGTACAACTCAGAGTTCATCTTGCCATTGATCTTCGCAAAAAAGCCTGGACCTTTTCAACAAACGCAGCTCCAAAGCATGATGGAACCACCTCCATGCTTGTAGAGATGGTCAAGTTGAAACGCTTTTAACTCCTTGTTATCGGCTTTCCAAACCCATTGAGCACCATCCGAGCCAATTCTGTTGATTTTGGTCTCATCGGAGAACATCACGGACCTCCAATCGTTGATAGTCCAACGTCTGTGAGCCTCGACCCATTCCAAGCGGTCTTTCACACGCTTATGTAGGTGTTAGAGGAAGGACCTTTGGCTTATGAATAGCTGTCATTTTGGCGCTTTTAAGAAACCTACGCACGGTATCATCAGAAACAACAACTTATTGATCAGCCAAGAATTGCTGCGCATCTTTTGCAATCTTGAGAACGCCAGTTGATAGACCCTGAAGTACCTTGCGACCGAGATTCTTGCTGATCTTACCTGGTCTGCCACCCGCATGTTGAGGAATCTCCAAGTTCATCTCACCACGAATGTTTGAAACGGTACCTTGACTGATACCAAGCTGATACGCTACTTCGCGAACATTTTTACCTTTGGAAAGCATAACTTTCGCGTCATTGCTAATGTGTTTGGACATGCTGGTAAATGTCAAGTAGATTTAACTAGATGGAGCAATGTCGGTTAAAAGATCTGACAAAACCAACCAAAATCTACACAAACCTTTAAAAAAGTGAAGAGAAGAAGAAAAAAAACAATTACGCGTCAAAATAATTTCAAATACTAGCCCCCCTCCTTCGTTATGATTTTTCTCGGACACACGCATAACTGTTTAAATGTAGCTTCCGCTTGGGTTTGAAATGAGTTTGAAATGAGCACCACGTTATTAGGTAGCGAACCAAAAATATGAATGAAATGAAGTGTTTTAAAAGACTTTTGTCAAGCAATTGATTCTTATCTCTAAAGAGAAGGTGTTCAATTAGATGCTTATTATTTATGTGTTCTGAATATAACTAATTCTCTTAAACAGAGTATTGTTATGGTTGCAAAACAAAAAGATGAGTCAAATTTATAATTAAAATAAGCTTCGTTCCTTTAGACGAGGATTTATGGTATTTTAATGTAGAAGAGAAGTATAGAATTGATTTTATATCTTTTAAAAGAATTCGTTCAATAATCACTTTCTTATGGATGCCTTCAATTGATATGTTCCTTGTATTGGATCCGTATAATTGAGGACTATGGACTTTATTTGAATATGTTCTTCCGGTATAAGAAGATTCTTATCAAAACTTATGTCACTTAATGAAATGGTTCACGTGTAAGATTCTTATCCGTAGTGGAATATGTTCTCACAAGTGATGAGGTTAAAGAAAAAGAAATAGGGAAAGGTAAAGTTAAAATAAAAAAGATAAAGTAAAGTAGAACAATTAGGTACTATGACCCCTTTTTAGTTTTAGATATATGATGAAGGTAAAGGTTAGTTCTTTATTTTACGTTGCAATTGTTAGAGATATATATATTCGAAAAAGAAAAGTCACAGAGAGTAAAAGGCGGAGTGAAAAGAGGTGGGCGTTACATAAAAAGACTTTTTTCTTTAAAGAGTAGGTTTCATTTTAAAGTCAACCAATCATTGTGCAACCTGATGAGCATATAGTAAATTTCTGAGGCTTTCTAACAAGGTATAACAAGTGGGGTATAAAATGTATTTGAATACCCGATCATAAAGTTCAAAGTAGAAAAAAACCTTTTTGAACAGTTTTGCGGGTCATTGTATCTGATTGCGTCGTCTAAGGACCAGTCAAAGAAGACTCCTAAAGAGTTAAAAGCGGTCAAATTGAAAAACCTTGAGAAGGCTAGACAAGCTAAAGCGGAGTATAAGAGACTTGTCGATGAAGCTAAAGCCAGAGGAGAGGTTCCACCTCCCATCGCATGAAAGCTGCAAAGAGAATTCCCAATCATCTTAGATAAGAAAAATCAGCTGAAAACTATTGACCCGAAGAAGCAGCTGTGGGACATTCAAGTTACCTTGCCCATGCCACATTTATGCTACTATGCTCCTGAGCTATGGCTACAATACCTGCAGTTATTAGGTGGACAGCCTGCCTCAAACAGAATCAAGCCGGTAATACAAGGAGCTTCCATGAACCTTGATCCCAAAGAAGGCGGAACCAATGTAAACCATATTCTTGTAGACACTGCCACACAGAATTTTAATGAGGTAGAATTACAGTCTGTCGAAGTATTGGCGAACAAGTCCAAACACTTTGAGTTCCTCATAGACGGTGGCGCTGTGGCATCTATTATCCCTGTACATATTTTGAAGCAGTTGGATGAAGAAGTAGATCTGTACCCGACAAACCGCACACTTAGGTATGTAGGACGATGAGGTATTGAGAGTATCAAAACGCCATCATGATCATTTGTTAGCTGGACATCAAGGTATAACCCAAACGTTCAACGCAATCAAAGACAAATACCTTTGGCCTGGGTACTTTGACACAGTCAGACGATATGTATCATCCTGTCATATTTGTCAAAACTTTGGTCCTCAAAACCCACCAACTCCTCTCAGTATTTCTCCTAAGCTCAACTCTGAAGGCCCGTTCTCTCATGTGGTGATAGATTACATCTACCTACCTCTTACCAACCGAGGTAATAGTTCTGCTCTAGTCATGGTGGATCGTTTTACGGGATGCGTGAAATGCATAGCTATACCTACACAAAGCTCTGAATGCACCTGCCTAGCCTTATTCGAATGGATCTGCAGATTTGGTGAGATGAAACAAATTGAATGCGACAACGGCCGTCATTTCGATGCAGAAGAAGTGAAGGCATTGATGATTACTTCATATGGAATTTTTATCCACTTTTGAGTTTCTTACCACCCACAGGGGCAAGGCAAAGTTGAGAGAATGAATGGCAGTATTAAAGCAACTATGAAGAAGTATGTCTTGACATATGTTGAAGACTGGGATACTTGATTGCCAGCTATACTGTATGTTATTCGTACTAGTTCAAGGCAAGACCATGGGTATTCATCATTTTTCTTGACCTATGGAAGAGAGCCCCGACTTATTGCGAACAAAATTGTAGATTGAGAGACCAGAAACCTTGAAGACTACGAATATCTTCTAAAACGGGTAGAAGAGCTAGTAGAGCTCAATAAAAAGGTCTTACCGGTTGCTAAAGAAAACATCATAAAATACAAGAAGGAACTGATCGAGAAGTACAATCAATCAACCAAGTCGTGAAAATATCACATCAATGATCTGGTTATGGTCTTAGAACATGCTCATCAACAGAAGAGTGCCGCTCTGGTCAGCCAGTGGGTTGGACCATTCCGTATTGAACAAATAGTGGGACACGATGTATACCGAGTAAAGGATGGTGAATTAACACTGCCCATAGCATACCATGTTAACCAGATGAAACTATACAAAGCACGTTCAAAACTCTCAGCCAATCTGAAGTATTACTTCAGAAAGCAAGATCTGAAGTAATAGGGGATGTTGTGATGATGGGGAATCTCAATGTGGTAAGCCAAATGGGGTGTCTGTAAGCCATACAGGTATTACCCAATTGGGTTAATTGAAAGAGTTTGGCCGGCAAAAAAGTGAAATTTTAGAATTGCTTCAAACTTTGCAGAGACGTTTTTGGATGCATTTGATACGGTTTGATCTAACTCCGGGCTTCTGGGGACTACTGGATCAAAAGTTACAAATCTTTTAAATTTGGTAAATTAATATAACGTACTTATATTTTTTACATCTTGTCGTAGAAAATAGCGATTCTAAGCATAAACAACCAATTGAAGTAGAGTACAACCTTCCTTACAAATACAATCCAAATAAGCGAAGGTTTAAACCTCAATTGTTGAACAAGAAAAGAAAGAAGACCCGACTCAACTTGATTAGTATGAAGCTATTACCTTTAAGAAAAGTTAGACTGTCAATCGATTCGTCAAGACACAACACTCAATCATCTTCGAGTATATAATTGCTTCCTTCTTTATTTATAATAGTATCAATATTTAGTCAAATAGAAAAGTATAAATACCGTGGTGTCGAATATTGTAAGCTCTTTATCTTAGACTTACAATATAAAACACAGGTAACATATTTGTAAAAGAAATATAAAATAAAATAAAAAAATCTTAGACTTACAATATAAAACACAGTTGTCTACGTCAAGCTTTTCCAGTGATCCTATTGGCTCAAAAGCTTAACTCCTATCACGTGATCTAGTCTAAACATCCTAATAATATATTAAGACGACAATCTTGTCGTAGAAAATAGCGATTTAAAGCATAAACAGCCAATCGAAATCGAATACAACTTGCCCTTTATGTATAATCCAAATAAGAAAAGGTTCAAACCTCAACTGTTGAACAAAAGAAGAAAGAAGACCCGATTGAATCTCATTTGTACAAAGCGTTTACCTTTTGGAAAAAGTCAGACACGTCTCTAATTCGTCAACGAACAACAATCAATCAAGTTGGAGTATTTAATTGCTTCCTTCTTTATTTAACATAGTATGAATATTTAGTATAGATAGAAAAAGTATAAATACCGTGTTGTTAAATATTATAAGATCTTTATCTTAGACTTATAATATCAAACACAGGTAACATAACTTAAAGAAAGATAAAATAAAATAAAAAGATCTTAGACTTATAATATCAAACACAGTTGCCTACGTCAAGCTTTTCCAGTGATCTTATTGGCTCAAAAGCTTAACTTCTGTCACGTGATCTAGTCTAAACATCCTCATAATATATCAAGACGACAATCTTTTAAGGAGCTATTGGTCGAGCAGGTTAGAGCGGGACTCGCCCGAAGATGAGGTCAGTGGTTCGATTCCATTGAAGTACCTTTTTTCATTTTTCCATAATCATCTTTTAAATGAAATTCTCTACCTTTTACCCATTTTTTGAACAAAAGCCTTTTTTTTAATAAATGAAGAAGGATGATTTAAGAAGTTTTAGGTTAAATAAATCCATTTGCACGAAAGAAAGTCATTTGGCAAGTAAGATTTCAATTAATGAATTGAAGCTTAAAAACTTAAACTAAATGTGTAAAAAGTTCTGAATGAAGCTTTATAAAAAGTTGAACATCGAAAATGTCTGTAATAATTTAAAAATTTAATTTTGATCAGTTTTAGTAATTAAAGATTAGGTTTTTCCCAATCTTATGAAGTGATGTGAAGTACTCTCAAATGGATAAGCTAAAAAGCCTTTATAATTGGCTTTATCATGGGAATTATTTTTATAATACAAGTAGATTTAGGTTAATTGCAGCAATCACGATTTAAAAAATTAATAATAATTTATTTGAAGCACAGGAGGAAGCGAAACATTAAATTTGGAATTAAGTAGTTGAGTATTACTTTATTCTTCCCCTCTTATATTAATGTAATCTTTTTATTTAATCTTATTATCTGGAATATCTACTATTTGATGCGTTTATTTAGCAGTGGAACATTTAAATAACACTAGTATACCGTTGATATTGCTAAACTTTACTATAACAACGATGCATGTGGCAAATCACTGAGTATAACAGATCCATCATCATTAGTATCTATTTGTATCTTTAAAACCTAAGTTCATAAAGTACAATTATCCCTTTACTGAGTCTTATACCGTCCTTGGATGACTTTCTCACGCTTTTAAATACCAAGTACTTATATTAGCTTATAATGATATTAAGAGAGAATAGCGAGTGATATAGCAACAAAGGATCACGACTAAGAACTATTAAAAATTAATTAATTACTTGACTTGATAAACTTATCAAATAATTTTGGTAGTCTTTAACGAAACAAAATGAAAACTCTGGAGTACTTTGGAAATATAATGGTTCGAGTCGAGGAAATATTTTCTTTCTTGTGTTTATTATTTTTCACAATACCTGCCAAGATAACTTTACAAAATGCAGACACTGTATAGAAGTTTTACTCCTATCTTCATTATATACGCTGTACATCTACGTTTATTTGACAATTATGCATGTTATGAGGTTATTAAACTAGAAATAAACAAAACTGATGCAAGTAGATATACATAGGTATCATTTTGATCTCACTGTAATTTTTGAGCATGTACTGCACTGAATGCGAATCCGCTAAAATATTAATGTGTTTAAATCAGGCTTTTCAATGTAAAACAATAATCGCATCGATATCTTTTGTCTGCCACAACTAACATATTCATTAAGTTTCTGCAAGTTTAATTAATGATTGTTTGTCAACTATTGGGCCTTTGACAAACTTGTTTCTTGCAAAACATATGCAACTCCCTTGCATCACTGATACATACCTTCTTAATTGTATCTTAGCTATTAGTCAATCAAAAGGAAGTAAAGACGTCTTCATATTTGGAAACCTTATGTAGTAGTATTTCAAATTCTTTCTATAAATTAAGACTGAAGCAGAATAATCTCTTGCTTTATCAAAGACACCGTTGCTCACAGCGTAAATAAAATTGTTTATTTCGCTACGAACAGTGTCATTTAATTTATAATTGTAGCTACCGTCTCGTTTGGTCTACTTATTTCCTATTCAATCTATTAGTCACTTCTCTCTGTTTTCAATCAAGCCAGATAGTATCGAAAGAAAACTAATAGAATTGGCACTCTTTTTATCATTGCGAAAGAAAAGAAACTTAGAATTTATTTTATCAAACTTGTTATTCTTTTAACTTTGTGTACGTCGATGGCCATGAAAGACAAGATGTAAAGGAATATCGTCTTCAATGGGCAAGACAGATGATAGAGTGGAAGAAGAGGATGGAGTTCTATCCAAATGGTAATGAAGAAGAAGTTGCGCAACCAACCCATCGAGAAGAAGAAAAGAAGGTAGTTCTTGTCACTCATGATGAGAGCACCTTCTATGCCAACGATGGAAAGAAGACTCGTTAGCAATCACCTACCGGATCGGCTATATTGCCTAAAGGCCAGCGCAAGTCTGTCATGGTGTCAGAATTTATGTGCGCTTGCCATGGTACTATGAAGGCTTTGGTCAACGGGAAGAGAGGTCATCAAGAACGATTTTCTATCCAGGAGAAGACAACTGGTGGAAATGTGAGGACCTCAATGCACAACTCAAGGAGGATGTACTTCCGCTCTTTGAGTTGTTGCATCCTGACTGTATTGGTTTGTTTGCTTTTGATCAAAGTCAAAATCATAGTGCATTTGGCAATGATGCCTTTCTTGCGAGTAGAACGTCTTCTGAGGAAATCCCCTACAAGTCAGAATCACCTTAATGCTTACGAGACGGCTTCTACAAAGATCCAGAATCAGATCAAGCCATAATACAATGATTGTGCTTCATGCGCCATATTGATTTAGAAAATTTAAGACTGAATATAAAAGACTTAAGTCTTAAATAGGGCCAAGAAAGCGTTTTGGAACAGAAAATGCTTCGAGAACTTTTTTAGTACAAGAGCTACTGTTCCCTAGACCCGTAAGTTTTTAATGCAATTACAAAAAATCAACTCTTCAATAACTTTCAACTCATCATATTAGATTGAGTACTCTAAAGGCACTTTCCGAATCCTTTTCGAAAAACCTCTCATTCAAAACGACTGTTCGCTCTTAAAAAATGTAATGATGAGCATACTGGTGAGAAGTGTTGTCTAGAGAAAATACTGTCGGCACAAGATTGGTTTGTTAATCAAAAGTCAATCCTAAAAGAAACAATTATCAACAATGGCCATATGATGACACTCTATCCAAAGTATCATTGCGAAACCGATTGGATTGAGCGACACTGGGCCAAGTCAAAACGTATTGCTCGTCTTGAGTGTGACTACACGTTTAAGGGGCTGTAAGATAACATCCATAAGTCTTCAGACAGCAATCAGGTTACCAAAGGTACAAAGACAATCAGAAAACGACAAAACCTTGCTTATCGGTGTATAGAAGCATATACCAAGGTCATGATGCCATCGAGACAGATGAGCTTGTCAAAATTTTTCTAAAACATACAAAAGTCATAGAAAGCTCATAAAAATAAAAAGTTCTAGTATAGACAAATTTTAAGGTGCAATTTTAATCGGCGACGAAAGAGGTCAAAAGTTCCTCTGAAAATTATTGGCGATTACAGACTGCACGCACTTTATCTCTTAAAGAAACTGGTCAACCACATTCCAGATTCTAACTTTTATCTAATAAGCGATTGCTTCCTAAGGTATTTGAGGGTGCTTTATTATTTTATTTTATTTTAACCCTTTCCGAGATGACCTACCCTCGTTTATGCTCATGTAAGTTTGAGATGTCGACATGCAGAACTAATGAGCAGCGAGAAAGCTAACATGTGCTCATAGAAGTCAACTATTCTAACTTAAGGGTTATACATTTCTTACAGGCAATAACTACTCTAGTCAGTCCTTGTTATGTAAAAGCAAATCAAAGCATACAAAATCCATGCTTCATGTAAATGATGTCTCTGTTGAAATGTAATGATTGTGTCTTTTTTTGTTTATTACTCAAATGTAATCTATTTTTTAACTACATCTCATTCTTTTCAGTGACTGATTGGCTTCATTACTATCAAGGAAATCATTTTTTCTTGGCTGAAGCATACGATGCAAAAAGAGGAAACAAGCCAAATCATCAACATTTACCTTATTTCTTTTTCTTGGTAAAGGAATTTTCAGTGATGCGATTAGCCAATTTTCAAGAGAGTTCTAGGTCTTTTCTCTCTTTACCTATTCAAAAGATAACCAAAATACCTTCTTATTTTCCTCTATATTTTTTTATCTTCGCTCTATTGTTTAACACACCCTTTTTCTCTCTGAATCTCGAGAGTATTTCCTTTCCAACTTAAGGTGTATCATTCAAGTCATTCCACATGATGGCTTACTTATCCGTTCTCTCACCTATTTAAAAAGCGGGTTACTTTTTAGCACAACGGGAAATTTTGGCTGGGATTTTGATTTTTTGAAATTAAAAAAATCTTAAATTCACCCACACTTTTTTCATTTCTGTATAAAGCATAAGAATATTTTTCCTGAAAATCAAGAAAACTTAAGAGAATTCAAAATTTTTTTTTAAGTTCTCTAAATTTTTTGGAAATAAAGAAAAACTAAGAAATCTTCGTTTGCCTTCCTTCTCTTTCCTTCGCTCTACAACACTCTAAAATACTCTACAGTACTCCCCATCACTCCTCATCACTCTCCATCAAACAAGAAAGTAGGTCAAATTGAGGCTTTTTTTTATGGTTTTTCTTTTTCAGGCCAATCAAAAGGCGTTATATTAGTTCGATTACATTCGTTTAGGATTGTTAATTGCATTGCAATACATTATAGAATAGGCAGCATCGTTTATTTCAATACATTGTAAATTTAAGCTTAAAGCAAAAGACTACAATAGGTAGTACTTAACTTTGTTATCATTATTTGGTCTTAAAGTTATTTATAATAACTTCATCACGGAATTTTAAAGGGTAGAAGATAGAAACATATCTTTTAACAATATACCTGCCGTACCTTATCTCCTAAATGTTTTTATTGTTTTGCCAGCACAAAGCTTTTGGTAACAATACATTAGTTATCAATTGAGTATGTGTGTGTGTGTTGTTGCTACATAGTCCATTTCCTGCCTTTTTGTTGAAGAGCATCTTCTCTTTCTTTAGATAGGGATTGTCAATAGTTCTATCTACTACATATAAAAGATGTCAAGTTAGTACAATCAATAATTTAAAAAATAAGAAATGAGTATACCTTCAGCATGGCCTTGCATATGGCTCTCAACAAAAGGGTGCTCTATGCTTGGATCCAATGCGAGAAGTGACAAATTTGAAGACACATGCCTATGAGTAGAGCATTAGTAATTTGAAATAGCAAAAGTAAAGCGCCTATAACTTACATTTCATAACAAGCCATATCAATATGTTCGTCATCTTCGTTGTCGAATCTACACAAGGGCAAGACAAGGTGCTGCTCTCCCAAGGGGCTCAAGTTGTCCAAGAGTAGACTGTTGATTGCGACATCAGACGTCGCGTTAATTTCAGTAGGCAAAGCAAAAGTGGACACGTTGTTTACTAGATTTTAAAATATCATTTTGTAATAAAGTCATCTCTTCCCTTAAGGAACCGCCATCTTGTTCTAACTTGTTGACTGTGTTAGCAAATTCATCCAGATTTCAAGAAATATCTTGAGACTCAATTACAAAGACTCTTTAGAGCATGAGTTGCTGTTTAAAGTATTATTGATAAAAGGGTTATTCGTGTAAAAGCGTGTGAATTGCGTAGGGACTTGGTGAAACAAAATTCAAACGAGAAAAAAAAAGACAACTAGATATTTAATATGATTGGCTGGAATTTAGAATTACAGCTACAGACACGACAATCAAAGTCACAAAAAAATTTGGGAAATGTAATATTTTAAGGCCTGTGTGCGGGGTTTAGATGACTCTCTGTAGTATAGACAATATAAGTTATCTGAATATAAGATAAAGACTCAAATCGTCTATCTACAGGGAGCTATTTATACTGTTTTGCTAATTAATACATTCTATAAACTGTTACTTTGTCTTTGTGAGATTCTAATATTGTGCTTTACTATTTGATGGTAGACTGATACTTCGGAGTATAAATATTCTGTTGAGAATATTACAATATCCTCTCCCTTAAAGAGAATTGAGGGTTGGGTGCCAAGGGCGCATGTGTTTTATATTGAAAGTTGATATATGATTTGGGTCCCCTTGTTTGGTTATCTTGTATGATGTCTTTTCTTTATTATTGTACGCGGTGGTTACCCAGGGGCCAGACCAGCGTTCCTTTGGAAATCCTCCTATCTTGTCCAAATTTTTTCTTGCTATTAGGTCGCCAACTTGGTAGTCGTGTTTGATTTTGATTTTTTGTTATAGAACTTCCTTTGATGGTCCTGAGCTTTCTTGATATTTTCTAAGGCGATGCCGTGTAGAATGGGTAATTTTTTCGTTTAACTCAATCATCCACTTCTCTGCATCAAACGTTTTCGGCTCGTCTTCAATACCTAATTCAGCCAGAGGGGGAAGTACTATTTTTCTACCATACATTAACTCGAAAGGAGAGAACCCTGTGCTTGCTTGTTTGGCCGTGTTGTATGTGAAAGTTACAAAGGGTAAATAGTTATCCCAATTTGCGGGATCTTCCTTCACCATAATTGCCAAAGAGGTCTTGAATGTTCTATTCATTCTCTCGACTAAGTCATCTGATTGCGAATGTTCGACGCTTGTTAATGACCTCTTGACATTAAGTCGCTTGAATACGGCGTTCATTGCTTCAGAGATGAAGTTTGCTCCATTGTCCGTTATTAGCCTGCTTGGGAGTGCGATTTTCAGAACGACTTCATACAAGAGTACTTCAATAACATGGTCTGAGTCAAAAGACTTTAATGCTGCTGTAACTGCCCATTTACTCAAGTATTCCATGATTGCCAAAACGTATCTGTTCTTGTTTTTGCTTTCTGGAAGTATAGCTATGTCTGCCGTCCATATTTCACCAAGATAACGTGGCGAGATTGGCTGTGATGCTGGAGGATTTGACGGATGAACCTTGTATCGTTGGCAGTCCTCGCAGTGCTTGACCCATTCTACTGTGTCTTCTTTCATTGTCGACCACCAGCCGATGTTATTGACCTTGTCCAGTGTTTTATCTACCCCAAAATGTCCTTCGGTGTCAGTATTGTGAACGAAATGTAGTAGTTTTGGAACCAGTTGGTGTGGTACTACTGGAACTAAAGAATTCAGGTTCTTCTTGTAACACAATATTCCGTTTGACCAGGCGTAAGGATCTTCAATCCCTTCTTGATACAGCAACTTCAACTTGGGGTCTTCTTTCTGTGATGTCCGAAAGCTTTCCGGTGTTAAGTCCGTTAAAGCCTCTTGGTTGTTCTGAGACAATCGTGATAGGGCATCACTATCTTCATTTTCAATGCCTTTCTTGTGAATGATAGTGTAAGGCTGGTAGTCTTGTAAGGCCATTATCCATCTAGCAATTCTTCCTCTCGGTAACTTGGTTCCCAAGATCGACTTCAAAGCTATGTGATCCGTACATATACAAAAAGTCGATCCATGAACGTAAGGGTGGAAGTGTTGCAGAACCCACACAATAGCTAAACATTCTTTCTCAGTGGTTGTATAGTTGACTTCTGCCGTTGTCAAGGTACGGCTAGCGAAAGCAATAGGTCGGCTGTTTTGGACTAAACATGCTTCCGGACCAGTGTTTGCCGCGTCGCAGTGTAGATCGTAGGGTAAGTTTGGATTAGGGTACGCGAGTGTCGGAAGAGAGACTAGTTTCTGCTTCAAGGCATCACAGGTTTCCTGGTGTATTTGCTTTCATTCGTATGCTGCATCTTTCTTCAACAAGTCATATAAAGGTTTGGCCTTTCCAGACAGTCCGTTAATGTATTTGTGGTAAAACACGGCGAAGCCTAAGAATCTTAATAGTGCCTTCCTAGATTTAGGAGTAAGGAACGGTAAGAATACAGGACAACGGTAGAACACTGGAAGAAGACCTCAACCGTCATATAAAGATTATTTCCCTTATATTTTATGAGAATAAGGATTAGTAAAATCCATTCACATTCGAGTAGACACAGACTTAGAAAAATGTATAAAAACCACTGTATTATTTAGTTTAGATACATTATTCCTTTTTTTAAGAATAAAGAGATTATTAAAGTACTTTCTTGTCTTTTCTTTATTCAACCAGCCATAATTACTGCAACATGTACAGTCAGAACCAAAAAAAAGGTTAATTTTTTTAGACTCCGTAAAAGAAGGGTAAATGTATGACACGTCTTACATTCCTATCATTCTACCTCTCTTTCTTAATAAAATTCCTTGAAACTCACAATATGTCTCAATTATCCACTGAACTCAAAGCTATCATCGTTGATCGTTGGCAAAGAAACCAACCACAGATCGAAATTGCCCAAGAACTTGGAAATAACCCAGTCACTGTTAACAGGACCATCAAGAGATTTCAAGCCAGAGGTACCGCTGAAAGAGCTGCGGGCTCTGGAAGACCCAAATCTCTTGACGAACGTAGCAAGAGAGTTCTGAAGAGAGCCATCCAAAAGGACAGATCTGTCACGCTTGCTTCTTTGCAGCAAAAGCTGCCAGTAAAGGTGCACACCCAAACCATCGCAAAGGAGTTGCATGGTCTGGGTTACAACAAGAGAGTTGCGGCAAAGAAGCCTTTTCTAAAGGAAGCCCATATGAAGAAGAGGCTTCAATTTGCCAAAGCTCACCGAAACTGGACAATAGAGCAATGGAAGCAAGTCGTCTGGACAGATGAATCCAGCGTGGAAATCGGCAAGGACATCTTGCAAAAAAAAGTCTGGAGATTGCCACAGGAAAAATACGACAAGGACTGGCTGAAGCCTTCTTTCAAGAGTGGCTGAACCAGCTTTATGGTTTGGGGGGCCATATGTGGTCGCAACAAGTCCGAGTTGGTGTTCCTGCCAAAGGACAGAAGAACAAGCCAGGACTTTGTAGACCTTGTCTACAAGCCTGTTCTTCTGGGCTTTCTCCAGAGCAATCCCGGATCGGTCTTGATGGAAGATAACGCCAGCATCCACACAGCCAAAGCTGCCAAGGAGTGGAGGGATCTCAATGGGGTTGAGAAAATAGAGTGGCCTGCTCAATCGCCTGATCTCAACCCCATTGAGAACGTCTGGAGTGAAATGAAGCGACGCTTCCATCAAGACTGGTCCAGACTTAAGGGCCAAAAAATCAATGAGGAGATGCTGGTGGATGCTTGGAACAGTATCACTGTCGAATACCTCGACAAAACTGTTTCAAGCATGCCATCACGCATGAAAAAAGTGATTGTTGCCAAAGGAGGCTCAATTGACTCCTAGGCAAGCAATCCAAAAATAAAACATATCTTTTGCCCCAATTCTTTTATAATTTTATTAATTAGACATTTGAAAGTGTATGATCCGAAAAAAGAAAGCTCGGTTAACTAAGAAGTATTGACTGAACAACAAGTAAAATGGTCCTCATCCCTCATGATGACCTTGTCGGAATTCAAAAAAATTAACCTTTTTTTTCGTTCTGACTGTACAACAATCGATTGCCTTGATAAAAGAAGAGAATGGATCACACTTTTAGAGTCTACAACCAATCTCTTTGTTCCTTTTAAATCACTTCTCAACCAGACATTTTGTTCCAACATTAAGTTCAATGTTTATTTTAAAGCATTTGTAATTGTTTGCTCATACTGTTGATTCGCCTAGTCTCAACTTTGGATTCTAATGTTTGAGACCAACAGTTCTTAAAAAAGATTATCAAATATTTCATTCTTATTTATTGAGAGTCATTAGCTGAGGATAAAATAGTGATTCAGTAGTGATTGTCATTACTTTCCTTTTTTTCCTTTTGATTTTTTTCTTCCTTTTAATTTTCTCTTCAAGTTGCCATTCATAATCTTACACCATCATCTGTCTTTCGCAGCCTTTTCAAGTACTGATTGCCCTCATACAATGCGATCTGATTCAGTCCGTACTATATCGCCTCACTTTTTATAAAGATGATAGCAGTCACCACGGCGTATAGGAGTTTTGAAAGTATTCGAGTGAGGTTTTTCTGATTGAGGTCAATATTCAACTTTTATAGACATGGCTGAATTGGCTTTGAAATGATTAAAGTGATGGATTTTTTTGATGAAATGTAATGTAGAGACTTAAAGAAGGTGGGTTTTCGAATTTGAAGCTGATCCGAGGAGATGAGTTGATCTCGGTTTTTTTTTACATGTCAAAGGCCTTAAAATAAATAAAAAGACTAAGAATAATAATGTGTGAGAAAGAGATTTAGCTGAAAAGGGAAAAAAATAGCAGTGAAAAGGAAGAGATAACAAGATGGGGGGAACGATTTCAGATTTTATGCAAAAAATATGTACAAAAATTGTAAATGGGGGGGGGTTAGGCCAAGTGAGGTGAAACAGTCTGGGTAAAAAATAAAGATGTATGTAAATTTAATTCAAAGGTAAAGACGAGGTATTGGGAAGGTAATTTCTTGATGTTAACTCAGACATACGATTTAATAAAGATAGTAGGCTGAAAGAGAAGAAAAAGAAGCAAAAGCTATTAAATTTATAAAGCCAAAGGTTAAGGAGCCGATTTTTAATTTTTTGTGTAATCATAACAAGGAGTGGAAAGCTAAAGAAGTGTAAAAAGAGGCAAGAAAATCAAACAATAAGGATAAAAGAAGATATGAGTGTTCTTATTTTTTAATTTCTAATATAGTAGTACAAAAAAGTTACGATCATGGCTGAATGTCGATCTTGAGATCGCTCATCACCATCACTGAAGCAACATGAGCACATGGAGAAGAACCTTTTGTTGCTGTAAATGTCTTTAAGGCAAATAACATCTGGTAAAATGAATAGCAGACATTCCAGCAGCTGAATAAAAAAAACTGTTATCATGTTTATATAAAGTGAGGTGATATAGTACGAACTGAATCAAATCGCATTATTTAAGGGTAAACAGTACTTAAAAAGGCAGAGAAAGACAGATAATGGTGTAAGATTATGAATGGTAACTTGAAGAGAAAATTAAAAAGGAGAAAGAAGCAAATGTTAATCTAAAGGAAGTTAAAAGGAAAGAAAGAAAAGTAATGACAATCACCACTGAATCACTATTTTATCCTCAGCTAATAACTCTCACTAAATAAGGATGAAATGTTTTATTATCTCTATTAAGAACTGTTGGTCTTAAACATAAGAATCCAATCTTGAGACCAGGCAAATCAACTGTGTAGACAAACAACTTTAAATGTTTTGAAATAGATATTGGACTGAATGGTGAAATAGGATGCCTGGTTGAGAAGTCAGTAGAGGGGAATAGAGAGATTGATCGTAGGCTTTAGAAGAGGGATCCATTTATTTCTTATATAAAGACGATCAATAATTGCACATGTTTATTGAAATGAGTATATCAGCAACAATCATCAACATTTTCGGTCAATGCTAGTAACAATCCAACACTCGCTTTTCGGATAGATCCATCATAATATGTCTTTATTTCCCCAATATTAAAAAAAAAGTCCAACCAGCTTTCAATGCAATCCACCTCATATATGCTTACCTCTCAAAAAACATGATACCCTTTGAAGAACCTTTGATCATCCAAAGTGCTTTTGATATGTAACTTGAATGGATTCTTTCACAGGAATTGATGTTGACAATGATGGCATCTTTCTCTGAATAAAATTGCCAACTCTTACTAATAACTTTACCTCTTAATTCCATTTTGTCATTCTAGGATTGATCCCTAGTAAATCAGATGTAAATTCGGCTAGATGTTGTTATTTTGAGAGTAAAAGTATTGTTTTCAATGAGTTAAAGTAATAAAAGATTGTTATCACAAGCTGAGGGTGCAATCCGAATGTTTAGGTTGATTCAATGATAGATAATAATGTCTCCATACTATCTTTAAAGAATTATATGTGTGTCAGGTAATCAATTGTAGAGATGGAACAATACGTTACCATGCTTTAAAAATCCATTGGGCTTCATCATAGAATAATCATTTAACAGTGAGATTAATACATTATCTATTTTCACAAAATGTTAGATTATAAAGCCATATGTAATACCATCGAGTTGCTTACCTTTGCTTTATATTAAGCGCGATTAAAAGAATTCTCATGTAAGTGTAATCATCTCCATCACTGATAATTTGGAAGAAAGTGTAATTATTGATCTCTTTCAAGTGATTTAGTCATGGCGTGTTTAAAAACCTGCAATTGTCTACTTTGTGATGGTAAGATGAGTGACTGTATGATAAGGACTTGAGCTGACCAAATTGATCGTGAACAAACCTAAAAGATAAACCTCTTTCTAGACAGATAAAAGAATGAATTAGTTAGCAATCATGTTGAATGACTAGAATAAATCACCTTAAGCTAGAAAGAAAATATCGTCGAGATTCAGGAAAAAAAAAGGGTGTAGTGATCGATAGAGTGAAGGAAAAAAAAGTCGAGAAAAAAAAGTAGAGGAAAAAAGCCCAGAAAAAAAGAGATAAAGAAAGAGAGAGAGTAATGTCACCCCCATAAATAGCACGGAATTTTGGGGGATAATTTACTTTTAAAGTATGTCAACTATCTTAATATAGACAAAGAGAAAAAGGATCTAGAACATTTTTAAAAATCGGCCAATCAGAGTAGCGAATTTCCATCATTACGAAAAAGGTAAATGTTGATGATTTGGTCTACATCCTCTCTTTGCATCATACGCTTCAACCAAAAATAAAATAGTGTCTATGATAATGATGAACTCAATTATTTAATCAAAAAGAATGAGATGTAGTCAAAAAGATAATCACTTATGAATAATAGAAAATAAAGAGACAATCATTGCATCCCAACATAGACATCATATACATGAAGCATTGATATTATATGCTTTGATCGGCTTTGAAATATTAAGAGCACACTGTTGTATTCATACAGTACGGATCAAGTATTTAGCCAGTTATGAATCCACAACCATTCTCTAATTCGACTTCAGCTTGTTGCATTTGACATTCAATTCGGATAAACTTTCATTCAAGGTCAGGACTGACATCTTGCCAATAATTTACCAGTTACTGGGTTTAAGGTACAGATGGCCAATCATTCTATTTTAGTAATTCTTCTTTACAAGACTGTCATCATTCATCTCTCATCCGATTTGTTGTTATTATCATAATCATCTACAAGCCTCTAGAAAAGTTTTACAATCTCAGTTGAAATATCATCTTCATGAAAAGTATAAATAGCACATCAATTTTGAAGTAAATAAAACATTATCTTTAGTCTGGTTAATTCCTTGGATTTATTTCATTGTAATTTATTGGATTATAACACACACTATAATTGTTATATCCTGTATGAAATAAGTATTTGAAAAAGAGGTTCTGCTCACAAATAGAAAAGAGACAGAATCGTACATCCCATTGACGAAAACGCTTGCACTGAATTTAATTCAATCTATGTAAACAAGTATTGTTTTATTTAAAAAAGTTGACTCCTATGAGCACATGTTAGCTTTTACTCTACTCATCTGTTCTGCATGTCGACATCTCAAACTTACATGAGCATACGAGAAGGTGGGCCGTGCTGAAAAAAGCTTTAGGAAAAGAAGAAATAAATAAAAGCACTTACGGCTACCCTAGGGAGCGGTTGTTTAAATGGGAAAGGTAGAATATCTGGAAAGTGATTGACTAGTTCTCTGAATATTGCATTAGTGAAGGTACATTTTGTAATCAAACAGTTGGGTATGTAATAAAGAATGTTTACGTTCAAGATAATAAATAATCTGAACAAGAAATGGATGATATATTTCAGGAATAAATGAATGTTGATTTATTAGAGAATTTGATTCATGCATGAATAAAAAACGATTCAATGTTCATCGTTACAAATATAAAAACATTCAAGAAAGAATTAATATATTTTAAGGAGAAATTAAACAAAACATGATTTAATGCCAACCACCCTACCCATTATTTATTTTTTTAAAAAGAGAGAAAGAAAAAAGAGAAAGAGAAAGAGAAAGAGAAAGAGAAAGAGAAAGAGAAAGAGAAAGAGAAAGAGAAAGAGAAAGAGAAAGAGACACACAGAAAGAGAGCGAAGCCAACTAGTCAGAACCATCCAAATGACTAGACATAAATGAGATTAGAAAAAGCAATAACTTAGGCTTCCAAAGATTTAAATAACTTACCGTCTTTTTGGTGATTGAGGTGAAGAACTACCTTCATAGCAGTCATTGATGTCAAAATCTGATTGAGCATCAAATGAGTTAGTTGCCAAATTGAAAGAAGGAACAGTTTCTTTGGAGATCTTTAAATTAAATTAGTCGAAGGTCGAAAAGTGAAATGGAGTTAGAATACCTTTCTCTTCTTTGTTTGTCTTTTCGATTGATAATAATGTTTTATCAAATCGTTCTCCAACCAAAAGTCAACGCAACGGTCTAAAGGAATGCGTTTTTGTCTCAAGTAGGTGGTGAGATACTTGCGACAGCTCTTCTTGAACTCATCATCAAGGTTGCGATAGGTTATATTAGCCCAGTCCTGTTTGGCCAACTCCATATCATTAATCATCAGATCAACTGCAATTGACCCAGTGTGGAAAATTGTTCTTTTCCATGAAGCCATTGTTTTAATTTTTTTTCTCCAAGACGGTATCACAATCATCAGCTTTAATGATAACGGCATCTTGTAACCAACATTGGATAAAATAAACCACCCGGCTGTCGAAAGGCTGCTTGATGTTTTGCAATTGTGATGGCATGGGATACGGAAATCTTAGATGAAGTGGAACACTATCATTTGTTTGCTCAATTGAAAAGCTCATTTGATCAGATGAATCAGCTAGTCATAAATATGTTTTGTTAATTATCAGAATGATGCATTTAGTATAGAGTAAGCCATACCAAAGACAGAGCTCTGTGTTAAATTGTCTCTTCCGGAAACAAATTGTTCCACCACTGCTAGTCCTTCTTTCAAGGTGTTTACATCATTGCGTAATGCTACCATGTTGTTTGTTAGCTGTCTGCAAGCTTGATAGATGAACATGATTTCGTTGGTCAAAGGCATATTGTTAATGACTTAATTTAGATTGAAAGTGTTAAATAGATGTGTTTGGTTTGAGAGAAAAGACGTAAAAGTATGATTGTAATATAAGTAAAATGGTCTTGTTGGTTTCGAATGATCTCTTTTTATAAGTAAAAAAGGTTCATTTAATAAACCTAAAAATGTTAGGGAACTCCATTTTTCAGATGCATATGTACCTGAAGAATGGTAAGCTAAATTTTGTGGTTAGTGAAATTAAATTGAAGGGGACTCATTAGTTGTATCTGACTTACGGAATGTTAGTCCAACTTCGATAAGCACTTGCATTATAATATCAAAAAAAAATGTAATTTAAATTAGGATATTCTTCAACAGTGTCAGTTTAAACAGCACATATGCTTAATTGATTAACTTCATAAAAATTGTGTTACAACGATGTTTGCTATTTAATATGACAGCAAAAATCAAATTATATATATCAACTCAATGACTTTAAGTCTAATTTATAATACATTAAAAACATTTAGTTTTACATAAGATGTAGATTTGTTGGTCATTATATGTTCGCATTAGATCATCAACTATTTCATGCTGGATTAACGTATCTTAGTATGTAAAATAAGCATAAACCAGTATAACAGCCATAAAAAAGTAAATAAAATCACAGCAAGTGAGTTCATTAGCAACTTGATTATCAGTGATACAAGCAATATGGATTACAGTTCATACAACATGTACTTTACATTTGCTTACTTAAGACATCAAGTGTGTATTCCGCATTGTATCTTCATAGAGCAAACATCCAAGTTCAAAATCATTTAGATCAACGTTATTGATTTATTCAGACAAAATGGTTTCTGTTTTTACATGTATTCGTAATAAATACATAAGAGCTTTATAGTAGTGATTCAACTATTTGTATTAGCTTTTTGCAAATGATTACCCTTTCATCTTTTATGTTTGCTTTTGCTAAGCCAAACCATAAGTTTGCTTTTATTCACAACATCTATAACAAACATGTTTGCGTCTACAATTCTATTAACTCAACAATAAATTTGTTTGTAAGTCAAAAGCAATTTAGTGTGCTTGTTTGCTAACACTAAGCCTAATCTTGAATTTGTAAAATTAAAATCAATTTAATTTTAACAAACAAAACATCAGTAGTAAATGTCATATAAATTTACCCGTCAATTAGTGCATTTGAGCTTTTTTATGATCTTTATTTTCTACTCAAACTCATTACTCTGTATCCATTATTTAAAATGTCTTCTCATATTTGTGTCATTTGCAACTCATCTTTCGATAGCTCTTTTGCTCTCAGTATTCACTTTGATAGATGTTTAGAGGAAGACACTAGAAAAGCACTTGCTAATTTCATAGCAGGAAACGGTGAAAACACGCAGATGTCTGATGTTGAAGTGGATGAACCAAATGTTACTTTTGATGATGAGCAACCAGAGACAAGTAAATGATAACAAATTTTATTAATACAGAATCAATGTTCTTACCTCTTTCAAATGTAGTTGAAAGCAATCCTGTTGTCATTGAATGGACCGAAGAACCAACCATGGATGATTTCCACATGACGGGTATAGTGCTACCAAACTTAAAGCTCCTACATTTTGTCTAAACTTTGAAGTTTTTCACAGCATCCCAAACTAAATAAAATACAATTGTAAAGCGATAACATTGTTCTTTAATCTTTTCGAAACTAGTTTATCGCCTCAGTTTTTTTTTCCTCTGCAAAACTTTTGTGCAGTAAGGTCTCAAAGTTTGGCGGGTTTTAAATTTTTTGGCTATGGTATAGTGGGGAGAGGTCAATATTGAAAAGAGCAGGTATACCTATAAAAAAATCAAGTACCGCTTTTCGGGGATTCAAATGTTGGCGAGCCAATTAGAAAGCTAGGCTATTTTTATATCGTGTTCGTGTAAGTATTAGTTCGCGTCTGTGTGCGTTTGAGAAACCGCCTTTTGTTTACATTTACTATTATTAACTATGCCTAAATTAAGCAAAAGAGCTCAACATTTCAAATCTCAAAAGAAAGACGGAAAAGGAAAACTTGTGAAGAGAGATGAAATTTCTGCACCTAATATCTATTATTCCCGCATTTAGTTGTAAGATAGAATTTGCAGGAAAAAAAAATAAAATTTTTTACAAGCTAATGACAATTTTTTTTTCCTCGCTTTAATTTCAAGCACCAGGCTTGCGTGTTTTTTTTCATTATCTGTCTTCTAAATCACAGTAACTGCATTTCAAATTTTGCTAAAGAAAATGATTGTTCTTCTGAATGCTTTTATTCCATGCCTTCTTCGTAATTTGCTTTTTTTTTTGGTTCAATGCAGATAAACAGAAACGGAGTAATATTCTGGATAATTCATTGATTTGCTTTGAAAGCTTACTTTAGGTTATTCGCCTCTTTAAAAAACAAGGATTAGGCGAATAGAAGAACTCAGCTGTACCTTTTTTTCAAAAAGATAAAATTCAAGGGTAAGAATTTCTTTCTTCTCTTTACTTTTAAAATCCAAACAAAATGCTCAGAAACAAATTTACCGCTACTCCCGAACAACTCGCTGCAAAGCCTGATTTGAGAGAGCTTTTGGACAAGGTCGACAATGTTTACCAAGAGTACTTGGCAAACCACCCCGAAGAAAAGTCTGAAGATGTTGGTCTTTTGATAGCCGGAAAGGTGGCAAAGGGTTGGATTCCTACCCTCAAGACTCTCTTTGCTCCCGTGAAGACGCCCAGGGGAAGAAGTCCTTGGAACCAGTTGGTCAGCAAGCGGTTCAAGAATGGCCAAAAGATGAGCCAAGGGGACATGGCTCAGATCCGCCAGGAGTACAAAGAATTGAAGTCGGGTCTAACACCTGGCTTTGATGAGCTTGTACAGACTGCTCAAGTCTCAAACATCAGGGCTTCAACCTCGGACCATAACGCCGATCGTGAAACCTTTCACCGTCATATGGCCAAGGTTAAGTCCTTGTTTAAGTACTTGAAGCGGGAGTGCAATGCTCACATTGCCATGGTGTATGCCACCGACAGAGCTGGCCAATTCGATGATTTCGGCTTCTATGCTAATAGCAGTAAGTAATGCAGAAAGATCTTACGAATTTATAATAACGGTTATTTTTCTATCATTCAAGGCATAGGCAAGCTCCTGGAGGAAGAGGTCAACACTGGTCTGGGCGACCAACATGTAGAAGCCGTCTTCTACAAGATGGTGGTCCGCAAGGGCCAAAACCCCGACGACCTCGTGCCTGGTATGTAAAGCAGGCGATATGTTATTAATCATCTAATTCTTTTTTCTTATTTTTTAGAGGTAGAGGTTGACAATGGCCCCGTTGACCTTGCAGCCATCGCTTTAGAAAAGCTTCAAGTCCGTTCTTTTGAAGACATTGAAGTAAGCGATGGTTGCAAGGGGAAAACAAAAAAGCGGGGTGTCCTGGAGGAATATATCAAAAAGCCGGTGAAAGCCCTGTTGGGTAAGTACATATCAGCAAGAAATGAGTCAATGTTAACATTCTTTGTAGAGTGTCACTACAACAAGAAACTCCCCCAGGTTAACTGGTTGGAGTTTATTGACCCCAACAGGGCCCAGTACTTGGAACCTTGGCCCCGAGTGGAAGGTGATCTGGTTGGGGGCAGATACAAACTTCAAAAGCTTCCCCTTCCAGATCTAAAGGAGTTAGCGATCAGCCTATTCAAAGGTCAGATCAGAGTTGTTGATCGCTCTCGCCTTCCACTCGAACAACAATAAACAGTCCTGTTTTTTAAGACTCAATTGTAATTTATTTTACGCCCCATGTCTTAATTTTTATTTTTGTTTTTCTTTCCGATTTATGAACAGAATTTAGAGTCTATACAGTCTGCGATGTAAGTTCTTGCCTTTTGTGCTGTTGTTCTCTCTCAATCTCTCTACGAAATAGCGCTTTTGCTTGCCTATGTTTTCTATCGAACGTAGGTAGGTTTGTGTTATCAATAAGCCAGAAGTCATCTCGTAAGAATGCTGTAAAGTTTAGTCCCTTTTGCTGTTGTCCTTGCCGCCACGCTGCAGTCTCTCTGCTACCAGGTATGTATTTGCTACTCTATATGATTGACCCCTTGTTGAATGACACTGTCGTTGTCGCGCACGCCTACACATTAGTGTAGTTTGTTACGAGACACGATTGGTTTGTACTTCTATTGAAGATTGTTTGAAATATTATAAGCCTCTTTTAAAATAAAAATGTTTAAATTTCTTCTATATATTTTGTTATTGTTTTAATATGATTTTACAGCTTCAAGACTGACATAAGCTCATGACACTATCTTGTTTATAAAAAACAAAGAACCAAGTTTTCATGAAAAAAAAACTGCTTAAGAAAGTCCAGTGATACTAGCTTATAAGTGAAATATTGTTTGATAAGAGTTTTATTATTGTGTTCAGAAAATTTGCTATTCTATTGAAGCAAAGGCAACGTTTGATTGTAACGAGTCAACTATTCGTGCTGATAACTGCTTGAAGGGCAAGGAAATATATACAGACGTGTAAGCTACTTTCTGAACGAGATGAGCCGTGGAGAGTTCTTGCTAAACAGTGATGCAAGAAAAAAGCAAAAGGAATGCATCTGATGAAACTGCCTATGATTACCAACAAGTAGAGACGTAGCAAGGAGCGCACTTCTTCAAAATGAACTCCTTTAAAGATGGTGGTTTGTGTTAAGCTTATGTTAGCACATATACAACATCTCCAGAAAAACAGCGAAATGAGGTGGCGTAAAGACAAGGATAAAAAGAATAAAAAAAATACTACAAGGGTAAATTAGACAAAAAATATGAGTCATAGCAATTCAAAGTAATAAAAAAAGTTTTATTTCAAGTACAGATAATTATGTTTTTGGCTTAGTAGGTGATAAATTATTAGCCGGTTATGGTTGCAAGTATTCCAAAGTAACACTTCTACTCTTAAAAAGACGTTATCGAGTTGCTCGCTTTAAGTGTATTCCATGCTCTAAACCTGGCAGAAACTATGTGCTAAATTACGCAACAAATAGTCCATTCTGTGATGTCAAGTTTTCAATATGCTTTAAACAAGTCTCCTGGGTTTGTTATGTTGGCAGGAATTTCACAAGACATATTTCTTTGAGCTATTCAGTGGTAGCTTGTTGAGTTACATCACTGTTGCTGAAGTTTTTGAAAGCTACATGTACATAAGTCATATTTTGCAGCAATGGCTTCTTTAAGCAAAAGGTTTATCAGTTACTAAGAAGTGTAGATATTCTAATATTTGAGTTTCGGAATGTGAATTTAGCCCTTTACATCTTGAATGAATAGCCATCAATGAAATGTAAAAACTACTACATATGAGCGAGCAAGTACAAGTATTCACATAAAAAAGTCGATGTATACCCTTTTCTGACAGCAATCTCGCATTGACAAAAAAAAAACAGCTTTCTGCCTTTTTTTTCGTTTAATTGAATAAAAGGCATATTTTTTATACATCTGCTTAAAAACGCAAGTTTTGAGATACTTGAGTGAGCTTTTCTCGAGTTAGTTGAAAGAAGATATTGTTTTGATGCCTTCCATTGATTCTAAGCACATTAGGGTTATTAAAAAGCTAGTTATCTCAAATTAAAAGTTGGTTTTTCACCTCATATCATGATTAGAGACATTAATCATACAAAACATCTCAACAAGTTTACATAAAATGTTTTTTTTTCATTTTTTCTCTTCGTTTTTTCTGCTTTTTGGTACAGTTAAACTAGAAGTAGAGACAGTTTATATGAACTAACTCTTGTCATTTGATAGCTATTTTTCGTAGAGTTATCGCATTTTATGCGTTCATGATTAGCATAATTTATTAACAGAGAAAGCTTTGAAAGTCATAAATAACTATTTTTCCCTGCTATATTTCTGAATTGCTTACTTTTGAATAGAATTTTAAATAAACTGTACCATTTAGAAGTTGCTCATGATGAATAGTAGAATAATAAGTGCAAAGTGTTTTAGTTATTACAAATCATCTTAATTTCTATTTTACAAAAATTAAATTAATAAATGATTCAGGAACAGAAACAACCTTTTTTCTTTTCTTTTCTTTTCTTTTTATAAAATCTTTATTCCAACTCATTCATATATTCGATTACCACTATGGCTAACAGCAAAAAAGCTTACAAGTTCCCCAAGTTCAAATGCCCCAAGAAATTCTAGATGCAAACTTACGAGGAAATGGTCGATGAATCTTACAGACGAGGAAAAGAAATAGCAGAAAATAGAAAAAACGACAAGAAGAACAAGACCTTTTGAGGCAAGAAAGAGAAAAGAAAAAAAGACAGAGAAAGGAGAAGGAAGAAGATGAGCGTCTGGCCAGACAGATGTCTTACGCCATCAATCAATTTGATGGTGTAGACCAAAACCTGGATTATGGCCTGGACATGGATGATGGTGACAACCAATGGGTTGATGTAGAGCAGACAAAGAAAAATCAGGCTGCTCAAGTCAACAAGCAGTGGGTGGATGAGTCTGATCAACTCAGAACTTATTTCTCAAGTCATTTGAGCTCAATGGTGAGCTAGACTTATCCCAAGTCAAGGTTGACTTTGGGACTTTTGAATGTTGCTGTCATGACCAAAGACATGCTGAGCTGACTCTTTATTTCTTAAATGGTATGTTATATTGGTCATTGATTTAATTGTGTTTTCTAAAACCTTTTTTCTGTAAATTTTTAGCAATTCAAAAGGTTGCTGTCAAGTACTGTCAGTGTCATCCTCTGATTGACCAGCTTCTGCTCAATCAATTGATGCCTGGAAGTCTTGTCACACCTAGAAGAGCATTCCACTTTGCAATGCTAGACTACCTGCACCTTCTTAAAATGAATGGTCAGGTTTCGAACCATTGCTTTATGAACATTTCTAACCAGCACTATAGCAAGAAAGCTGTGTTACCCAAGGTAACTGAACAATTTTGTTTCCCTTGTACCCAAATTCATTATTGTTTAACAGTATATCTATGTCCAGTACGCCCAAATGAAGAAAGACCTTCTCAATTCGGTGTACACCAAATACAGACGTCTGGTTCGTTACGCCAAGGACCATGTCAAGCAAACCTATGCCTCTGACATTTCCGACAACTGCCTCGCTTGTGAGGTAATTATCAAAAAGACAATAACCAGAACATAGAGTACTGATACGAATCAAATATCTTAGAATGCTGAGCGAAAACTGGTGACAATGGATGGAAACTTCCAAATGAAACGTAGAAGGGATGTTCCTCAAATTGAGCTCCCTGTGGATGGAATGTTTTCCCTCTCCATTAGTGAAAAGTCTTTGTGGGGAACAAGACAAGAAGTTGAAGATGCTGATGCAAACAATGCTGACGAAGAAGTTGATGTAAATCTTAGCTAATCGAATTCCTGTTAATATTACATACTTATAGATTGAATAGTGTTTTGCTGAGTCTGTTGAAGACAGCTCATTCAAGGCAAGCAACAACAACAACAGAAACAATTTGAACGGCAGATTTGACCAAAACGGTCTCTTCTCCCTTTCGTGCGCTCGACATGGCGTGCCCGAGCGCATGTACGACATCTATGGTGGTGAAGGGTATGTCAGTAACTCATCATTGACTATTAAAAATTTAACATCCAATTTGCATAGCCACAAGTACGCCGTGGCCTGTGTTGGGCATATGCTCAAAACCAACCCAGAAAACACTAAGTATGGGTTGATGTACGATATCGCCTGTCTTGTACGAAAAGGCCTGGAGGTAAAAAATTACTTTATTTTAAGTAATCATATGCGTCAAAGGTTAACTATGTTGATATTTAGAAAAGTTTTCCTGTGTTGAAAGACAAAGACACCTGGTATGGAGTCACTGCATTTCATGCATACGCCCATACCATGGCTTGTCAAGTGAACTACAACCCGAAGTACATTCCTAACTTTGGGTGTACTGACGGCGAGGGCTGTGAGAGGTTCTGGTCCTACTTGGACGGTTTCGTGTCCATGACGCGGAGCATGTCCAGTAGAAACCGCCTCTTGGCAATCACAGACTCGGTAGAACACTTCACCTACCAAAAAATGCTCGAGTTGCGTAAGTTATTTATTATTGAACTTGTCATTTGCCTTTCTTCTCATCATCTGTTTGTAGCCGAGCAAATTTATAAAAAAAAAGAAAAAACAAAAAAAAATATCAAAATCTACCAAGAAAAAATCAAAAAAAAACACTACCATTCAAGAAATTGAAGAGAATTGGCAGACCAACAAAACGTTGCTGTCATTGTCATTAAGTGAACGATATTTTAAATCGTTGTATAAAGAAACCAAAAAAAACATATTGAAAAAAGAAGAATACCAATACCTGGTAAATCAAAAGAAAATGCAATACCTAAAAAAAATGTAAGTCAATAGTACATCAAAGCTTGTATCGATTATCTGATTTCGTTTTATAGAGAAAAACCTGACAAATTTGTCACAAAACATCAAAAAAAAATCCAAGGCTTCTTCAGCACTTTCCGCTTGACAGAAGTCGAAGTGGCATCTCCGTATGACCACTTGTTACAAAGAACTATTAACTCTGAAGTCACTGATTTTTTAATCATACTTGTCAAAAATGTTGTGTTTGCTCTCGCACTTAAAGAGAAGCAGCTCACCGGCAACGGTAAAATTGGTAAGTTCATTTGTCTTCATGTAGTTCAGTTCAATAACACCATTGATGGTAAATGTAGGTTCCAAGAAAGCCGCAAGGCTCATTCTTGCAATCAAAAACATCACTACCAATGCCAAAATGGTCATTGAGTTCCTCAATGAACATTTGTTGGAAAATTGTTGTAAGTTGATATGTAATGACTGGAAAAAGAAAAAGAAAAAGAAAACTAACTGTTATATGAATATATCTTTAGCTAAAGAAGAACAAAAAAAACATTGTATTGATAGTCTGCAAGCAGCTATCAATAAATTCTCAAAGCAAGAGGCTTTGATGTTGTCCGAAGATGTTTTGGACTGGCGCAGTCTGTGCCGACTAAAAGAGGAAGCCATGCTGCTCGAGGTAAAGAATTGATGTTAATGTGATATCTTTTCAATCAAAAAGCTGAACTCTCGCTTTAGGAAGAAGACAAGCGGTTCGTCCGCAACCTCTTTAAAAAACTTGTCTGTATTCAAAAGGCAATTGCAATTGCCAAGCCTGAGCATCTTGCCTTGCTTGAGCAAGAGCAACATAAATTGCTTTGTATAAAGAAACTGGCTGAGACATTCTTGTCGACGCCATTTGTCACAAACACTGCTTATGAAGCCCTTATAGGTGGAGGCGAAAACATGATTGAAGATGAGAAAGATGAAGAAGCTGAAGAAGTTGAAGAAGCTGAAAAAGAAGAAGAAGAAGTTGATGAAGAAGAAGAAGTTGATGAAGAACAAAACAATAACAAACTCGCTTTGATTTTAGAAGCTATCCAATAAAAAATTTTTTTTGTAAAAAAGAATGTCTATCTGATTTATGAATAATAAGTTTACAGCAAAATTTGAAATGCAGTTACTGTAATTTAGAAGACAGATAATGAAAAAAAAACACGCAAGCCTGGTGCTTGAAATTAAAGCGAGGAAAAAAAAATTGTCATTAGCTTGTAAAAAATTTTTTTTTTCCTGCAAATTCTATCTTACAACTAAATGCGGGGATAAAAAATACTAGGTGAATTTCTGTTGAAACTTCAACAGTTGATAATGTCGAAGATTGGCAACTTTGGCAAACTACCGTTAGCACGTCGTACCTTGACCGCTTGCGAGACAACAACAGTAGCATCAGGAAGAGAAAAGGCCATTATATGAAGAACTCCACTACCACTAAGTGGAGAAAAACCAAGGAAGCTCAAAAGGTAGATCCCCGAGCAACGCTCTTCAACTTTGGGATTACCTTAGAGGAAAAACTACTTCCTGTTGCCGAGGTAGAGATGAGTGCCTTTCAAAAGGAGTTGGCCTTGATTGAGAAGTCTTTGAACTCGATCAAAGAGATCAACAAGTCCGTTATGAACAAGAAGCATGACGGAAGCTCTTTGAAGTCATACCACTTTTTTCGTTATATGTCTGTTCAAGCATATTTTGAAAACAGACTTGCAGGATTGAAGAAGGGCAAAGCGTCAGAAGAAGTTGCCAGGCACTTATGGCCTCACAACAACGAAGAATACCGTGCTAAATGCATTGTAAAACGGGCAAAGGAATTCTTGTAAGCAGGTGAGCTTCCAGATCACTCTGAGGACACTCACATCAAGCGTGAGTCGTTCTTGAGTGACAACGATGTCAAAATGATGTCGTTGCAAAAGTTTAGAGAAATGAAGCCAGCTGAGCGTACTGTTTTGGCTTTAAAGCAGTACATCGAAGGTGAAGTTGCTCCCTCTGTTCTCGGCGTTAGAGGCACAGTTTCGAAGTCTACTGTGGCCAAGTACCTCTATGAATGGGGATACAGCTACCGCAAGAATCAAAAGACGATATTCTTCGATGGCCATGAGCGTCAAGACATCGTAGAATATCGCAACTCCTGGGCCAAAAGAATGATGGAGTATGCCACCAAGTCGGAGTTCTACGATGGCGAATTTCAGGAGGAGAACTTGGAGCCCAACTTAGAGGAAGGTGAGAAAAATTTGGTCTTTGTGACTCAAGATGAGTCCACGTTCTATGCCAATGACAGCAAGGATATCCTCTGGGTGTCAAAGGATAAAAACTACATACAAATGAAAGGGCCTGGCTCCTCCATCATGGTTAGCGAGTTTCAGTGCCCTTGTCATGGAACAATGAGGATCCGTGGTTGGGGCTTTAGAAAGCTGTTTAAAGCTGGGGAGAGCAGAGATAGTTGGTGGACAAGTAAGGATATGGTCGCCCAGTTAAAGGATCATGTCATTGGGCTGTTTGAAAGCTTGCACCCAGATTGCCGAGCTGTATTCCTCTTTGATAACAGCTCAAGTCATGGGGCTTACAGCGAAGACGCACTGGTTGCAAGCCGAATGACGTTCAATGAGAAACCATGGCCTTTGACTGAGCGATATCAGTTCAAGGATACAACCATTTAACTCTCTTCTGGTCAGCTTTTGGAGCAATCATTTTTCTATTACAAGGAGATTTCATCCCATTACTTCAAGGGTAGACCTAAAGTAAAGCACGTCAGATACTTCAAAGGTAAGAAAAGTTTAAGTACTCTTATTATAATGTAACTTAGTTTGACTCATTGGGTTAAAGGTATCAAAAGAACTTTGGAAGAACGTGGACAATGGCTTTGTGACTTGGACGGAAAGACTTGGAAGATGCGCTGTGGTAGTCCCGAACCCGGAGTCAAGTCGATGTGTTGTGCATTGCATTTTCTGGAAAGCAGACCAGACTTTCTAGCACAAAAAACTGCATTGCAAGAAGTTGTAGAAGATGCTGGCCACATCTTCGAGCTATACCCCAAGTATCACTGCGAGTGTAATTGGATAGAAATGTATTGGGGTATGGCTAAAAGAGAGGCCCGGCTTGGATGTGATTACACATTTAAGTCGTTAGAAAAGAATATTCCCGCGTTCTTGGATAAAGCTGAAAATATCGCTCAAATCAGGAGGTATTTCCAGCGCTGTATGAACTATTTCGAAGCATACAGCAAGCAAGAACGCGGGAGAGAAGTGGCAGCCGATGTCAAGAAGTTTGTTGAGAAAAGATACCTTTCTCACAGAAAAGTAAAGCTACCCAAAGACCTTGAGTAAGCTTCTTTTTTTTTTTAATAAAATTACTATTAAAAATATCTAGGACATGAGTTCAATCCCTGTAGAGTGCAATTTTTTGGGAGGTCAATATTGAAAAAATTTCGAAATCTGGGAGGTTTAAGCTCAGTGGCACGTTATTTAGAAAATCAACATATGTCATATTTGATGTACCTAAGTTGCTGCTGTTATTGTCCAAGTACTTGCGCACTTTTCCTCTCCAATCCTTGTATTTAGGTTCACTCCCTTCAGGCAAAGGTTCCAAAATTACAGTTGATCCATAGGGAAAATTGAAATATTAAAACGACACTTCTTTTCTTTTTGATTTTTCTTGAAGCAGGTCCTGGTATGATTGTGTGTTTGTCTTGCATGTACCAACTGCTTGAACTCTTCACTATACTTTGGGTTGTCTACATCACAAGTCATAATAGAATCTATAAAATCACATAGTTGCAATCTAGAGTCTTCTTCTGATTCGAGGGGTGAATCGCCTACAGTTAGTGTAGGAGCATTTCCAAGCCAAAGCATCATGTGCACATGGGGTGCACCTCTATGCTGAAACTCTATTCTGAAATAGAAATCCTTCACCGCAAATCTACCAAAAGGTCCATGTGGAGGTTTCTACGTGCTCTTGAGGATACGGAAACGCTTGTCAAAGTATCGTGCACATGTAGCAGGGTCCGCCTGTATAAGCCTTGCGTTTTCTTCCTAGAGCAAATTGGTTGCCTCTTCTTTTGTAATTTACACTCCGCCTACTACTTTCTTCAAAATTACAAAAAGTTCAGGCCATTGTGCTTCTGCTGCTGACAGGGTAACGAATAAGGTGGGACTACCTAGTTGACGTATCATTGCCATCAGGTCATCCTTTTCCTTTTTCCAAAAAATAGGCGTAGAACGTACTCTAGCTAGTACCTGAAAAGCATCATTCTTCTTTAATACATCATCTATGCCAATGTTCTCAAGAACATCTCTGGTTCTAAGAGGATTCTCAATTCTGTGCTTAGACATTCTCATGATTGTATTAACATGGCTTGCTAAAGTAAAAGCTGCCTATTTATGTCCATAAACAACAAGAAATCTGTACGCCTAGAAAATCATCGGTCATGATTCCTTGCTGATAATTTTGCAATTGCGCTGCAATTTATAGGATCTCTTTTATGCTCGAGACTCAGAGTTTTACTACCCAACAGTGTAGAGAAAGCAAGTACATCTACATCTTTATCTAGCAGTAATGACATAAGAAGGGATCCTTCAGCAGGTTCAATACGAATGCTTTCACTATCTTGATTAATTCTGGCATTTAGGTCGCCAGCAAAAAGTGTTTCTTGACTACCAGGATTGACACTTTTGAAACCTTCTTCATAGTTACAATCTTCAAGTCTTAACTCGGCAGAATCTTGTACAACCGCCTCAAACATAGCATTTCAACTGCTAAGTTGTTCAATTGAATGTCTCCATCTTCGTAATCTCTGATCCGAAGATTACATTTTAGATAAGCTTCAGATTACTTATCATTGGAGCTGTTGCCAATATCTTTGCAACATTGACGTTTCCTGCCATGTAGTTATTGGCTTGCGTCAGTCATCTTTCAAGATTTACTTCAATGTTGTTATTATTATCAGGAAGTCGAGGTTCGCAAGAGACAGTTTTGTCAACAGAAATTGGAACAATAATGATAACTCCTTTACTTTTGTACTGTCCCTTCAAGCCATGTACAGTCAGAGGACAAAATGTTTTCTATTTTTGGATCTCCACAAAAAAAGGATATTCTATAACACGTCTCACATTCCCATCATTCTACCTCTCTGTCTTGATAAAATTCCTTAAAACTCACAATATGTCTCAATTATCCACTGAAATCAAAGCTATCATCGTTGATCATTGGCAAAGATTTATTGGATGAAAAGTAAAATGGTCTCTATCCTTCATCATGACCTTGTCGGAGATCCAAAGAATAGAAATCATTTTGTCCTCTGACTGTACAGTGTGAATAGATTGAAACACATGACGAGCTGCGATAAGTCTTTCTACATCTCGATTAAGAGACTGAATCTGAGGATGAACTTCAGGAAAGTTTAATGCATTTGAAATTGAAAGCTTAGGCACCCTTAATATTTTAATGTCCTTACTGCAGCTAGTGCAGAACTTATCTGAATTCTCATCCAAGTTAAGACTAAAAACACTCTCAATAAATGACTCAGTGGCATTATGAAATTAAAGGTATTCTCTAGTGGTCTTTTGCATCTGATCTGGAAACCACAAATTACTACAGCACAGACACACTGCAGTTGGTCCTTTTTGAATATTTAATCGATATTTCTCAACAATTGCATCAAATGGATTCACATCAACTTCGTTGTCCTAAATTTAAGTAGCCAAATAGTTAATATCACTAGATATTTGCAAGAGATAAATTCAAGAAATCTATACGAACCATAGCTTTTGTCCTTCTTTAACGAGACGCTCTCTGAATTAATCAGTTGCGCTCTCTATCGGTTTCAACATTCTCAGCAGTTCTCGAATTCTCTGCCGCTCTTCTTCTTTAGCGAGATGCCCTTTGACTCAATCGGTTGCGCTCTCTAGTGGTTTCAACATTCTCAGCAGTTCTCGGGTTCTCTGTCTCTGTTCTCTGGCGAGAAACTCTCTTTCTTTTTCTGCTTTCTCGCATTGTTCTTTCAACAAAAGTCGCTTCAATTTGATCAGGTTCTTGATCAGCTCGATGCTCAATTTCGCAAGTTTTGGGTGCTGTGTGAAGAGTATTTGCATCTCTTGACTCGTTCTCGTAAACATAGTGAGCATCGTAGTTCGGTCTCCTTTTTCTTTAATTTCGTCTAACTTCTCCACTTTGAGGCAAATTTAAATAAAAAATAGAATGAAGAATTGCTGCGGCAAAATTTTGTTTGTATAAACTAAAATAGCAGTCACCCAAAACGGGTTTCAATGCCAATTTTTGGAATTTGTTCTTTTTTGTTTGTCACGTCATGTCGTGTCACCATGGTAAACCTAATAAAGTCAAGCAAACTTAAGCCAAGACATGTCGATTTTAGCTTTTTACATTCAAATGAAGTTAATCCTTGGTATTGGATTTTACTTTCGTTTTGCGGATTTTGTTTTTTTTTGCTGATATTTTTTTCAGTTTGCCGATTTGATTTTTTGCGGACTTGTCTTTTTATTTTGCGGGTAGTGTTTTTAATTTTGCGTACTTAGAGTATTGGCTCGAGGGCCAAGCATCTGTCAAAGAACAACTGCGAATGGCTAATCCAGTTTATGCAGTCTTGAGAAGTAACCTTCTTGGCAGCTTCAGTTATTCAAAGGCTGGGGTTGTCGTCAGCACTAAGGCAGTCTCTTCAACTATTAGCTTTTATTTTCGACTAGAACAACTCAATTGGACTTAAAAAAGGCGAGTAAGGAGAAAAATACGTAGCCTTATAGCCTCTTAACGCTACTAATTGCTGAATTTTTTCAACGTTATGAATTGCAACGTTATCCATAAGAAGATAACGATCTTGCAATTGGAACAAATCTAAAGTATCCATAGGGAAGTTCAATAATTCATGAAGTGTTCACTTCGAGTGCCTACTCGAGCATTCAGCCTCAACCTCATTAGCCTTTCCACTCTCCCTCTTTCGATCTTAGTTCCGCTGTTCTTCTTTTGCTCACGAAGTGTGAGGTCAACAACATCTTTCTCGCAAATTACCCTAATGATTGTAGCTGTGACTCTTCTGTTTGAAGGCGCAACTGCTTTCACTGACATACCCTTCTTAGAACGACTGAAATTCTTGCGAATATGCATGTTAAAGACGGCCCCATCAATAAAAACGCAGTTTTGACTCCAATGCATAATGCTATCACCTAACCACTCCAAAACTTTCTCTCTTCTCAACTTTAAAGTTCTTTGAGCCGTTCTTGCCTCTACAACTAGCTTCAGGTTTTAAGTGCCAATGCAGCATGACGGACAAGATAGCTAGGAAGACTTGACAGGTTAAGCGATTGAATAGAAGGAAACTCTTCAAGCAATGCACCCCTTGCTTGCTAAAGTACTGCTTCAGGCTTCTTGTCAAAGTAACTGCAAAGAAAGTCTGTATAACCCGGCTCAAGTTTCTTTGATGGAGCACCCTGCTTTTTTTGGCCAGAAAGACACTTTTCATTGTCCTCTTTGTACTGCCTGACATAATGCTGGGCTGTACTTTTAGATATTTCTACAATAAGTTCAGCCTTACGTGCTGAAAGGCCTTGTTCAATGACGAAATCCAATAGTCCCTGGATCGGTTCAAAGGCGTACGATCTGTATGGACCTTTGACTTTCGCTTCGCTTTTCTTTTTTACTTATCTTCTTTGCTTACAGATTCAATAGTTGGCTCGTTAGGCTCACTGTTCTTGGTTTGTTGCTTCTTGTTCTCCTCATTCCGAGCTGTCTCATAAACTGCAAGGTTCAACAACTTTTTCAGGCTTTGTTCTTGCTTTTTTTTAATCAGGCTTACTGTTTCCCCAGTAGTGCTACTCGAGATTTACTGTCTCGCCAATGTTGCCAACCTGATGCTCTACCTCCATAAGATCGTATCTGGAAATCTCGTTCATAAAGTTGAAACAGTGTATGAACTTCTCTGAAATATCCATTGTAGTCATTTTTAAAAAGTGAAGAAAAGTATGCAAATTTTCTTTAGGGGCAATAAGGCACAATTTAATAAGTGCTTACATGGTGTTACGTGTGTGACTGGAACTGAGTTTGAATGGGAATCAAGAATATAGAAAGTAGTTTTAAGTAGATAATTGAATGTCGTTTATTTTGTTAGAGATATGAAGCTATTTATATTAGAAAGATAGATGATGCGGATAAACTAATAAGAAGGGAAAACTGACAAAAGAACTTCTATAAGTTCTTTTGTTGACATATAGGCGTTGATTACTGTCTGCTGGTTTGAGAGGGCGTAAAGAAGGCGTTGGCTAGAATTGTCTGAGAACCGTCACATTATCCCCCGTTTTGCAATGAGGTCCTCACGAGAGCCTTGGTCATTCCATGGTTGTAAGTGTCTGGCGTTGGCAGTGGTAGCGTAGTGTATTGGTTCTCCAACTTTAAGTATCTTGAAAGATGTGCCTTCAGCGTTATTGAGGCCTAAGACGCCGTACGGGCTAGCCATCGTTCCTTTGGAGAGCCTGTCTTCACCAAGTTTTTTCTGGCTACCAGATCACCTTCTTTATAATCGTACTTGACACGGTTTCCTTTGTTGTAGCGTCGCTTTTGTTTTTCGATGTTTTCAATCGCAGTTTCTTGAATGAGGGGCAAGTGGTTATTGAGATAAGCAACCCACTTTTCCGAAGTATGAGCGGCGGGTTCTGAGAGATCTGGGAGTAGAGGCAGGCGAGGCATAACTCCAAAATAAATTTCAAAAGGAGAATATCCAGTGCTTTCTTGAGTGGCCGTGTTATACGCAAAAGTGACAAAGGGCAGGTGTTCATCCCAGTTGAGCGGATCTTTGTCGGCACAAATAGCTATACTTGTGTTAATGGTTCTGTTCAGTCGTTCGACTAATCCGTCAGTTTGAGGAGCTTCTGCCGAAGTGAGAGATCGCTTGATTCCTAGACGTCTACAGACTTGTTCCATTGCTTGACTGATGTAGTTGGTTCCGTTGTCGGTAATGAGTCGCTCCGGTATTTGTAGCTTCAACGCAATGTCATATAGGAGAACTTGAATAACCTGGTCAGCATCCAATGTCGGGACGGCGGCAGTAACGGACCACTTGCTAAGGTATTCCATAAAAACGATAAGGTACCGATTTCCTCGCTTGCTTGGAGTCATTGTTGCACAGTTAGAAGCCCAGATTTTCCTAATTCTTGTAGGTAGAATTGGTTTGAGTGGGGGGTTGGTTGAGAAGGTGCGCACCTTTTTTGGTTGACATCCTTGGCAGTATTTGACCCAGATGTCTACGTCAGTCTTCATGTTGGGCCACCATCCTATCTGTTTTGTCTTTCCCAGGGTTCTTGCAATACCGAAGTGTCCCGCCGCATCATGATCGTGAGATCTTGTAAGCACCAAAGGTATCAGTGTTCTAGGGACCACAGGCTTGATTTCTCCTTCTGCCATAACTCGACCATCAACATTATTGCGCCATACAAATGGGTGCTCTATCCCCTTCTTCAATTGGAGACGGATAAAGGGGTCGCATAGTTGAGCGGCACGGAACTCAAATTCAGATGGAATGTGTGTTTGTGAGTTCTGCGTCATACGGCTAAGTGCATCGACGTCTTTGTTGAGAGTACCTTTTCTATAAACGACAGCAAATTGATATGATTGGAGTTTCATGATCCAGTGTGCGATCTTGCCCCGAGGGGTCTTTATCAAGTCAGTTGTCCGGAAGATACTGTCCTGAGTGTTGGTGGTTTGTTCCTTTTTGAAGACTGATTGTGTTTTTGGGTGTAAGTATATGTCTTCATCTGTCATCCAATCCATGCCGAGGCTGATGTCTTCGTTTTGTTGCTGTACTACAAAGGCGTACATTCTTGTTGTCCAATCGTTGTTGAATTTTGGGCTGAGTATGGTCTTTTCTTTAGTGAGCTGTGTTGTTCCATTTCCGTGTTGGATAATGTTGGGTTGGCAGGCAAGTTTTTCCAATTGTAATTGTTGAGCTAGTCCTTGTGTAATACTAGATATCGTGGATCCAGTGTCTACCAGTATTTTGAGCGGCTTTTCTTGTTGTACTTCCTCGGAGGAAACGGTAAACCTGATGCGGCTGACGGTCTTACTGTTTTCCTGCTTGTTGATCTCTTGGTTGTTCTGAATGAATTGAGAGAAGATATCGTCATCATCGTCGCTGGTTTCATCGGTGTCGAGTGCTTGCATATTCTGTTTTGTGTTTGGGGCTCGACAATCTTTTTTCAAATGTCCTACTCAATCGCATTTGAAGCATCTTCGAGTCTCTCTCTTGTTATCTTTACTGTCTCGATCCTGGTCTCTGTCTTTGTTTTGGTGGTATTGGTAACGGTTGGCTTGTCTTTGTTGATAATTCTGTTCTTGATATATGTTGTTCGGTTCTGTTGATCGATGCGTAAAGGATGCGGCCTTGAGTTTTTCCATCTGATTCAATGGATTTTCTAACCGTGTACAAAGACTAAGTGCAACTTCCAAATTCTTCGGGTCTTGATATACTAATGCTTCAGCAATCTTAGGCGGTAACTTGGCAATAAGATATTCGACCTGCAAATGAAACTGATAGATGTTAGCACGATGTAATAAGGATGTCAATTCAGTGCCAAAATCATGCATCGATCTGTGATCTTTCTGAAACACTTTAAGAGCCTTCAAAGCAGACCCAATGGGCGTCAATCCTCCAGCGTACATCGCCAAGAAAGCAACAGAGAAGTCCTTCCAGAATTCTTGAGTTGGCTTAGGTGGACTTGTAAACCATGTAAAGGCGGTCCCTTCCAATCGCATTGCCATATCCCGTAATTTCATTTCTTCAGAACACTTGAGAGAGTTGCAATACCAATCATAATTTGCTAGCCAATTTCTAGCGTATTCGCTGTCTCCATCTGCCTTGGATTCGAACTGGGCTATCCTAGGACCTAAACCTAGCTTCATCCATGTCTCATCATGATTCATGTTACTTGTGTTACCCATATTTGCAGATTTAGTTTGTATTTTGATCAACTGCTTTATCTCTTCCAACACCAAAGTACTCTTGTCATCTAGGTACGTGGCTGTTTCCTATTGTCCTGGTAGCATCTTGATGACTCGTCCTGAGAGTCCCAGTCTTTGGCAATCTTCCATGTTAGGCCAGTCATAGTCATCAATGAGAATCTTGACATCATTTTCATATTATTGGGCTAGCTTCTCTACTTCCCTTCGGATCCACTCTTTCTCAGGTTCAACCATCTGATTGAATAGGGCAGTTTCGTTTGATAGTTGTTGAAGAGTCATATCTGTTTCTTGAACTGTAGGGGCAAACATAGCCTGTTGAGCAGGAGACATACTAGGGAAGAGTGTTCCGTAAAGGTTCAGTCTCTCTTGTAACTGGCCAATTCAAACCTGTCGCTCCCCCCTTCCCGTCAGGATATATGAAAGAAGTTCCTGGTACTTGGACTTGAGGAGTTCGAAATAGGACCGGAGGGCAGCAGTATCAGGGTCAACAGCGGGCGGATCCATAGAAGGGGTGAACAGAGAACGAGACCCTAGAGAGGGAGTAACAAGACCAAGGCCAAAAACCGGAGGAGGAGGAGGCAAAGGAGATGCAAAATTTGCCCCACGAAGGTCACCGGGGGACAGCGTATCAACAAGATCAAGAGTAGGATTATGGTCAGACATATATAGAGGATCTTAGGCTTTTCCACCAATGTTACGTGTGTGGCTGGAACTGAGTTTGAATGGGAATCAAGAATATAGAAAGTAGTTTTAAGTAGATAATTGAATGTCGTTTATTTTGTTAGAGATATGAAGCTATTTATATTAGAAAGATAGATGATGCGGATAAACTAATAAGAAGGGAAAACTGACAAAAGAACTTCTATAAGTTCTTTTGTTGACATATAGGCGTTGATTACTGTCTGCTGGTTTGAGAGGGCGTAAAGAAGGCGTTGGCTAGAATTGTCTGAAAACCGTCACACATGGCAAGTCACAACTATGTTTTCGGGTTTTCGTAATTTTAAAATGTTTTGGTTGAGGGTTTTGTGTTTTCTATTCGGTTATGTTATGTACAATTTAAAAAAATAATAAAAGAAAAATTAAAGCAGACTGTTTACTTCAAAGAATGGTAGTGGGCGATGAGGAATGCCCTTTTAAAGAAGCGATTCCTGAGTGTGTTGGTGTATACTCGAAAGCAGAAGGCTAAAAGCTGTAGGGGTGGTGAGAGACACTTTATAAAAGACGAACTTCTAGTGAGCGCACCAAAGGTAAAGAAGGGTGAAGCCTATAATAACCGAGGGATTAGAAGTGGAGAACGATGGCAGCAGTGGTGGGAAAGAGAGTGACAGGACTGACTGACAAAATGGCAAAGCATCCGTGGCTAGATCAACACGACCAACAAAGAAAGTATCCCGTACTAATTGTCATAACGACAGTTTTAGAGGGCATGCGAAGAGAAAATGGTCAAATGTTTTGACTGCAAGTTGGCAAAGAGGGCAAGTCCAAGAGGGAAAGGGCACAGGAAGCCAATTGTGCACGGTTTGTAGAGTAGGAATTTTTTTGTGGAGAATACGAAACCATACTGTACGACAAGCCTGCGATAAAGGGAATGACCAGAAGAGGGTCCATTGGCGAGCAGTTAAGCTTAGAAGAGAGGGGATGGGAGTTGTTGGTTGAGCGGAACATAGCGTGCGAAACCGTTTCCGGGTAAGCAGAGAGAGATGGGATGGCAAATCCAGATGAAGCTTGGAGAGGAAAGGGGCCAAGTCAAAGGATTGATGATTAGAAACTGGCTCGAAGGCCGTGCGATCTAATCTCGCAAGCTGTGGTGGTATAAACGCCCTGACGAAAAACTCGAGGAATTTGACAGTATCAGTACTGATCAGACGATGAAATCACTTGCATATGGTGGAAAAACGTCCCTAGTCCTAACGCCTAGCATTTGGCCGAAGACAGAAAGAGTTCTCCGGACGAAGTTGGTAGAGACAAGATACAGAAATGGAGCGAATCCGATGAGAGACGTTGTCCAAGGTCGAAGGAGTAACCACAGAGGATATAGGCAAGGAAAGGCAGGTGATAGCAGAAGCAACAACAGGCGAAAAGTGGTGTAGTAGGAGATCTATGGCGCAAAAGATCAACGAGAGACAGCCGATGAGATTGTTCAGTGACCTCGTACGCAGATCCGGAAACAAGAAAAACAACCGAAAGTCTGGGAGAGCAGGAGATCGGTGAAAGAGGTGATTGAACACTTGAGGCAGTACAATGGAGAATGCAGCAGAGGAAACTGGATCAATCGAGAAGGAGGAAGAAGAGAGGTTCACTCGGAAGTCAGACATGAGAGGAACAAGCCATCTCAGCTGAAGAGCACCTTGTTGGTGATGAGGGTGAAGCAATCCAAGGCCTCCTTGTAATCAAAAAAAGCACTTGGTGGAGAAGCTGATCCTCGAGAATATCCGGTGAGAGACAAAAGCTGGAATGATTGAGCGAAGAGTCTCAAAGAAGGACATTGGTACAGAGACCGCACAAAGGACATGCCAAAGCTTGGACAAGATCAAAGAGTTAAGGACCGTAACTGGACCCCGTACTGATAGAAACCAGCCAGTATGAACGTTACAGACCGTACGAATTTTGTCCAACATGTTGGAGAGAAAATAATCTCACTGCGAGGTGTTGGTAAAAAGGGGGTAGCCCAAATAAGTGACAGGCGCAATTAAGGAGGAGTCATGCCATTGAACGATGTTATGTTGCAAGAGGGCAGAGGACCAGTGACGAGCAAAGCTCCGTCAAAAACCAGACAGAGAGAGGGCCTGAGTTTTATAATAATTAACTAAGGCATTGGATGCCTTAGAATACACGGATAGCAGATCAAGAAGACTTTGTAGCTCCATGGTGTCTTAGAGATAGCATGCAATGTCATCAGCATAGACCAGCAGTTTGACTGGACCCGCTTACAAGCAGGGAGCTGGCGTAAGAGGCCCTGGAATGGAAATACCGGACAAAGAAGCTTGGCAGAGAATGGACCGCAAAAGAGGTTTAAAAGCCAGATTAAAAGGATGGGGGAGAGAGGATCACTCTGTCGTAATCCGCGACGTTGAAGGACAGGTATAGACAAAAATTTATTAATATTGAGGATAATTGGGTAAAAAAGTAAATAGGAGTGATGCTTCGGACTGTTGACATGGAGAATCCAAAACGCTCAAGAACAAGTTGCAAATACAAGGGGTGAACCCGATCGTATGCTTTTTCTTGATCCAAGAGTAGAACAATAGCAGAGGAACTAGAGGTAAGTGCATATTTCATCACAAGCTTCATCAACAACTCATTATCAGCGATAAAGCGGACACGAACAAAACCAGATTGGCATGGATTGATCATGCGGTGAGTCACCAACAGAAAACGAGAGTTTGCAATTCTGGTGAAGACTTTGGCATCTGTGTTGATCAAGGAGATAGGGCGCCAATTGTGCAAGTAGGATAAGTCACCCTTTTTTGGCAACAGACAGACAAAAGTGGACAGCCAGGAAGGAGTGAAAATCCCGCGCAGGAGTGCATCATTATACACTTAGACGACAATATCCCTGCAATCTGGATGGAGAACAATTAACTTAACAACTGTGTGAGGCAAGCCGTCTTAAACAGAACCGCTTTGTTGGGAAGAACGAGAGAAAGCATCCAGGATGTCGTCAAAGATAATACTCCCAGTTAGAAGAGAAGTTTCTTCAGAGGGAAAAATGCTAGATTGAGGTATAGCCTCCAAAGGAGATTTGACAGCACTGAGGTCAATGGGTCAGGCGTGAACAGCTTCACCACAGCGCAGAGGAGTTTTTAAAAACCCAGTAATTGAGTCTAGGATAAAACAAGTGAGATTAAACTTGCTTTGCTTTTAGGGGTTAGCTATACAGAGAGAATGAATGATGAAAGGGAAGGTTTATTCTGTGGAAGTGTGCTATAGAGGGCAATGGGAGGTTAGTTTTCAAGTTTGAAACTGATCCGAGGAGATGAGTTGATTTTGGTTTTTTTTACATATCAAAGGCCTTAAAATAAGTAAAAAGACTTAGAAAATAATCTGTGAGAAAGAGATTTGGCTGAAAAGGGAAAAAAATAGCACTGAAAATGAAGAGACAATCAAATGGGGGGGTTCAATTTCAGATTTTATGCAAAAAATACAGTGACCCGCATAACTGTTCAAAAAGAATTTTTTTTTTACTTTGAACCTTATGATCGGGTATTCAAACATATTTAAAACCCCTTTTGTCATACCTTGTTAGAAAGCCTCAGTAATTTCCTATATGATGGACAGGTTGCACAATGATTGGTTGACCTTGAAATGAATACCACTATTTTAAAAAAAAAAGTCTTTTTGAACAGTTTTGCGGGTGTGCATTATATTTTTATTAATAGGGGATTTGACCACCTTTAGCGGCAATAAGATCAGCTATTCTATTAGGCATGCTTTCAACAAGATTGTTGCATGTTTCAGGATCAATATTGTTCCAAATTTGAGTTACACGATCAAATAACTCAGCAATAGAGCCTGGAGCATTGTCAAAGGCAGTTAAACGTCTTTTGACTATACTCCAAAGGTTCTCAATAGGATTCAAGTCGGGCGAGAAGGACGGCCAGTCGAGAACTTGAATGTTGCAATCCTTGAAATGACGTTTGGTATGCTTGGAAGTATGCTTGGGGTCATTATCATGCTGAAATATGGCGTCATCCTCAGTATAACCATAGAATTCTAGCGATCTGACCAACTCATCGTCTATGATTTGAGTGTACAACTCAGAGTCCATCTTGCCATTGATCTTCGCAAGAAAGCCTGGACCTTTCCAACAAAAGCAGCCCCAAAGCATGATGAAACCACCTCCATGCTTGTAGAGATGGTCAAGCTGAAACGCTTTCAACTCCTTATCATCGGCTTTCCAAACCTATTGAGCACCATCCGAGCCAATTCTGTTGATTTTGGTCGCATCGGAGAACATCACAGACCTCCAATCGTTGATAGTTCAACTTCTGTGAGTCTCGGCCCATTCCAAGCGGTCTTTCATACGCTTAGGTGTTAGAGGAAGGACCTTTGGCTTATGAATAGCTGTCATTTTGGCGCTTTTGAGAGACCTAAGCACGGTATCCTCAGAAACAACAACTTGTTGATCAGATAAGAATCGCTGCGCATCTTTTGCGGTCTTGAAAACGCCAGTAGAAAGACCTTGAAGTAACTTGAGACCGAGATTCTTGCTAATCTTACCTGGTCGGCCACCCGCATGTTGAGGAATCTCCAAGTTCCTCTCACCACGAATGTTTGAAACGGTACCTTGACTGATACCAAGCTGACGCGCTACTTCGCGAACATTTTTGCCTTTGGAAAGCATAGCTTTCGCGTCATTTCGTTTGTCATTGCTGATGTGTTTGGGCATGTTGGTAGATGTCAAGTAGATGTAACTAGATGGAGCAATGTCGATTAAATTGGTCTGACAAATCCAGCCAAAATTTACACAAACCTTTAAAAAAGTGAAGAGAAGAAGAAAAAAAGCAATTACGCGTCAAAATAATTTCAAATACTAGCCCCCCTCCCTTGGTTATAATTTTTCTCGGACACACGCAAAACTGTTCAAAAAGACTTTTTTTTTAAAATAGTGGTATTCATTTCAAGGTCAATTAATCATTGTGCAACCTGGTCATCATATAGTAAATTACTGAGGCTTTCTAACAAGGTATGACAAAAGGGGTTTTAAATGTGTTTGAATACCCGATCATAAGGTTGTTGCGAGTAGCAACGTGATCGGTCCTTAAATCTGTACTTTCCTGAGTTCTCTAGCAATTTCTAGCGAAGACTATTTAGCTCCATTTCAACTTCTAGAAATTTCCTCATCATAGTTAGAAATTATATAAATATCAACTTCCTTAAGAAATAAAGAACATTATCTTTTTGCACAGAATAATAATAGAAAGTTATCTTTTATTTTCTCGTGACTCTAATCCTCACTTCATTTAAACCTCAACTACCCTACTCATTTTAAGGTTCAAAGTAAAAAAAAAATCTTTTTGAACAGTTTTGCGGGTCACTGTATGTACAAAAATGGTAAATGAGGGGATTGGCCAAGTGAGGTGAAACAATCTGTGCAAAAAATAGAGAGTATTTATGCAAATTTATTTAAAAGATAAAGAGGAAGTAAAAGGAAGGTAATTTCTTCAGATAAACTCAGATATATTGTGGAAAAATAGTGGCAGGCTAGAAGAGAAGAAAAAGAAGCATAAGCCATTAAATTTATAAAGCCAAAGGTTAAGGAGCCAATTTTTAATTTTTGTGTAATTATAACAAGGTTTAAAAAGCTAATGAAGTGTATGAAAAGGTGGTGAAATAAAATATTAAGGTTGAGAGAAGGTGTTTGCTATTCATAATTTTAATTTCTAAGATAGTGGTACAAGAAAGCTACGATCGTGACTGAATGTCGATCTTGAGATCTCTCATCACCATCTCAAAAGCAACATGAGCACATGAAGAAGAACCCGTTATTGCTGTAAGTGTCTTTAAGTCAAATAATGACTGGCAAAATGAATAACAGAGATTCTAAAAGTTAAATAAAAAAACTGCTATCATCTCTGTATAAAGTGAGATTGTATAGGATGGACTAACTAAAGTTGCCATTCATGGGTATAACTTAAGCATAGACAAGATGGAGAAGTTTGATGTAGGTGTGAGACTAGGAGTGATAACCTTAAGAAAAGTCTGAAAAGGAAGAAAGGAATATTTGCAAACTAAAAGGTAGTTAAAAGAAAAAAGAAAATAAAAAGCGAGAGACAACTACATTTCCTACCAAATCGCTATTTTATCTTCTGCTGATGACTCTCACTTAATAAGGATGAAATGTTTTATTATCTCTTTTAAGAGCTGTTGGTCTTAAACATTGGAATCCAAACTTGAGACTAGACAAATCAACTGTGTAAACAAACAACTTTAAATGCTTTGAAGTTGATATTGGACTTAATAGTGATATTGAATGCCTAGTTGTGAAGGCATATAAGAAGAACAGAAGGATCAATTGTAAACTCTAAAAGAGTGATTTATTCCCTTTCTTTTATCAAGGCAAACGATTGTTATATATGTTTATCGAAATGAGTATATCAGCAACAATCACCAACATTTTTGGTCAAAGCTAGCAACAATCTAAGTCTCGCTTTTCAGATAGACCCATCATAATACGTTTTCATTTCCTCAATGATAAAAAAAAAATCCAACTAGCTATAATACAATCCACCTCATAGATGCTTGTCTTTCAAAAAACATGATACTCTCTAAAAAACCTTTAATCATCCAAAGTGCTGCTGATATGTAACTTGAATTGATTCTCTCACCGGAAAAGATGTCAACAATGATAGCATCTCCCTTTGACTTAAACTGCTAACTTCACTGGTAGCTTTACTTCTTAGTTCCATTTTGTCATTCCTGGGATTGATCTCTAGTAAATCAAATGTAAATCCGGCTAGATGTTGTTATTTTGAGAGTAAAAGTATTGTTTTCAATGGGTTGAAGTAATAACAGACTGTTATCACAAGCTGAAGATGCAATCCGGATGTTTTAGTTAATTCAATGAGAGATGATAATGTCTCCATAATAATTTCAAGGGTTTGTATGTGTGTCAGGTAATCAATTGTAGAAATAGAACAATGTAAATCTCTATTTCGGGGTACTTTTGAAATGATTTTCCGAAATGAGACTGCTTTTACTTTTGACTAAACTTTCAAGAACGTTTAACATTCAGGGAAAGAATACAATCACTGTACTTTTTACGCGTATATCAAACACAAACACTGCTAACCACGACATCATTTACACTGTAGAGACAATTCATCAAGCTCTTGTACCCAGCGAGATAACCGGCGTTTTTAAGCTGAACCGCACCAATAAGGTCAGGGCAGAAGATTGGAAGGAATGTCTTTTGGAGTTGAATGAACTTTGTGCCATGAAATGGATCTTATACAATGGCAACAAGAAAGCCGTTATGAACCCTGAAAAAGCTCAAATTAAAGGCATCCGCCTCAAGTTCTGGGCAAAATATCTTTGTCATCGCAGTGGCTCCCACACCCCACGCTCTTCCAACGAAAGCCGCCCTATTCAAAAGAAGAGTAAGAAAGCTGGATGCTCTGTCTCTCTCAGCATCAAGTGCTTCTATCGTGCACCTGAGATCTTGGAATTTGTCCCTGGGAATGAAGGCCATTCTCACCATCAACCCGGTGATTGTGCTGATGATTTGCGTTGTCTTCCTCTTTCCAGAAGATACTTGTTGAAGATTCAGCACGAACTGGAGCATAGTTCCAAGTCCCCTAGACAAATCCGAATTGACCTTCTTCGCGACATGGATTGCTATGGAAGAAATGCTGAACGTAGAGTCAACTACCATGACATCTGGAACATGGTCGCTAAGGTATTAGTTATATCAATCTATTATTTAGTATCTTTTCTTATTATTTTGTTAAATTTAAATAGGTCAATAAGCTGCTCTACCAATTTGACAGCGACCACTTGGCCCCCTTCTTGATTTGGATGAAAGAAAAGCTGCCGAAAAGAGGTTTCTTGGTGTTTGAAGTCAACCTTCAGGCCTATAGCAACGACGCAACTCTGCTTGCTCATGGATTTCAGTCCCCTCTTTAACAACAAAAGATGAAAAATGCTGTCTCTTTTTGTCTGGATGCTACTCACGGTATTTCTCAAAATGCATCTGTTATCATGTACACTCTGTTAGTTTGTGATGAAGAGATTTGCCATGGGTGACCCGTTGGTTATCTCTTGACCAACGATCATTTAACTGGACCTGTCGTTCAATGGCTCAGCTTCTTGAAACAGCCAAGTGTTTTGATGACACCTCAACAATTCACTATTGACTGTTGTAAGGCTGAGGTCAATGCTATTGGAGTAGTATACCCGGAGGCAACGATCCAATTTTGTGTCTTCCACATTTTGCAGGCTTGGGGAAGAAAGATTGACACCACTTGCAAATCTTCACCTGGTCTTGCTGCGGACAATAAGGTTCTTTGTGAACAAATGCGTCGTGCTTTGTCTCACATCATCCTTGAAAATGTGTTATCTGCTTTTCATGAAAAGATTAACCAATTTATCATGGATTATGTTGATCAAGCCGCTTTTGTTGACTATTTCAAGAAAAACTGGTGCAATGATGAACAGATGAAGGTATGGTCCAGAGCATTCCACGGAAACCAATTCTCTCATATGCTCACCAACAATTTCATTGAATCGTGACATAATCAACTGAAAACTGTGTTTCTTGGGAGAGTAAGAAACAGAAAATTAGACAAGCTTGTTTTTGTTCTGGTGGAAGAGGTTGAGTATTTTGTCAATTCTGAGTATGACCGTGTGATGGGGAACCGAATGCTATGAGCAAGTACCAGAAGGAGCAGAGAGTTCGAGAGATGAAGGCAGAGAAGTTCGAAGCCGATGAAGTCAGTAGAATGATCAGTCGCCCTGAAAGCGTGGCAAATGAAAAAGCAGAAGATTGGTACGTTTGTTTGTTTAACAGCAGCGAAACTGTTTATGCTGTTGTTGCAAACATAGACTTCCTTGCTGCTTCGTGTTCTTGCTTGGACTTTTAGTATAGACGCCGTTCATGCAAGCATATGTACTTGCTAGGTCGATTTACTACACTTGATGTGTATTTCCCTTCTGCTGCCCTACCAGTCAGTACTCTTGCCCTTGCCTCTGACGAAGAATCTCAAGCAGATAAAGCTCTTAGACGTACCGTCAGGGATAAGGTAAAGCGATACGTTGAAGTAGAAAAGACTCTTCATCACTTAAATAGTGATGCTCTTCGGATGTCAAACTATATGAGTGATGAAGAGTCCTCAAGAATGCTTAACTCAATAGAGAGTACGCTTGCTTTGATGCAACAGCTAAAAGATAAGTATGCAAACAACTTTCGCACTGCTGATACACAACGGTAGTTTCTTCTTCTCTCTCTTTCTCTTTCTCTCTTTTTTTTTCTCTCTCTTTTTATTTCTCTCTCAAAAATAAACAAAATGTAAAACAAAATTTAAATCAGTTTTGAAATAACTTGAAAAAATCTCAAACAAAGCTAAAAATACTTTGAAAATACTTGATATCAAAATTCAAAATTACCCGAACTTAGCCACAAAACTGGATAAACATTTAAAAAGTACCAGAAAATATAAACGTACGGAACAATACCTTACTCTGTTTCAAAAATCTATTGGGCTTCTTCATATAACAAACATTTAACAGTGAGACTAATAAATTATCTATTTTCATGAAATGTTAGATTATAAGGCTATATGTAATACCATCGAGTTGCTTACCTTTGCTTTATATTAAGCGCGATTAAAGGATATCTCATCTTTGGGTTGTCTTTTCATCACTAATAATTTAGAAAATAGTGCAATGAAAAATTTTTTTCAAGTGATTTAGTGATGGCGTATTTAAAAACTGCTATTGTCTGCTTTGTGATGGTAGGATGAGTGACTGTATGATAAAGACTTGAGCTGACCAAGTTGATCGTTAACAAACCTTAAAGATAAACCTCTTTCTAAACAGATAAAAGAACGGATAGGTTAGCGATTATGTTGAATAACTGGTATAAATCACCTTAAGCTAGAAAGAAAATACCGTCGAGATTCAGGAAAAAAATGGTGTAGTATTTAATAGAGTTAAGGGAAAAAATGCGACAAAAAAAAAGAAAACAGAAGAAATGAAAAAAGAGAGAGAGAGTAATGTCACCCCCATAAATAGCACGGAATTTTGGGGGATAATTTACTTTTGAAGTATGTCAGCTATCCTAATGTAGGTAAAGAGATAAAAAACCTAGAACCTTCTTAGAAATCGGCCAATCAGCGTAGCGAATTTCCATCACTATGAAAAAGGTAAATGTTGATGATTTGGTTTACATCCTCTCTTTGCATCATACGCTTCAACCAAAAATTAAATAGTGTCAAAGATAATGATGAATCTAGTTATCCTGCTAAAAGAATGAGATGTAGTCAAAAAGATATTTACACTCCAATAGTAGAAAAAAGACATAATCCTTAGATTTCAATAAAAATATCGTTTTCATGAAGCATTGATTTTATGTGCTCTGACTTACTTTTACATATTAAAAACTGGCTAGAATAATTATAGCCAGTAAGAAATATATACTTCTTTATTTAAAAAAAGTTAACTTCTATGAGCACATGTTAGCTTTCTCGCTGCTCATCTGTTTTGCGTGTCGACATCTCAAACTTACATGAGCATGCAAGATGGTAGGTCATCTCGGAAAAGGTCGAAATAAAATAAAATAAAATAAAATAAAATAAAATAAAATAAAATAAAATAAAATAAAATAAAATAAAATAAAATAAAATAAAATAAAATAAAATAAAAAGCACCTACAAATACCTTAGAAAATAATTGCTTAGTTAATAAAAGTTAAAAATCTGGAATATGGTATACCTCTAAATCAAAGAGATACATATATGATGATGCATGTATGCTCTAGACAATATACAATAGAGATAAAAATTTGATGATATTAAACTGCTTATGGAAAAGCATTTGATTTCGAGTAAAAGTTACTTTAAGCTCTCATAATGAAATATACAAATGTTCCTGGTTCTGATTACGATTTATAAAAACTGTTACTTCAAATTATCTAAATTTTCTATTTACTTCTCTATACAATTATATTTGAAGTAAGGTTAACAACCTTGCAAAGTAACATAGTACCATTCAAAGTATTTGTACCACTTACAATAATGCCAAATCATAAACAAACTGCTTGTAAGGACATTTGCTCTTCAACCAATAAGATCAACTGAAAAATCATCAACATCTATACTCATTCAATTGCTTCCCAGTACTAAACCATATGTGAGTTACTCTTAAGTAAGAGACATTTTGTGCGTCTAAGAGATCTATTTATATGCTGCATTTTGATGGTTTTGATGTTCACCATATTATACTATTTTGGGTCATTGAAAATTTTTATAAAATGACAATACAATCAAACTGAAATTAGGCTCTTTCAGTGTTCGATTTTCAAATGGATTCAAAGGGTGTCATAAGAAATATTTGTGTCAATAAACCTTTACAATAAATGAATGATCTTATTATATTTGGCTTCTGATGTGCCATCCTATTATTATAGTCTATTATATCTCTAACAAGAGCGACACTATATAAAAGGATTGCTCTTGATACACTTTATTTTTAAGCTGGTTACTTGTATGTTAAAAACTGGTTCATTCATATGCATATATAATTTTGAGACAGCTTGACGCTTTACAGTCAACTTTTTTATAGATTCTACCTTAGTGTTTCTTTAAGATCCCCTTTACAAAAGCGTTCCTTTAATTGATCACCAATAAGATCTGTTTATGCAAATCCAAGACATTTTTCTTTTTAGTACAATTTTAGCTTGAATCTGTTAATGAAATTATACTTTCTTCCCATCACTGCCATATTTCTCATATATACTGGCCTTTTTTTTTCAATCCCCCATTTTCTTTTTTCTCTCTTTTTCATTTGATTCACAGCATAATGGTAAGCACTTTTATTTCCGGTTTATTTTTTTTCTATAATCCATCAACATCACTGACTCTTTTATTTCTTAATAGTTACATGTATATCACCTTATCATGACAACATCTCCCTAGCTCGACTACGCTTCTCTTCTTATTTAGCATTTTCCAACCCAACGTCTGTATTTATCTGCTTATCATCAACATTAAATACACTTATATACATACTCATCATTAGCTCTAATTGGGAATCCTTTATCCATGCCATCTTCTTCTGTATTGCTTTTCACTATCTCATTGATGGTTTTTTAATCCAAACTGCCTGCTATATCTCATGTAGCTCAAACTTATTCTTCTTTCACTTCTATCTGAATTTCATCTCTATTGATGCTGCCTATCTGGACGGATGCCTTTTTTCAAGTAACTCATGCCTAAGGTCCTTCAGTTTCTCCATTTATATGTCTAAATAATTTTTTACACATTGCATTTACTAGCTTGCTCTGTTTATAGTCATTGTCTTGGGGCCTTTTGACAAACACACATTCAATTGTCCATCATGCTTCCATCCTATGTCTGAGTTATTCATGTCTACCTTCTTTCTCATGTGCTCATGTGGTCTTTCTCTCTAACTAGTGCCATTGGCCATTGTCCTAACTTTAAGAAATACTTTTCCTCTCTAATACATCGTCGCTCAAGGAACTGGGTCTCTACTAATGTTGCCATCTCTCTACCTCATATTCAAGAAATGCTCTTTATCCGCCTATTCTCCTTCCACTACTATGATTTGTGCTTTTAAAGCTTGCCGAATCTCTTTTTGATTGAACTTGGGGTTTTTTTCAACTTTACTGCTTGTGGTTTTTTCTTTTTGTGTCTTCATGTCGTTACTCATGTTTACATGTGTGCTCCATCCAAATGAGGTTGCTTCATCACCTTGAATCTCTTCCGTAACAAGTGAAATACCACTTCTAGACTGTTTTTACTTGACTGTCTTACTAAATGAGCTTCTCTTTATCAACTGTTTACTTCTGATTGTTGCTCGCACAGTTGGCTGGACTCATGAGGTACCTAATCACAACTAAAGTACACAACATGCTGATGACAGAGTACATGTGTAAAGGATCGCGTCTCATCTTTATTTTTTTTTGTTTTTTAGATTTATATGCTATTCACTGTCTTCCTCTGTTGTTTCTGACTCTTGTATGTACCGTTGACAAGTGATCTCTCACTTAGTGTTGCGCATGACCTTGCATGTTACTTCAAGATGGCTGTCAAGAAAAAGAAAAAATCACGAAAAAATAATCCCGGTAAAGGCTGTATCTTTTTTTTAAGCGCAGCTACTGCAAAGCTTACTGACGGCTCTATTCATCAGTATTATCTCATTTCTGCATCTTATACTGCTTCTTATTATCCTAAAGGTTTCCATATCAAAACTAACCATGCCTATCTATCTGGATACACTCATTACAGCATTCTGATCACAAAAAGAGATGTCTGAGCTAAAAATGTGCGTAAAGAAGAACCCATATTTAGTTTTTATTTGATCTAAACCAATAAAATCAAAGAAGCCTGATGTGCCTTTAATTTTAAAAAAGACGCAATGTAACGAACAAGATTGGCCTCTAATACTAGATAATCCAGTAACATTTAGGCTTATTTTAAGGAATACCAACAACTATTTGCCTGTTTATTATTTATCCACATACTGGTTTTTGCCTTTTAGTTGGCGCCCTTTGAGATTTTGTAAGTCTCTATTTCCTGGTAGATTTACTTTCTAATTCCGCTAATGTGACGGTTAATACTCCTTCAATAAACTTTCCCAAAAACCTTTCATTTCAAATTGAAAGTGCACTTTTACGCGATTATCATAATGTCTGCTACTAACAACGAAATCATCTATTCTTTAGAGAATATTCACGAAGCCCTTTCTTCCAGTACAATTTCTGGTGCTTATGCTTTGACCCGGTCTATCAAGGTCAAGGAATCAGACTGGCAAGACTGTCTCGAAGAGATGAGCGAGTTGTGCGCCATGAAATGGGTGGTTTTCAGCTCAAACAAGCAGCCCACTTCCATGGATGCTCAAGAAGCTCTTCAAAAGAAGATCAGAATGAAGTATTCTGCCAAGTATATCTGTCACCGTAGTGGCAGTTATGCTTCTGTTGCTCGCGATGAAGGCAGACCAACCCAGAAGAAGTCTAAAAAGGCTGGATGCACTGCTTCCCTTAGCATTAAGTGCTATTTTAAGGAACCTGAGGTGTATCACTTCATTCCCGTTGTTCAAGAACATGCTTTTCATGTTCCTGGCGATCAAGCCGATGATCTTCGTTGTCTTCCTCTCTCAAGAAGGTACCTCTTGAAAATTCAAAATGAGTTGGAACATAGCTCCAAATCTGCTCGTCAGATCAGAATGGATCTTCTTCGTGAGATGGACAGATACGGCAACAGAAACGAGAGAAGAGTGAACTATCACGACGTTTGGAACTTGATGAATAAGGTATTATTTTTGAAATATATTTTGAGAGATTGTCTAATTACTTTTATTTGCTACATGATAGGTCAACGAGCGATTCTATCAATTGGATAGTGATCATTTCGTTTCTTTCAAGATGTGGTTACAAACCAAGCTTCCTGAAAGAAACTTTTTGATTTTCACCGCTGATCTTTGTACTTACAGCGGCAATGCCAATCTTTTTGGTCTCGGTTTCTCTTCTCCTTTGCAGCAGACAAAAATGAGAAACGCCATCTCTTTTTGTTTGGATGCAACCCATGATGTGTCCCAAGGTGTTGATGTTATCATGTACACCTTGTTGATTCGTGATGAAGAGATTTGTCGTGGTTGGCCCGTTGGATACATGATGACTAACGATCATTCAGTAGCACCTATTGTACAATGGCTTCAATTCTTGAAGTCATCCAAGTGTTGGTCGATCCCAAGCAATTCACCATCGATTGTTGCAAGGCCGAAGTTAGAGCTATCAGAACAACCTTTCCTGAAGCCAGCATTCAATACTGTGTTTTTCACGTCATGCAAGCTTGGGGTAGAAAAATAGACGTCGTTTGCAAAGCTCCCAGTGGTATTCCTGCTGAAAACAAACTTTTTCGAACAGCAATACGTCGTGCTCTTTCGCAGATAATTTACGAAAATGATTTGGATGTCTTTCATCAGAAAATTAACCAGTTTGTTGTAGACTACGCCTCTCAAGTTGAGCTGATTGGCTATCTCAAGAAAAACTGGTTTTTTGAAGATATCATGAAGGTATGAAGTAGAGCCTACCACGAAAATCAGTTTTCGCATATGCTCACTAATAACTATATCGAATCGTGGCACAATCAATTGAAAACTGTGTTTCTTGGGAGAGCAAGAAACAGAAGATTAGACAAGCTTGTTTTTGTTCTGGTGGAAGAGGTCGAGTACTTTTTGCGTCAAGAATCTGATCGTATTCTTGGCAACAACGGTGCAATGACCAAGTACCAGAAGATGCAAAGGGTTAGAGAGATGGAGGCAGAGAAGTTGACTGCCGATGAAGTCTCAGCCATGATTAGTCGCTCTTTTGAACATTTTGAGGATAAATAAGGTGAGTGGCAAGTTTTGTCTTTTTCCGAGGAAGAAGTTGTGTATAGCGTTGTTGTCAATGGCGATCTTCTTGTTGTTTCCTGCTCTTGTTTGGATTTCGAGCATCGTCGTAGACCTTGCAAGCATATGTACTTGCTTGCTCGTTTTCTTTCATTGAAAGTATATCTTCCCTCCGCTTCTTTGCCTGCTGCCGAAGACAGTCTTCTTGCCAATGCGACTGACGAGGTTCAGCAAGAAACAATAGACGCAGTAAAGATCAAAGCTGAACGATGTGTACAGATTGAAAGAACTTTACATCACTTCAATACTGATTTGGGTAGGATGTCTAACTATGCAACAGACGCAGACATTAGCATCGTACTCAAGTCATACGAAAATGCACTTGCAGCCATACAGCAACTCAAAGATAAGTATGCTAACAACCTTCGTACCTCAGATACACAACGTTAGATTTTTTATTTTTTTACTTTATTTTTTACTTTGTTTTTTACTTTATTTTTTTTTACTTTATTTTTTTTTATTCATTTTCACCTTTTTTTTCAATTTCCTGGACTTGTTCCTCCAAAAATAAACACAAAATCTACCTTAAAAAAGCCACATTAGCGGAGTTAGAAAGTAAATCTACCAGGAAATATAAACGTACGAGATTTTGGATCACGGCTTTTGAGACTGTCTTTGCGGCCTTTGCCAAAAAAAATTGCTTTGATTGAACTGTAGTTCGCGGTCTTTGAATCGGGCAATAGATATTACTCTTCAAAGAAATGCTTTGCAGAGACATTTCAAAATACAACTCAAAAAATATATTTATGCACTTGCTTCAGAAAGTTAAAACGTTTTGTATTGCTAATGAGCTTTTATTTTTTTTATTAATTTCTTTTCATAACATATTTCAAACTACGAAATTAATTTTTTTAAAGCATGGGCTCAAGATTTAAACACTTGTCAAAGAAAGTTGTGGCATGTCTAATCCAACCTTCACAGTCCGAGACAGTTACCGTTCTTGCAGCCACATCAATACGGGGGATGAGAGTATCCTTTTCGGTAACCTCGCCTCTGCGCACATGCATCTTGATTTTGGACCACATTTCCTCAATTGGATTGAGGAAAGAGGAGTACTTTGGGAGATACATGCATTTGTACCCGCGAGAGACGATCAGGCTTTCCACCTCCTTGCTAGTATGAATGGGCGCATTGTCCATAACCAAGTACCGGCCTTGCATGCCGTGCGAGTCCAGAACATCCATAGTTGCCGCGAGGAATTGGAGGTAGTGGGTCGTTCTTGTACCCACACGGCCGTTCACTACATCGACGCCGGTTTCAGAGAGTTGCAACTTTCTCTTTTTTTCCCCCAGAAACAGCAGTAGGGCGACGCACCATCAAATTCACAATGCCTTTTTCGCACATGGCGCCGATAATCGAGATGGATACACCACGCTGAGTAGCAACTTCAATTTTTGCCGGCGTACCAGAAACAGAGCGACCAAATGTTCTTTTTATGTTCATGTTGAACCCAGCCTCGTCGATGAAGATGCAATTCTTCATGTAGTCAAAGTCCTCCAAAGAGAGCCAAAGAGAAACCCGATCCTTTCTCAGCTGAAGAGTCTCAGCGGTGTTACGTGCCTTGGGTAGCTTTTCCAGCTTCTTCATCGTTAGGTTGCAATGCTTTTTCAAATGCTTCGAGATAGCATAAATGGTAATCTCCAACCCAGGAAAAGCCTCCATGACGGCCACTCTTGCTTCGTTAAGAGTGGCGTCGGCCTTTTTCTCATAGAAGTCCAAGAAGAAAAGCTAGTGTGCCTGGAAGAGCTTTTGATTGCCATACTTGCGCTCTTTTGGAGGAGCAGGAACGGGAGCATTTTCTTCTTCATCGGTATCGACCTCCATGGTCTCCTTCTTTCTTGCTTCTTCCATCAAGATACGAGCCTTACGGACATAGTCCTGGGCAGTACGGACTACGATCCCCGTTTCCCTGGCAGCTTCAGAGGCGAACTTTCCTTCCAAGAAGACCAGACGGAAGAGTTCGTTGACCTGTTAAATGAACAATGATATTAATTTCTTTTCTTAACTTTGTAATGTAGTTTAGTGCTTTACCTGAGTCTCAGTATACTTGCGGTACTGAGTCTTTACTATCTGGTTGGCCTTTGGGATCGCATCAACATCAACGCTGCCTTTGGAACTTTTGTTGGCCTTGCTGCCTGCTGTGTTTAAATTGACGGCGTCAGGCATAAAGTTTGACAATGTCAAAATTTGCTGAATCTCATTGTGATGGCTGTTGGTGTTGACCCATTCCATTTCTACTGCTTGAGCAAAGTCGTCTTGAACGCTACGAGTTTCGTATTGCTCAAAGGCATCAGCTTCAAGTCCTTGGAAGCATTCTTCAACCATGGCGCAGTGCTTGTCCATAACAAAAGAGTAAGAGTTGTTGGTGCTTGACATTTTTAGTAAGTAGAAAATAATAAGAGTATCAGTGAGAGATATGGAATGTTAGAAAGACAAGTTACTCATTTCTTTTATAGAAAAAAATTAACAGCCATCATCTTGTCAAGAACGACAGCTATGACATCAATGTATGTAATGAACATAGTTAAAACGTCATTAATAATCAGTGGAAGAGAGTTTTAGACAAGATAATGATGAGCGCAGAGTACATAAAAATCTTAATGAACGTAATGAACGTAATGAACGTAATGAACGTAATGGCGTAATGAACATAAAGAACGCAATGAACGCAATGAACGTAATGAACATCATGAACATAATGGCGTAATGAACATTATGAACTTAATGGTGTGATAGCGGAGAAAGTCAGTGCACAGGCTGTCAAAATGCGATGTACATAAAAAACTTAATGAACGTAATGAACAAAATGAACATAATGATACAATAATGAAGGCGGAGTATGTAAATCCAGAAAAAAAACCCAAGTGCACACAAGAACTATAATGAACATAATGACGCAACACAGTAAGCAAATTTAATGAACATAAGTATATTAATGAACACAATGATATCAATGAACATAATCATATCAATAAGCAGAACAATCTTAATGAACATAACATTTTTATGAACATAACATTTTTAATGAACATATCATATCTATTGAGCATAACGTTTTCAATGAACATTGCATTTTTGATAAACAGAACGATCATACTGAAGAGAGCAATTTTATAAAATCAAAAAGTTCTCATACAATGCAACATAATGGACGCTATCATACTGCTTCTGCAACGAAAGAATAGTTGCAAGTGAAAGCAGAAGATGGACGTAATTTGTGTACCTGACATACTTGCGAAGCAAAAAAAAATTAAAGAGCGCATCAAAAATTTAAATTCAGTGAGCGCGAAATGATGTTCCACAGGCTCGCGAAGACTTTAACAGGAAAATGGCAACACCTATTACCTCAACGGAGCACAGACGGTATGCCAAAGAGGGAAAGCATTACGTATCGTCATAGTCATAAAATGTAATTGCTTTCAGGGACGTAAAGAATAGCCAAAGAAACTGCGCTGTCATTTACAGTAAGGTTTATAAGCCAACATTGCTTGTTTACGTATATAACACTGATCTACAAAATTTAGTAATTTGCTGAAGCTTTTTTATACATTTATTACACCAATGATATTCTCTACTCTTGTCAAGAAAAACAAGAAGGCGCAAGAAGCAATCTCTATGCAAGAAGCAATTCCTTCGCAAGATTCAGCTATATCGGTTGAAACACCAACTGAATTTAGCTTGAATGAAAAAACGAATTACTACGAGTTGCCGCAATCAATCGTTCAACTGGATTCATCTTTTAATCAGAACTTGAGACTAGAAGATAGTGCATCCACAGCGGAAAAGGCTTCTGAAACACAAGAAAAGTATAAGTCTGCAAAAAGAAGAAGAAACTACACAGAGGAAGATACCCATAACTGCCTCCACTTATACTTTGATATGGGCTTGACAATACGAGAGATTCATCACATAACAGGAATGTGTATAGGATCTATTCAACTACGTGTCAAGAAACAGAGAAAGAAATACCCTGAAAGACGTAGAGACATCAAAGTTACAGATGAAATGATTGACAACTTAAAGCAGCTTTGCGTGAGGCAAATCTAAAAACAAATAGCTTTACACTTTTAATAAGGCTTGCTTTTGTGAGCATTTTTACTTTACAATTTTAAGAGTGATGTTTGAACGAATAGCAATATATACGCGCAACTTAAAAGCTGAATTGCTGTATTCTAAAACCAAGTGCGTATAAACTAACTTATGGAAATTCCTGCAAGTGTAAAGTGTTTTTGGAAACTGAACTGTAAAACGCTCAACATTTAAACTCTTTTATTCACTACGTATGTAGACATTAATGCAAATATATTACCAAACACACTCTACTTATTCCGTACAATTTTAACTTCAAACGTATGACCTACGAGCGCTTTCAAAAAATTATTTAAGAGTGGTAAGTAGATTGTGTTGTTGCTTATGTAGAATTGCGTTAGAACATTTAGTTGTTAATGTATAACCAAAAAACTTCTTGATCGCTATTTGAAAAACATATATAAAATAATTAAAAACCCAAATATACGTGCTTTAGATTACTTCTGATGGCGAAATTGATTTTTTGAGTTGTATTTTGAAATGTCTCTGCAAAGCATTTCTTTGAAGAGTAATATCTATTGCCCGATTCAAAGACCGCGAACTACAGTTCAATCAAAGCAATTTTTTTTGGCAAAGGCCGCAAAGACAGTCTCAAAAGCCGTGATCCAAAATCTCAAAGGGCGCCAACTAAAAGGCAAAAACCAGTAGAACCTGATCATTTAAACCTCTTTAATGTTTGTGTTTTCATTTGATGCTAAAGCTCCACTTGAACTATATTAGCGATCATCATTGGCCTTCAAAGCGGTATACCAATGTTTTTAAGCAGTTAAAAAATGGGCTCATGGCCCATTTTACTGCAAAACTAAATTGGGCTAAACGAATTTTAGCCCATTCAATTTGTTAGTAGACCGATTGGGCTGTAGGGCCCAAATTTTGGGCCATCAGCCCGCCCGCTTGAGCCGTAATGAATGATGATAACAATGCATCTATTAAGCCTCTAAATACAACTTCATGTTTCTAGTTAACATTATAAGAGACAAGCTACTCGAGCTGCGAGTCTATTTGTTTTATTTATTTAATATCTTTTAATCGTTATTCAAAGTGGAAACAAGAGGAGCGAGGTCGTCTTCATTTCTCTTCGTTAGAGCTAATTTCGCCTCCATCTACAATATCATCGCTTTCATTAAGAATTGCTTCTGATATAGAGACTTCATCGGCTGAAGGCTCGGAAGGAGCAACGAGAGAAGGACAAGCAGAAGGAGAGAGAGAAGAGGACAAAGAAGGAGTGGATGGAGGCATCCCGAGGAAGGTATAAGTCAACCTCTGCAGCAAAAGCAATTGAAGCTTTCGTCTTTCTAGTAGAAGAAGATGCTCAAGTCGAGCAGACTGGATTCCGAGATTGATTGAGAAAAGTCTCGTCTTAACATTCTGCACAAATTGCATTTCTTCTTCCTATTATGAAGGCTTAATAAACCATAAACGATAAAAGGCTTAGAAGTATAGAATACGTACTTTCAGCAACTGTGATGTTTCTTCAGCACGACACATCTTGTGCCATGTCATGACATCTTGAGGCAAAGCTAAGGAGCTTTCCTTGAGAAATTTTTTTACAGCCGCCTCAAGACTGTCAATTCTGTGTTGTTGTTGCTGTTGTTGATCTAATTGGACATTGACATGTTATCTATATGCTCGATTGTATATAATCGCCATAAACTTACTGCAGTTCTGCAATAAATGCTCGTTGAAAAAAGAAACAATCTTTTTTGCGTTTAAAGCAATATGCTTTAGAGCCAAGACAAGCTTTGTAGCCTTTTTTGCGCCTACAATGTAACCAGACAATAATGTTTAAAATTCCAAGTGATCGATATATAAAAAAAGAACGTACCAGTTTTCCCGCTTCCAGATAATTGTCTTTCAAAAAATAATAAAGCAAAAACATAGTTCTTAACAAGTATGACAAAGTAGTTAGTGACTTGAGCGTTGATTTGATCGGTGAGATGAGCTATGCACTCATCCTCAAAGCTTTCGACTGTCTTGAAGTAGGATTATCTTGATTCAATGACTTCAAAACAAACAATTTCTTGTCTAAGTCTTTCGATTCGCTTCTTCGTCATGCAATCGGGATTTTGTCTAAAGAGACAGTAAATACAATTATCATATATTTGAAAGACAAAAACTTACATCTGTTGAAGATAATACATTAGCTTTTTAGCAGCTAAGTATTCCATGAAGGGCTTGCTGTTGATAATTTTTTTTTAGTTTCTTTGTAAAGAATGTTCTTTGCAAACTTTTTACTGATCTTTATGTACAACAAATCTTTGGCCTTTTGCCATTCTTCTAAAATTTTTTTGGTGTTAACATCTTCGAATTGTTTTTGTATTTTTTAAGATTTTTTGGTTTTTTTCTTTTTATGTTTTGATTTGCTTGGCTATGAAGAATTGTTAAATCTGAAATAAAAAGATATCAGACTGTATATGTAGTAAACTTACGCAGTTCAAGCATTTTGGTATATGCGAAATGATCCACTGCGTCTGTAACCAACAGTTGTCGATTTCTCTTTGACATACTTCTGGTCATCGACACAAATCCATCTAAATAGGACCAGAAACGCTCACACCCTTCACCGTCGGTATATCTAAAGTTTTGGATATACCTAGGGTTGTAATTGACTTGACAAGCCATAGTATGAGCATAAGCATGGAATGCTGTTAATCCATACCAGGTGCCATTCATCATCAAGTCTGGGAATGTACGCTATCAATTGAATCAATTAAGTTATTAACGCATAGGTCAATCTAGACTCATGATTCGTTACTTCCAAATTGCTTTTCACTAAACAAATGATATCGTACATGATACCATACTTGGTTCCTTCGCTTTTTTGTTGCATCAACATATGGCTAACGCAAGCCAAGGCATATTTGTGGCTAATTGATGATGAGGTTAGAATCTAGTTAGAAAACAAACTACTTGGAACTTACCCTTCCCCACCGTAGATGCTGAGCATACGCTCAGGCACGCCATGTATAGCATATGACCAAGAAAAAATACCGTTCTCATCATATCGGCCTATCGAATTGTTTCAATTGTTCTCGCCGTTGGCCTTGAAGACACTGTCTTCGACGGGATCAAGGAAACACTATATAGATCTAAGTTACAAATCAGATCAGAGCAATGATCTTAACAACTTACATTGTCACTAGTATCTTTCTTTTCTGTGGCAAATTTGTCCACTTCTTCTTTTATGCCCCAGAGAGCTTCTTCACCAATCGAAAGAGCAAAAAAGCCTCCTTCAGCAGCTTCATTAAAGCCAGCAATTCTTCTTCTCTTCATCTGGAAGTTGCCATCCATCGAGACAAGCTTTCAGTTGCTATCCTGTTAAATTTGTCATATGTTAATGATTGCAACAATCATATTCGTGACGCATAAAAAATTACCTTACATCCCGACAGACGCTCATACTCTTTGGACTATAGCTTAAATCTACATGGTCTTGGGCATAGCGGGCAAGTTTTCTGTAGAGAAAGTATGCCGAGTTGAGCACATCATTCGTCATGAGAGCAGTCTAGATAAGCAAAGTGAAGGTGGATTGTTAAGTACTGTCTTAAATCATGTTGTACTTACTTACTCTGGAGCTCAAACCAGGCATTCCTTGATAGATATCATTACAAATGTTCACAAAACAATGGTTTGAGATATAACCTCTCATCTTAAAGATGTGCAGATAGTCCAACAAGGCAATATTAATAGCACGGCGAGGTGATTTGGTCTTGTTGGGCATCATCTGGTTTTCCAAAAGGTGTTTCAACAAGGGATTGCAACTGCAATGCGTAACTTCTACTTCTTGAATTGCTATAAAACAATAACCACATTAGAAATGAAAGGATTCAACCAGCTCATGTTACTTGGTATACCATTCAAGAAATAAAGAGTCTTTTTCACAAAGCCTCTATGGTGGCAAGAGCAATCGTATGGCTCGAAGTGAACTGACTTCTTCGAGAGGTCAGGCTCACCATGCAAAAGAAAGGAGTTTAAATACCAATCTCTTACCTTCTTGGCATGTTCAACCCAGCTTTGAACATGGCTGCTGATTTCAGGGGCAGTAAAATCATCATGATTCATGAATGACCCAGAGTAGTCATCCACGAAATCATTCATTTCGTCAGCAGCAATTTGCAGCATTCTTTGCTGGTGGGCCTTTTCATCTTCGATGCATTGCTGTTGCAACTTTTCTTCTTCGAAGCGCTTTTCTTCTTTTAGTTGTTGATAGACCTTCATCATACGCTGTTATATTTCATCAAGATCATCCTCGTTTTCCTTTTCTTGTTGGCTAACACTTTTTTTACTGATTCTTTGTCTTTTAGGGTCTTTAATTTTAATTTTGTTGTAACCTTCACGTTTCATTAATCTCTTCATCATTGTTTGGTGTTTAGTTTTTTCGAAAACGAGTCAAAAAAGTAAAACTGTTTTCGTTTTTTATTTCTATTAAATGAGCTTGTAACTGACTTGGAAACCTGAAATGATGGAATTAACTGCATAATTTTAATTGCTTAATTCGCTGCATCCTACTGTTTACATACAATAATCCTTGAAAAAGGCTCCCGATTTAAACAAAGCTTGTTTACTTCGTTTGTTATCAGTATAATACTAAAAGAAAATCAACAAAAGTTGGTTCAGTAAAAGTCTATCATATCATTTTAAGCTTTTAAATCAAACAACCAAAATTTAGCATTTAGTCTTAACTGTAAAATACGATTGCTTCATGAGAACTTAGTCTTATACTATAAAAAATAACTCGTTAAAATTACCCTAATTTTTTACGTTAAAAAATAAAAAAAATAAAAAAAATAAAAAAAATAAAAAAAATAAAAAAAATAAAAAAAATAAAAAAAATAAAAAAAATAAAAAAAATAAAAAAAATAAAAAAAATAAAAAAAATAAAAAAAATAAAAAAATAAAAAAAATAAAAAAAATAAAAAAATAAAAAAAATAAAAAAAATAAAAAAAATAAAAAAAATAAAAAAAATAAAAAAAATAAAAAAAATAAGAAAAAAATAAGAAAAAACAAAAAAGTTCTTTTTTGACATCGTTTCTAACTTCTTTTGTTGTTAGGTTTTGTAATTACATCTATAACATTACTTTTTATTTCAAAAAACTACTGAAAATTGGTCAAAAAAATCAAAAATTATGTCTGACTCTATATAAAAACAAAGATCTCATCAAAACGGTTTCCTGACACGAGAAGCTGGATATGAGTTTGCCTGAATATGGACTTTTCTTTGATTTACAACTTGATACGTATATTTTTATTTTTTCTCACTCTAATCTTTTATATTAAAAAGTTAACGGTCGAAAAAATCGTAAAACCTCAAATAGGAAGGTGTGACTTTCTTTCTTTTTTTTTTATTTGGTCCAAGTTACTGAGAGGATATCGTGATTACAGGAACAAGTTTTTAACTGTTTTTTCTCTTCTAATTTTACACTCTTGACTAGAAAATGTAACTTATAAATATCGGCTAACATATTAAAGAGTTAAAGGAGCTAAAAAAAGTTACCACCAGCTTAAATTCGAGTTGCAAAAAACAGTCACTTGAAACAAAATTCACTCATACACAGATAATGAGCTTTGAACAGCAACAAATCATGAGCTATAAACCAGCTGGGAGGGGGTATGGAGGAGGGATAACCCTCCCCCATTCGCACAGCCAGCACTAATTAGGGTCAGTAGATTAAGCCTTAGCTAGATGCGAGGGGTTCGAGGGGGAGGGTCGTCCTTCCCCCTCACGCGAAGCCAGTATGATTCTCTCCACACTTAGTATATTAGAAACTTTGCAAGAGAATTGAGTAATGAACCTTCTATGAGGTTTGATTGCGGCTAAATAAGATGTGTTTGCTATTATTGTGTTCCTTTGATGTGGATTCGGGAAAGATTTTTTGGCAGTATTAATATTTAAACTATGTTATTGTACGAGTAAGTCAATTCTAAGTTCTTTGCAACCAGAACCACGATAATTTGCAAATCTTCTCAAGTCAGCGCTGGCCCTTCCAAAGAGTTTCGAATTACATTTACTATTTTTGCTTCACTTCAGTTGTTGTCAACCTTGATCTGTACTTTGGTATTAATTGATTTGGTTCCTGCACTTTCCAAAATTAGGACGGTCCATATCATTCGATTGAATTTGCTATTCCTAAAATAATTCGAGTCTTAAGTTTAAATGAATTTTTATTTTTGGAAGCAAGCATGGATTGTTGCTTTTAAAAGACTCACTCATATTTGATCCCATCTGACTTAGCTATGAACTAATTATCAGGATAAGCTCAAGTCTTTTTTACTGCCCCGGGACACATGTTTTTTTTACCAAAGCGACGGTTTAAAATACACGAAGCGTAGCGAAGGGGTTATTTTATACCATAGCGAAGGTTCAAAAAAATATGGGTGGGGCCCCCACATTGATCTTCTCATCGAATTAGTTGGCCTGCGGCAGCACAAGCATGTTGCAAAGCGAAGCGTTCTAAACCATAATGAAGGTCAAGAAAATTAACCAAAGCGCAGCGGATGTGCTAATTTTATTATCGCAATAAAGGTTCAGATTATAATATGCTTGTTTCACTCTAAGAGGGAAAATAATACACAACTACAGTGCGTCCACCCTCATTTGGACAGTTTTTTGAAAAAATTGGTCGGATTTTAGAATTCAATTGCCCATAGATTTGAAGTCCAATTGGTCACTTTTTTGAGCTCCATTTGGACAATTTTTCGAACTTCATTTAACCAATACTATTTGGTCATTTTTGGTTAGACACTTTACAACATGGAATAGTAATGTAAAAGATAACTTTTTTTTTCAGAAAATCAACCAAATGAAGTTCGAAAAATTGTCCAAATGGAGCTCAAAAAAGTGACCAATTGGACTTCAAATCTATGGGCAATTAAATTCTAAAATCCGACCAATTTTTTCAAAAAAGTGTCCAAATGAGGGTGGACGCACTGTACTTTTAGCAGCATTTTCAACAAACACAAGCCTGTTTCAAGTCAAACCGCCTTTGCGGTGATAAAATTTACCATAGCGCAGGGAAGGTCAAAATTTTATCGACCTTCACTAAGGTTTGCCCGCTTCGCTGTTGAAACCGGCTTGCACTTCGCAGTGGGCTGTTTTGGCTAATCCGAATAGCATGACAATGTGGGGGCCCCACCCAAATTTTTTTGGACCTTCGCGACAGTATAAAATAGCCCCTACGCTGCGCTTCGTGTATTTTAAACCTTTGCTTTAGTAAAAAAAACACGGGTCCCGGGGCAGCTTTTGTGGTTTAAGCTAATCCGACGATTTTGAAAAAAGTCTAATGCTATGAATCAAATCAGGGTTTTCAGGTTATTAGATTCATGTGTAAAATTGCGTAAAGGTTTTATTGTCAGTTATGGATTTAATTGTTGAATGGGGTGAAGGAAAGTAGAAGTTTTTTTTTGTTACATAGAAAGCTTAGATAAAATGTTAAGAGTATTGAAAAAGCGTATAGAGGGCATATAGAGAGCATAGAGAGAGAGCATAGAGAGAGAGCATAGAGAGAGAGCATAGAGAGAGAGCATAGAGAGAGAGCATAGAGAGAGAGCATAGAGAGAGAGCATAGAGAGGGCATAAAGGGAGACTTAGTTGCGGGAAATTTCTTTGTAAACAATGTTTGGAGTGTAGATTCCTTCATAGTTTCTTAATCTGGATGTAGGTGCAGTGGCTAAGACTTTGATATCTTGTGGTTTTTTTAACACGGGAAAGAGCGACGTGTAGCTGTCCATGTGAAAAAACAGACGAAGGAAGGTAAAGACCCACAGAATCCATTGTTTGGCCTTGAGACTTGTTTATAGTCATGGCAAAAGCTGGTCTGATAGGGAATTGACATCTTTTGAATTCAACACCCACTTTCTCAACAGTTGTCGTAATTGTAATTCGAGATATAAGGAATGTATTGCCTTTATAGGGGCCTGTTGCAATTTCGGCTTGAATAACATTGGGCATAAAAGATCTACAAGTTAGTCTTGTACCATTGCAGACACCTTGCGTTGGACTTAAGTTTCTCAGCATCATTATGGGTGAACCCAGTTTCAATTGGAGTTTATGAGGAGGGATAGAACCACAATTTAGAGAATTCATTAATTCTGGTGGTAACATCAAAGCATCGTCTTCAGTCAAAGCAGTATCTGTACTTAGCTATTCCTTAAATTCGCTTGGAAATTTTTCAGTTATGAGGTTATTGACTTCAGTGACATTTGCATTTGTAGGTGTTAATATGGCTTTAGATACCAAGTTGTCAGGTGCAATATCAGAAGTCTGTTCGAAATCATTGGATACATGCTTGCATAGATCAGAAATATCGCTTCCTGGCAAAAGCATTTCGTCTGGAGTACGAATACTGTCTAATGTAGTAGGCACTACTGGATAGGATCCATTGCCAATTGAGAGCAAAAGGGTAGCAAATTCTTGTAGGTTTTGGGCCAGAGTTTAATTGTCTAAAGACATTGCCTGCTGAACCCTCATATAAGTTGTCAGCTTAAGAACTTGGACTCGTCTCCAAAGGGTAGAAGTCAAGATGCTTGCTTGGATGATATCGTCTTTGCTACCATTAGGTACAATAGGCAAAACTTGACGGAAATCACCACCAAATACAATCAGTTTACCACCAAAAGGTACGTTAGCTAACCTTTGGTCTCTTAGTCTCATAAAGTCCCTAAATGATCTGTCTACTGTTTCCAGAACATCACGACTAATCATAGAGGCTTCGTCCCATACAATAACTGCAGACATAGCAACTAAAGCAGCAGCAGAAGAGCTTGGACTCATTGAGCACATTGAAGTTGTACTGCAATCAAGAGAAATCTTGAATCTTGAGTGTGCTGTACGACCGCCTTTTAGAAAAAGAGCAGCTGTGCCACTAACTGCAACAGATAGGGCAATTTTGCTTGTTCTCCTAACAGCTTGAAGAATTGCATTGAACAGATAGGTTTTGCCAGTACCACCTGGATCATTTAGAAAAAACAGGTTGTGGTTGAGATGCGCATGAGCATTGTTGTCAATCGAATAGCCTGCTGAGAATGCATGCATGATAGTGTCAAAGACAAATCGCTGGTTCTCGTTGAATGGTAAGTTGGCTGGATCAAATTTTGACAGTACAGCTTCCAGGCAAAGCTCACGTTGTTCTTGTTCATCTCTAGTCATACCATCATACTCACTTTCGTAGTTATCTCTTGTATCAATTTGAGGTAACTCAAAACCATTGAAGTTAGTCATACTAATATTTTGAATGCGAAGAATGTCATTCAAGTCAAGGAGACTATTTCCATAAGCAAGATTTCTCATTGCATCTGTCAATTGTGTGTTCTCTTCAGTTACACGTAATCTTTGATCCAAGAGATAGTCGTCAGAGAGATTGTCTTTGTGAGAGTTCCAAAGCCTGAAAGGATCGGATGGCTCACAAAACAACAAAATGGTAGCAAAGAGCCTTCTAAGCATGGCAGTAGATTTGAAGGAGTCACCTTCCAATAAACACAGATCCCATTGTTCATCATCATTTAAGAGACCTCTGGCTCTTGCAGCAGCTTGGAATGTCTCGTAGAGAACACCCTCTACTGTTCTCATGTCTTCGAAGCTTTTTGCACCACGAACATGGTTTAGCAGCATTCTAAGATAGAATTTCTCAGGATCTCTTGGAGAAACAGAGTACATTCTACCAATGGTTTCATGCAAACCTCGTCGTCTTTGCTGCCATTTGCATTCCCTTCTATGCCATGTGAAGTACTCAGGGAATTCAGTGTACAAAAACTGATTTGCATAGGGATCGATCCGATTACATTCAAACCAAGCAGTAAGAGTTGTATTCTTTGTGGCAGCTTCCGAGGCTAATACATCCTCAATGTTATCATCTTCTTTGAAAAACACAGTGTGTTGATCAGGAAGATGTATTGTCAAGCGCATATGAGATGGATACTCTTTATGGAGTGAAAAACAAAATATTCTCCATGTTGCCTCTGGAGCCGAAACATAACGTGCATCTACGAAATGGTTTATCTCGTCATGAGTAATCTCATTGTTGCTGTTATTTTGTTGTTGAAGATTGGTATTGCTGATGACAACATTGGCCCTATCGTGACCTTTGTACACATACTTGTAGATGTATTTGACAGCCGAAATATTGCTGCAAATTTCTACGTTGTTGTGGGCATCGTACTTAGTACATAAGTAGATGATGTGGGGCACTACCAAGGAGTAATCCAACACAATTCCGTTTCTTTCCATGACAGATCTTCCGTCTCTTCTTCTTCTATATACAGGGTAGCCTGATTCAGCGGTAATTGTACTGGCGACCATTTTTATGGGAAAACCTTTTGAGCATTTTCCGTCTTTCATACAAACAGCTCTTGGATCAAGATGGCCATATGGACCGTGGATCATGTTCTTAGTAACAGTTGTATAGGCCAATGGGAATTGGTTTTGATCAGGAATTTCGGCTGATACGACCCTATCATAGTCTTCTACACTTCTTAGTTTGTCTTCAGGTCTTAAGATGATAAGAATATGGGCGTGAGGTAATCCACGTTTTTGAAATTCAATAAAGCTTACATGACCAATCACTTTACCCAATACATGCTTTTTTGTCAGATCTTTCATTAGTTCCTTAAACTTAAGTTTGAACACTCTGGAACAAAGATCAGATCGATTAGCGGCACTTTGGCCAAACAAAAGCTCATTCTTGATTTCAGGCCAAGTAGGATTACAGGTGAATGTGATGAAGTAATCAGGCTTGCCAAACCGTCTTACAATACTAATCGAGTCTTGGTAAAGTTGTGCCATATGTCTAAGACTTCCAATGAATGTACTTGGAAAAACAACCTTTCTTCCAAGAGAGCTAGCATTTGTATCATCATGGGCAATAGCATCTTGAAGTCCACGATACAACTCAGATCGAAGGCTCGATTGGTTATTACGAATGAAATTCAAACGAAACTGCTCAATCTTAGCATACATATCAACAATGAAATGATGGAAGAATTTTCCATATAAATGAAGATGATGATCTGAGCCTCTATACATGAGGTGGAAATTATAATATTGCATAGCTGTCACTCTAAACCCACTCAAAGAAACACAGTTCTTATTCCAACCACGTTGACCTCTAGGAAAAAGCAAGACATATGCCATAGGGTCATACATCTGGTTTAACTCACTAACTCTTTGAAGCCCCCCATCCCTAGGTGTAATCACAATGTCACGACTTCTTGATTGCTCATCTTCTTGTCTTCTACCACCACCCAAAATCAGAATGCCTACTTCAGTTGAAGTGGTAGGCGCATTGTATCGTCTCAAATCCAAATCACCATCAGCTCTAAAAACCATAGACACATCCGAGACATGGTCTGGGTTCTCTCTCACAAATTGGGTCATAGTCTTGAAGTCGCGAACAATGGGGTTGCACTCATGCATCAAGGATTGTAGCTGATCTAATGTTTGAGCATTAACATGATTAGCTACTGCATGGCTGTTTTTGCTTTCATTGCTTGCATCAAATACATAGATTTGAGCAAATGCAGGTTGCTGGTTGTCATTTGGAAGCAAGGATCCAACTCGATGATAGATGCTTCCATGGATTCTGAAAGCGTAAGCTCCACCACGCGAGTTTTGAACAGTGCTGTCCAAATTAACTCCCACCACGGCGTAGAGGGTGTATATAGTGACTCAAATAAATGTGAAATAACCTTGCGAAATATTTGTTTTTTTCATATGCGGTTTCAAAGAAAAATAGGCAGAAACACAATGAGAACCGATGCAGAAACACAAGAATTGGGCCGTGGGTAAAGTATTATACGAGCTTACTTTGAATAGGAGTGGTTTATAGTCGAATCATATCTAGCTTAGGTTTCAAAGGGGAGTTATAGTGACAAATGGCCTTTAGAGTATGTAGTAATGATGATTTAGCATGTTCTACATGTATAACAATAAATGGGCTAATCGTATCGCTTTAATTTTCGGATGAGCTTGGCATATGATTGGATTATTTAGGTATTATGGGCAAATCAAGCTTCTTTATTCTTATTAATTTGAATCAAATAAATGCTACATATGGGTTCTTCTTTAGGCTGATTTGTAGCTCAGATGTTCTTTTCTGTAATAGGGATGATGCATTAGGTATATCCAGATAGATTGGCATGCTTGGCTTTGATACAGGTACCTTTTGGAACCATCAGAAGCAGTATAGAAAGCAGAAATGAGTTAATTTCCATGATTAGAGCCTTCAATTCGCACCTTAATTGCTTTGCAGTAGCTGCGCTTGAAAATTATACAGCCTTAACCGAGAGTAATTTTTTTTCGTAATTTTTTTTTTCTTGACAGCCATCTTGAAGCAACATGCAAGGTCATGAGCAACACTAAGTGAGAGATCACTAGTCATCAGTATACAAAAGAGTCAGAAACAATAGAGGAAGAAAGTAAATAGCATAGCAAGTCTATAAAACAAAAAAAAAAGATGAGACGCGATCCTTTACACAAGTACTTTGTCATGAGCATGTTGTGTCCTTCAGTTGCGATTAGGTACCTCATGAGTCCAGCCAATAGTGAGAGCAACAGTCAGAAGTAAACAATTGATAAAGAGAAGTTCATTTGGTAAGACAGCCAAGTAAAAATATTCTGGAAGCGGTATTTCACTTGTCACGAAAGAGATTCAAAGCGATGAAGTCACCTCATCTGGGATGGAGCACCCATGTAAGCATGAGCAAAGGCGAGAAGACACAAAAAGAAGAAAAGCACAAGCAGTAAAGTTGGAAGGAACCCCAAGTTCAACCAAAAAGAGATTCGGCAACCTTCGAAAGCACAGACCATAGTAGTGGAAGGAGAATAGGCGGATAAAGAGCATTTCTTGAAGATGAGGTAGAGAGATGGCGACATGAGAAGAGACCAAGTAACCTGAACGACGGTATATTAAAGGGAAACTGTAATTCAAAAAGCTAGGGCAATAACCAGAGACAATACTTAGATAGGTAGACCACATGTGCACGTAAGAAAGACAATAGACATGAATAACTTGGACATAGGATGGAAGCATAGTAGGCAATTGGAAGTGTGTTTGTCAAAATGTTCCAAGGCAATGACTACAAACAGAGCAAGTTAGTCGATGCAATGTATACAGTAGCATTTGAACATATAAATGGAGAAATCGAAGGACCTTAGGCATGAGTAACTTGAAAAAGACGCATCAATCCAGATAGGCAGCTTTTATAAAGATGGTATTCAGATAACAGTCAAAGAGGTATAAGTTTGAGCAGCATGGTATAGAGCGGGCAGTTTTGATAAAAGAGTCATGGATGAGTTGGCAGAAAGTGATACAGAAGAGTGTGACATGGATAAAGGATTGTTTATCAAAGTCAATGATGAGTATCTACACAAGTACATATAAAGTGGATGATAAACAGATATATACAGATGGTGAGTTGGAAGATGCAAAAAACAAGAAGAGAAGCGTAGTCGAGTTGTTGAGATGTTGCCATGATAAGGTGATATACATGTAGCTATTGTTAAATAAAAGAATCAGTGATGTTGATGGATTATATGATATTTGTAAAAAAAAAAAAAAAAAAAAAGAGAAAAAAGAGATAAAAGTGCTTACCGTTTGCTGTGCATTTAATGAAAAAAGAGGAAAGAAAGAAATGGGGGATTGAAAAAAATGGCCAGTATATATGAGAAATATGGCAGTGATGGGAAGAAAGTATGATTTCATTAACAGATTCAAGCTAAAATTGTACTGAAAAGGAAAATGTCTTGGATTTGCATAAACAGATCTTAATAATGATCAATTAAAGGAACGCTTTTGTAAAGGGGATCCTAAAGAAATACTAAAGTAGAATCTATAAAAAAGTTGATAGCAAAGCGTCAAGCTGTCTCAAAATTATACATGTATATGAATGAACTATTTTTTAACATACAAGTAACTAGCTTAAAAATAAAATGTATCAAGAGCAACCCTATTATATAGTGTCGCTCTTATTAGAGATATAATAGACTATAATAATAGGATGGCACATCAGAAGCCAAATGTAACAAGATCATTCATTTATTGTAAAGGTTTATTGACACAAATACTTCTTATGACACCCTTTGAATCCATTTAAAAATCGAACACTGAAAGATCCTAATTTCAGTTTGATTGTATTGTCATTTTATAATAATTTCCAATGACCCAGAATAGTTTATTATGGTGAACATCAAAACCATCAAAATGCAGCATACAAATAGATCTCTTAGACGCACAAAATGTTTCTTACTTGAGAGTAACTCACATATGGTTTAGTACTGGAAAGCAATTGAATGAGTATAGATGTTGATAATCTTTCAGTTGACCTTTTTGGCTGAAGAGCAAATTTCCTTACAAGCAACTTGTTTATGATTTGGCATTATTGTAAGTGGTACAAATACTTTGAATGGTACTATGTTACTTTGTAAGATTGTCACCTTTACTTCAAATATAATTGTATAGAGAAGTAAATAGGAAATTTAGATGATTTGGAATAGCAGTTTTTATAAATCATAATCAGAACCAGGAACATTTGTATATTTCATTATGAGAGCTTGAAGTAACTTTTACTCGAAATCAAATGCTTTTCCATAAGCAGTTTGAGATCATCAAATTTTTATTTCGGTTGTATATTGTCTTGAGCATACATTCATTATCATATATCTATCTCTTCGATTTAGAGGTATACCTTTTTTAAGTATCTCTTTAAGAAACTAGTCAACTATTTTCCAGATTTTTAGCTTTTAATAACTAAGCAATCGCTTTCTAGGGTATTTGTAGGTGCATTTTATTTGTTTTATTTTATTTTCTTCAACCTTTTCCGAGATGGCTTACCATCTTGGATGCTCATGTAAGTTTGAGATGTCGACATGCAGAACTGATGAGCAGCGAGAAAGCCAACATGTGCTCATAGAAGTTAACTTTTTTAACTAAAGGGTTATGTTTTTTACTGGCTATAATTATTTTAGTCAGTTCTTAATATGTAAAAGCAATTCAGAGCATATGAAATCAATGCTTCATGAAAACGATATTTTTATTGAAATCTAAGGATTGAGTCTTTTTTTCTAATATTCGAGTGTAATTATCTTTTTGACTACATCTCATTCTTTTTAATTAAATAATTGGGTTCACCACTATCTTAGACACTATATTATTCTTGATTGAAGTGTATGATGCAAAGAGAGGAAATAAGCCAAATCATGTAGGTTCTGGTGGTTTAATAGGAGTTTGAAATGAGCACCACGCTTTAGGTAGCGAACCAAAGAAGTGTTTAAGTGTAAAAGAAATGAAATAGAGACTTTGGCAAGTAATTGATGTTTATCTCTCAAGAGAATGAGTTCAATTAGACACTTATTATTTATTCGCAGAGTTACAACTAGTTCTCTTTTACAGAGTATTGAAGTAGCTTTGCGAGATAAATATGAGTCAAAGGTTAATTATCAAAATATGCTATGTTCCTTCGGACGAGGATTTGTAATATTTTAATATGAAGGAAAGTATGAAATTGATATAGATCTTTTACAAGAATGAGTTCAATATTCACTTTCTTATTAATGCCTTCAATCAATATGTTCCTTGTGTAGGATAGGTTCAATTGACGGCTTTGGACTGTTACTTGAATGTGTTTCTCAGAAATGAGAAGATTCTTATCAAATACATGCCACTTAGTATATGGTTCATGTGTAAGATTGTTATCCGTAGAGGAAGGTGTTCTCACAAATGATGAAAAGTAAAAGGAGAAAAGTAAAAAATTTAAAGTTAAAATAAAATAAGATAAAGGAATAAGTTCCTGACTGTTTTATGTGTGAGATCAAAGCTATTGTTTTATTTATAAAAAGATGTGGTATTTATACGAAAAGAAAAATAAAGAAAGTCACAAAACGGGGAAAGAAAAAGGGTGGACGTTACATATCCCCCTACTGATAGTAAGTAGGACTCCTACTTTAGTTATTGTTGTTTGAGGAATTTGGTATTGTGATGTTTATGAGCCTTTTTAGCTATCAATTTTAGTGTTCTGTTAGTTTTGAATAAGTTGCGATATTTCTTGATAAACCCTTTCTCGTAATTAATGGCGAAACCGGGCTTACAATTGTATTCAAGCTCCATAAATTTAGCAGTTTTTGTAAGAGTTCGGTTCACATTTTTGTGCAGTTTTTCTTGATTGTGTAATAATATTTCTAGAGCTTGTATGTTTTCCATAAGAGTACCTGAGGTAGCTGGTTTACGGGTTTGGATAGAAGGGTTTCCATCTAAGAGATTGTTGGTGTCGGCTATCAACTGATTTAATTCTTGTAACTGTAGGTCGTCCATAAGGCAGGTTTTGAATGTTGTGGTCAAAAAGGCGAACAATTGGGTTTTTATATATTTTCAGCTTGTTGCCGTGAACACGACGAGGGATCATATCACCTTGCATTGTCTTCAGCTGATAGGTACTATTATTGTAGTACTGATGTATCACAAAAGGGCCTTCATAACGGTCTTCCAGTTTCAGAGAAACATTTGTGGCATTATCATTGAACAACAGGACTAATTCACCCAATCGAAAAGGTGGTTGGAAGCTAGTTTTCGTAGCGAGTATTCGCCTAGCAACGTATCTACTCTGCACTTCTTGTGCCTTCATGATGTTATCCGCAGCCTGCTGGCGTATTGTGTTCAGATTTTCTAGTTGTGTAACAAAGTTTCTCAATATGGCTTCGTTACAATTGGATTCCGTGTAATCTACATCGTTGGGTTGCAGCATATTGTCAACACTTGTATTTTCTGTACGTCCGTATAGTATCGTAAATGGTGAGTACTTGATTGAAGCTTGAACTATAGTGCGGTATGAGAAGAGTAAAAGGGGCAGGTACATATGCCAATCAGGTTTGTGGTCGTTGGGTAACAGCCTCAAAGCATTTCCTAACGTTCTATTAAAGCGTTCAACCAGACCATTTCCTGAGGCATGATATGGCGAAATAAAACGGTGCTTGATATGAAACGTTTGACATAGGGTTGTTATTGTTGCATTGGAAAAAGGAGTACCGTTATCTGAAATTATCACTTTGGGAACTGAGTGTCGTGTAATGACTTCTTCAACAAAGAAATTCATCACCTCAATGGAATTTGCTACAATCAATGGTCTTGCTTCCACGCATTTGGAGAAGTAATCAATAGCTACTATGATATACCGATGCCTCCCTCGAGACTGCGCTACGTGCTTGATGTCCATAGCAATTTGTTGGAACGGTTCTATAGGTACTTTGATAGGGTGTAACGGTTCTTTGAGATGTTCTTTGCCTTTAGTTTGACATCGGGGACATGTGGTAACCAATCTTTCTATGTCGGATCGCATATTAGGCCAATAGTATTTGCTTAAGATTTTTTTGAAAAGTGTTTTTAAAGGCATAGTGGCCTCCAAGAGGACTATCGTGGTATTGTTGAAACAAGTAAAGCATTTGATGTTTGTTGATAACCTGTCGGACTTCCGGTTTTCTTTTGTATGATATCTGTTGATGAGCAAAATACCGTTGTTTGTTTGCGTTTATAAAATTTATTTGATCGGTTGTCGCTGCATTTGGATACTCAAGTGTTTCAAGAAAGTGCAATAATGCTTCGTACTTGTGAGGATCCATTCGAAAGAGGTCAAGAAAAATAAGCAGAAGAAAAGAGAAAAATATTAGAGAAAAGTTTGCCAATTTATAAATTTTGAGGATTTTTTATTTATCAATAGAAGTGTACAGTCGGCCAGACTGTCTTGTTTCTTGAGTTTTTTTTTTTGTTAGTTTTACTACATTTGCGGTCGAATATTAGATTTAGTAACCTAGACGAGAAAGGAAATCGGCACTTTCATTCACTCTTCCAGGCCTATACTTGATTTCGTAGTCATACTTGTTTAAGGTGGCTATCCATCTGGCGATGATACCAACCGGTCTTTCTTGGTTCAGTAGACCTTTCAAGGCAGAATGATCACTAATGATCGTGAACTTGTTACCCAGTAAATAGTTGCGTAGCTCCTTAACTGCCCAAATGACAGCCAAGCATTCCAACTTGGTAATCTCATAGTTTTCTTCGTTAGGCTTCAACCCACGACTTAGATAGCGCACAGGATGTTCTTGTCCATCTTCGCCTATTTGACTAAGAACACAGCCTACACCTTTCTTAGAAGCATCACAAATAACTAGAAACTCTTTATCGAAATCAGGTTGTTTCAATACAGGTGCTTGCGTCAACTCTTGCTTAAGGTTTTCAAAAGCCTGGGTGGCCTCCTTAGTCCATTCATTTTTTGAACCTTTCTTTGTTCTCGTCAACAGGGTTAACGGTCGTGTTTTTGCAGCGAAATTGGGGATAAATCGGCGGTAATACGAACACAGTCCAAGAAAGCTTTTGATACTTGTTACTGACGTTGGTTTGACGAAGTTTTGTACCTTGCTGACAATATCTGGAGCTGTTTCTAAGCCTTTTTCACCAATCACATATCCAAAGAACTGCAGTTTCTCGCGGAAAAATTGACACTTGTTTGGATTCAATACTAAATTGGCCTTGCGAATGCACTTGAAAGCATTTTCCAGATCTTTGAGATGAGCTTCTTGAGTTTTAGAATAGACGTTGCAATCATCCATGTATACTACTACAGATTGATGAATCAAACTCTTGAAGACTAAGTCAGCTAATCGTTGATATCTGGCAGGACTGGTTGAGAGTCCCATTGGCATGGAACAGTACTCAAAAACACCAGCGCGTGTCGACATAGCCGTCATCGGTATAGATTCTTCGTCCATTGGAATTGCAAAGAAAGCATTTGTCATATCAAGACTGCTAAGGGCCTTACTGTCACCAATGGCATCAATAATATCATCAATCCGAGGAACATGATAACTATCGTTTTTGATGAACTTGTTCAGTTTTCGATAATCTGTAACAAGTCGGTAAACAGTTTTGCCTTGGTCATCTTTTTGCTTCTTGGGTACCATAATGATTGGCGCTGACCATGGACTAGTAGATGGGCGAATGACTCCCATTTTCAATAGCTTGTCAAGTTCGCTTTTCAGTGACTCAAATTCAGCACGTGCAAGCTTGTACGGTCGTACATTGACGGGCTCGATGTCTTCTTTCAGTACAATCTTATGCTTCATCAGATCAGTCCGTCCGACTTTATTCTTGTCCCAGTCAAAAATATTTTGAAATTTTGTTATCAGGTCATAGAATTGCTTGCAAATTTTAGGATTCACTTTGTCTTCTGGAATCTTGATCATCTCTCTTCGCTTTTCACTCAAGGGCTCTATTGACTGCTCTTCTTCTTGGTTCATTGTACAAAACAAAGAATTTATCTCATAAAATTCCATTTGCTCCTCATCCGTTTCGCAGATATCGGCAACGTCAACAAACGGCGGAATAGTAACAGCTTCAGTAGTGTTGTTAACCAAGTGTACACTCACTTTGGTTTGCTGAGGTTTTATCATAGGATCAGGGACATAGACATACTGAATAAACTGATCTTTTATTTCAATTAAACGAGATTCCTTCTGTTTGGCTATATGTAGTGTGATTGCAGCATTTGATCTGGCAGGGATCACCAAAGGCACCTTCTTCTGAACAATGTGTTGTTTATCAGAGTTTTCTCCAAGAAAACACAGGAAGTCATCTTCGATGTCTTCTTCATAATCCACCTCTGAAATATCATCATCATCATCGTTTTGCTTTACATTATCTGGGACATTCTGCCTAGGCTGATTGGCCCATACTTGATCATGTACCTTCCCTGGCTTCTGGACTCGGATAGTCGTTGCAGTTTTGACCTTCTTGTACGTTATGGTCATTATTTCTTGGTCAAAATCCAAGTAAGCCTTTGATCGTTTCAAGAAATCGGTTCCCAGTACGACTGGAGCTGGTGAGCTAGGCAAGACTTCCATAGTCGTAGGAATGACTACGTCTCCGATAGCGATAGGTACATCGTATACTTGGCCTAGCGATGCTTGCTTGGTAGTATTTCCCAGAGTAAATACGACTTGAGATGGTGCGTCTATCTCCAAGTTCATTTGTTTCATGGCACTCTCGGATATGATGTTGCGACAGGCACCACAATCTACCAGGCAATCGTCGACATCATGGTTATTAACATTAATTGTAGCCAAAGCGGCCGTATATGGCGATTCCTTGTTCGTTGTGGGAGCCAAAATATTCAGGTTTTGATCCTCATCCATTTTGGTCATGGATTTGGCGACATCTCGAACACCTGCTCGAAGGTCTTTCTTTAACGAGGGGACTAAGTGCAACAGTTGTTTCTTCGTTATATTTGCTGGTGAGTCAAGTGCATCTCCTGCAATATCATACCCCGTTTCCTTGATACGAGCCGTGATGCTGTGCACCGTTCTTGGAGGCTTTGTAGTATCCTGCTGGAGGTGCTTTGAGGTCTCAGCATTATGATCGATATTCATTTCTTGATGGTTATGGTTGGTTTTATGAGGACCTGGAATTGATTCGACACCGGTTTGGTTAGCTTTCGGTCTACGAGTCCCATATGGCTCTCTGGGTTTTGCTGTGTGTTTAGTGGTTTTTATTGCAGGTAGTAAATGGTTTGTTTGTTGATCAGGATTTTTGAAGTTGTGGGTCGGCTGCCTGTTCTCAGACGACCTTAGGAGTTTTTTGAATACTCTTGTTCACAAGCGTCATTATACTGGTCTTGACCTTCAGCATAGTTAAAATTGCTTTGCTTATGAGGACTACCAGTATAGGCGTCAGGTCTATTTGACCCTCTGTCTTGGCTGTACTGATTATTACGATCATGGTAAGGACTTATTCCCTGGTTTTGGTAATTATAGTAACGTCCATCGTTGGTTTGTCCTTGAGGGTTTCTGTTTTCATAACGGCCATTGTTGCGGAATGAGTATGAGTCTCGATTGCGGTTTCCTTCTTGGTATCGATTGTTATATCTATTGTACTGATAGGGTTCTCGAGTCCTTTGTGCAGTATCATTTACACGCATACTCTTGATTTTGCGTTCAATCACGTCTTCGATCATAGACTTTAGATTTTCGATGTTGAATGGGACTTCTTCTGGGATTCGCTCCTGTTTCTTCTCAATGGCCTTAGGTACTACGTTAGCAACTCCGTGTTCAGTAATTGCATAATTAGTGCCTTGTAGTCTGTTCTGTGTCTGATTCTTCCATAATCCTTGGGAGAATTTGTAAAACTCTGCATGTGAGTCGGCACTAAGGGCTTGGCAATGGTTGAAATAGTATGGCAGCAATCCGTGTCTAAATCTGCGAAAGATAGCTGTTTCGTCTGTGACTTTAGCCCTTGCAGCCATTTCTGAGACACGTACGAAGAAGTTAGCGGGAGATTCACCAACAAATTGAGCAGTTTCTTCAAACGCCTCCATCTTCTTGATCATGTTCTTGCTACCAGAATACTTTGTTCTTAGAGCATTTATTACATCGACGTACTTTAGATTATCAATGTCTGGGTATTTCTTCATGAAGTCAATTCGGGCTATGCCTTTCAAAAAAGAGCGAAGGTAAGATAGTCGTTGTTTATCATCCTCCATTTTCTTAGTGCCAAAGAAATCATTTAAGGATTCTTCAAGGCTTCCGAAGTCTTCTTCTTCTGATCCATGGAAGTAATACAGTTTTATGGGGCTAATAGTTTCAGGTGCCAACACAGTGTGTTCGACTTCAACGAACCGATTTGATGGTCGTCTGTTGGGGTCAAAATCAAAGGGGACCAAATCCGTAGATAGGTTTCCGTTGTTTGTCATCTCGCGGTTTAGAGTCGTTATAATAGGTTATTCTTTTGTCTTAGATTATGAAGTGTACCCCCTGTAATGAGCACCAAATGTAGGTTCTGGTGGTTTAATAGGAGTTTGAAATGAGCACCACGCTTTAGGTAGCGAACCAAAGAAGTGTTTAAGTGTAAAAGAAATGAAATAGAGACTTTGGCAAGTAATTGATGTTTATCTCTCAAGAGAATGAGTTCAATTAGACACTTATTATTTATTCGCAGAGTTACAACTAGTTCTCTTTTACAGAGTATTGAAGTAGCTTTGCGAGATAAATATGAGTCAAAGGTTAATTATCAAAATATGCTATGTTCCTTCGGACGAGGATTTGTAATATTTAATATGAAGGAAAGTATGAAATTGATATAGATCTTTTACAAGAATGAGTTCAATATTCACTTTCTTATTAATGCCTTCAATCAATATGTTCCTTGTGTAGGATAGGTTCAATTGACGGCTTTGGACTGTTACTTGAATGTGTTTCTCAGAAATGAGAAGATTCTTATCAAATACATGCCACTTAGTATATGGTTCATGTGTAAGATTGTTATCCGTAGAGGAAGGTGTTCTCACAAATGATGAAAAGTAAAAGGAGAAAAGTAAAAAATTTAAAGTAAAAATAAAATAAGATAAAGGAATAAGTTCCTGACTGTTTTATGTGTGAGATCAAAGCTATTGTTTTATTTATAAAAAGATGTGGTATTTATACAAAAAGAAAAATAAAGAAAGTCACAAAACGGGGAAAGAAAAAGGGTGGACGTTACAATCATCAACATTCACCTTTTTTATAGTAATGGAAATTCGCTACTCTGATTGGCCGATTTCTAAAAAGGTTTCAGGTTTATTCTCTCTTTACCTACATTAGGATAGCTGACATACTTTAAAAGTAAATTGGCCCCCAAAGTTCCGTGTTATTTATGGGGGTGACATTACTCTCTTTCCTTTTTTTTATCTCTTTTTTATTTCTCAGCTTTTTTCTCTCTACTTTTTTTTCCTTCACTCTATTGATTGCTACACCCTTTATTTTTCCTGAATCTTGAGAGTATTTTCTTTCCGAGTTGAGGTGTATCATTCAGGCCATGCTACATGATCGCTAACTTATCCATTCTTTTATCTATGTAGAAAGAGGCTTGTTTTTTAGGTTTGTTCACGATCAATTTGGGCAGCTCAAGTCTTTATCATACAGTCACTCATCTTACCATCACAAAGCAGACAATGCAGTTTTTTAAACACGCCTTAACCAAATCACTTGAAAAAGATAAATAATTACACCATTCTCGAAATTATCAGTAAAGGAGATGATTAAACTAACATGAGACTTCTTTTAATCGCGTTTAGTATAAAGCAAAGGTAGGCAACTCGATGGCATTATATATGGCTTTATGATCTAACATTTTATGAAAGTAGATGATGTATTAGTCTCACTGTTAAATAATTAATTTATAATGAAGCCCAATAGATCTTTGAAGCATGGTAAGGTATTGTTCCATTTCTACGATTGATTACCTGACTCACATATAAACCTTTGAAGATAGTGTGGAGACATTATCATCTCTGATTGAATCAACCTAAACATCCGGATTGCACCTTCAACTTATGGTAACTGCTTTTATCACTTCAGTTTATTGAAGACAATACTTTCACTCTCCAAATAACAACTTCTAGCCGAATTTACATCTGATTTACTAGAGATCAATCCTGTGAATGACAAAATGGAATCAAGAGGTAAAGTTATTAGTAAAAGTTGGGAATTTTATTCAAAGAAAGATGCCATCATTGTCAACATCATTTCCGGTGAAAGAATCAATTTAAATTACATATCAACGGCACTTTGGATGATCAAAGGTTCTTCAGAGAGTATCATATTTTTGAAAGGTAAGCATCTATGAGGCGGATTGCATTGAAAGCTAGTTGGACTATTTTTTTATCATTTTGGAGATAAAAACGTATTATGATGGATCTATCTGAAAAGCGAGTGTTGGATTGTTGCAAGCATTGACCGAAAATGCTGATGATTGTTGCTGCTACTTTATTACGATAAACATGTACAACTATCGATTGGCTTGATAAAAGAAGAGAATGGATCACTCTTTTAGAGTCTACAATTAATCTCTCTATTCCTTTCCACTGACTTCTCAACAAGTGTTTCTATTTCACCATTAAGTCCAATATCTATTTCAAAGGCTTTGTAACTGTTTGTTTATACTGTTGATTCGCTTAGTCTCAAGATTAACTTCCAATATATGACACCAACAGTTCTTAAAAAAGACTATCAAACATTTCATCCTTATTTAGTGAGAGTCATTAGCAGAAGATAAAATAGCGATTTGATAGGAATTGGAATCAGTTCTCTTTTTATTTTATTTTTTCCTTTTGACTACCTTTTAGTTTACATATATTTCTTTCTTCCTTTTCAGACGTCTCTCTTACTTGCCATTTCTAGTCTCGCACCTGTATCAGACTTTTCCATCTTATTTATGCTTCATTTTCGCCCATGAATGGCAACTTGCCTTAGTCCATCTTATACAATCTCACTTTATGTAGAGATGATAGCAGTTTTTTTTTATTTATTTAGCTCTTAGAATCTTTGTTATTCATTTTACCAAATATTATTTGCCTAGGGACACTTACAGCAACATGAAGTCCTTCTCCATGTGCTCATGTTGCTTCAGTGATGGTGATGAGAGATCTCAAGATCGACATTTAGTCACGATCGTAACTTCCTTGTACTACTATCTTAGAAATTAAAGTTATGATTAGCAAACACCTTCTCTCAACCTTATTATTATATTTTACTACCTTTTTATATACTTCTTTAGCTTTCCACACCTTGTTGTGATTACACAAAAAATTAAAAATTGGCTCTTTGACCTTTGGCTGTATAACTTTAATGGCCTATGCTTCTTTTTCTTCTCTTTCAGCCTGTGACCTTTTTTTCATGATATAGCTGAGTTAAACTCAAAAAATTGCCTTCCTTTCACTTCTTCTTTACCTTTTAAATAAATTTGCATACATACTCTATTTTTTTACACAGATTGTTTCACCTCACTTGGCCTATCCCCCCATTTGCTATTTTTGTACATATTTTCTACATAAAATCTGAAATCGAACCCCCCATTTTATTGTCTCTTCCTTTTCACTGCTATTTTTTTTCCCTTTTCAGTCAAATCTCTTTCTCACAGATTATTTTTCTTAGTCTTTTTACTTATTTTATGGCCTTTGACATGTAAAAAAAACCGAGATCAACTCATCTCTTCAGATCAGCTTCAAACTTCAAAATTAACCTCCCTTTACCTTCTACATCACACTTCAACAAAAAAACCTTATCTTTTATCATTCATTCTCTCTGTATAGCCAACCTTTAAAAGCAAAGTGAGTCTAAACTCACTTCTTTTATCCTAGACTCAATTGCTGGGTTTTTTAGAACTCCTCTGCGCTGTGGTGTCCCATGGATGTAAATCCAAGAGCATTGTTGTAGGCACGAATGTTTCTTTTGAACTCAACGCTGTTGCTGGCATTGTTTTTAAGCAAGTTCGCAATAAGTTGAGGGGTTGGTTCGAAGGGCTGAATTACGTACTTTCCCAAACCACAACAAAGCTAGTATCTGGCAGTTGAAACACCCCCTTCAGTACGTTCTTGAACCCACATGTAAGAGTCGCAAGTTGGGTATCTATGGGCCATACCACCGAGATTATGACGTTCAGGAAGAACATCAGTTTGAATAGCCATATTAGTATCGACTTCATTAGCTTAATAATTAGGATTTAAGGGACAAAGACGACTGGTTCTACGTAAATGTCCAACTTGATGGCAAGAGGGACATCTCAATTGCATGTCTATCTGAGCTTCGTTAGACTGTTCGAGGTCATTGTCGATATCCATAGCACTTGTCTATTTTCATGAAAAAATTAAAGCAAAGTTAGCAAAGGGCTTCAAGGTTTTGGAATAAAAAAAGTTATAGATTCAGGAACAGATTCAGTTTGGTTGTTAGCAGGGTTAAGAGGGTAGTCTCTATGAGGTCTGCAACTGTGACCTGGTTGATTGCAAGAAGCGCAAGTTTGAATAGAGTTGGACATGATAATTTTAAATTATTAGAAGAGCAAAAAGAAGTTAAACACGACATAGTATAAACAGATTAGCAACACTAAATTAATAAGAAGTGTGACTGAAAATTAGCTCCTTAAGTGACTACGATTTTAAGATTTCTGTATTTTTTATATTATTATACTGCTGGTTTTGCATGCTACCCGTTGCATAAAACTTGGAAATAAGTGATTTTATTAGATAAAATGCATTAATTTTTGACAGATTCCTAAAATAGAAAGTGGTTACTGGCTGTAACGTCCACCCTTTTTCTTTCCCCGTTTTGTGACTTTCTTTATTTTTCTTTTTGTATAAATACCACATCTTTTTATAAATAAAACAATAGCTTTGATCTCACACATAAAACAGTCAGGAACTTATTCCTTTATCTTATTTTATTTTTACTTTAAATTTTTTACTTTTCTCCTTTTACTTTTCATCATTTGTGAGAACACCTTCCTCTACGGATAACAATCTTACACATGAACCATATACTAAGTGGCATGTATTTGATAAGAATCTTCTCATTTCTGAGAAACACATTCAAGTAACAGTCCAAAGCCGTCAATTGAACCTATCCTACACAAGGAACATATTGATTGAAGGCATTAATAAGAAAGTGAATATTGAACTCATTCTTGTAAAAGATCTATATCAATTTCATACTTTCCTTCATATTAAAATATTACAAATCCTCGTCCGAAGGAACATAGCATATTTTGATAATTAACCTTTGACTCATATTTATCTCGCAAAGCTACTTCAATACTCTGTAAAAGAGAACTAGTTGTAACTCTGCGAATAAATAATAAGTGTCTAATTGAACTCATTCTCTTGAGAGATAAACATCAATTACTTGCCAAAGTCTCTATTTCATTTCTTTTACACTTAAACACTTCTTTGGTTCGCTACCTAAAGCGTGGTGCTCATTTCAAACTCCTATTAAACCACCAGAACTTACATGGCTTGACTTTTACCGGAAAGGCAATTGTTACCCCGCTTGTAGAACCGTTTTAGGTACCAAAATTTTTTTCTTTTGCTAATTAAAGTAGAGCCAATTATATTGCTCTATTAAAATTATGACTCACGTTTTTTTAACTCAACCTTTCTTTTCTTTCTTGCCTACCCTGGTCTTGTTCGTTAGTTCTTCTTTTATACTTCATTTTGACATCACTATAACTCTTTTGACTCGTCTACAATTTCTTTAGACAGGCGTTGGTATCTGCAGTTCAAGCACCTCCTTGTGTTAGAGTACCGAATGCGAAACAGTTTGAAATAAAAAGAAATCAACATCTTACAAAATTACGCGATTGTCATTTGCTTTTGTAAAGTGCTTCTCATCTATACTATATATGTTTTCACTTCCTCACGACCATATGAATATCATTAACAGATACTTTGCACTGGTTCTGGTTTACTCTCTCGAGCTAAAAGTAGGGGCTTGCTGACTTGTACAGAATACTCGGATGTACATAACGAGCATCGCAGAGATGCTTGTTTGCTTTCGGCTTTCAAGTACTATTACTTAGAGCCTCCCATCTAGATTCGATGTAAATGTGTCGTTTAATGAGATATATATGAGAACTTATGTGAGAGTTGAAGACTTAATCTGTTTATTTGTCCATTTGTTCAAATCAGTTGCCTCACGATGTTCTCTTCTGTTTTTAAGAGACAACAGTATCACAACGGGAAATTTTGGCTGGGATTTTAATTTTTTGAAATGGGGAAAACTTAAAAAAACTTAAGAAAATTCAAGAAGTTTTTCTTAAATTTACCTACACTTTTTTCATTCGTGTAGAAAACTTAAGAATTCTTTCTCTAAAAATTAAGAAAACTTAAGAAAAACTAAGAAATCTTCCTTTGCCTTCCTTCTCTTTCCTTTGCTCTACAACACTCTACAGCACTCTACAACACTCCACAACACTCCACAACACTCTACAACACTCCGCAACACTCTTCAACACTCCTCATTACTCTCCATCATACAATAAAATAGGTCAAACTGAGGCTTGTTTTATTTGTTTTTCTTTTTTTAGGCCAATCAAAAATGCATTATATTTATTTGATTACATTTGTTTAGGGTTCTTTATTGCATTGCAATACATTATAGAATGGCAGCATCGTTTATTTAAATAGAATATATATTCAAGCTTAAAGCAAAAGACTACAATAGGCAGTACTTAACTTTGTTATCATCATCTTGTCTTGAAATAACTTATAATAACCTCATCGTGCAATACTAATGCTTGGAAAGTAGAACCTCACTTCTTGACAATATAATTACCGTACCTTATCTTCTGAATGTTCTTATTCTTTTGCCAGCATTAGGCTTCTAGTAATAATACATTAGTTATCAATCTAGTAAGTGTGTGTATGTTGTTGCTACATAATCCATTTCCTACCTTCTTGTTGAAGAGCATCCTCTCTTTCTTTAGATAGGAATTGTCAATAGTTCTATCTACTACATATAAAAGATGTCAAGTTAGTACAATCGATGATTCAAAAAATAAGAAATAAGATATACCTTCAGCATGGTATTGCATATGGCTCTCAACAAAAGGGTGCTTTATGCTTGGATCCAATGCGAGAAGTGACAAATTTGAAGACACATCCCTGCGAGTAGAGCATTAGTAATTTGAAATAACAAAAGTAAAACGCCTATAACTTACATTCCATAACAAGCCATATCAATATGTTCTTCATGTTCTTTGTCAAATTTACACAAGGGCAAGACAAGGTACTGGTCTCCCAAGGGGCTCAAGTTGTCCAAGAGTAGACCGTTGATTGCGACATCAGACGTCGCGTTATTTTCAGTAAGCAAAGCAAAAGTGGACACGTTGTTTACTAAATTTCAAAGTATCATTTTGTAATAAAGTCATCTCTTCCCTTAAGGAACTGCCATCTTGTTCTAACTTGTTGACTGTGTTAGCAAGTTCATCCTGATTTTAAGAAATACCTTGAGACTCAATTACAAAGACTCTTTAGAGCATGAGTTGATGTTTAAAGTATTATTGATAAAAGGGTTATTCGTGTAAAAGCGTGTGAATTGCGTAGGGACTTGGTGAAAAATAATTAAAACGAGAAAAAAAAGACAACTCGATATTTAATATGATTGGCTGGAATTTAGAATTGCAGCTACAGACACGACAATCGAAGTCACAAAAAAATTTGGACAATATATTTTGAAGAAAACTTAAGAACACGAAGAAAATTCAAGAAAACCTCTGACTTTTTTAAGAAAACCTCTGACTTTTTCAAGAAAATCTCTGACTTTTTTAAGAAAATTTAAGAAATCGGAGAAAAATTTCCCGTAGTGTATTGAGCATATACAAAGACTACATTGGCATAAGGACCACGATGCTGTAGTAATATTGATTTACAAATGAAATAGTTTGTTTAAAAAGAAAATACTTTTTTTACTTAAAGAATATGATTAATTTGTCTACATAAAGCGTAAAAAGAGAGCAATGCAGGCAGTATATAAAGCCAGAGCATACATGTGCCTGCAATACTTCTTGTACCTTTACAGGAGTAAAAGGTTGCGAGCTTCTAAGTAGAAGACCATAAACGCGTCTGCAGGCCAAGAACCAAGCCTGTCAAGTGTCATCTAAAACTACATCTTGCTTCAAAAACAACATTCTTATTATTAGCAGTTATAGTACGCCGATAGCTATGACAACACGAAGCTTCTATTGAAACAATACCTACACATTTATAAAGACTTACCCTAGTCACTAAATTATTTAAATAATAGAAAGGGGAAAGAAAAAGAAGATAAAAAACATGGGACTGCAACAAAGTTATAAAAAAATTTTGAGCGGTAAACCAAAACAAAAATATACTTTGTTAAAAATTCAAGCTCCTTTATGACTAAGCCCTCATCTAAAGGTAAGCAAGTAAGTTGGTTTTCAGTTTTACTGATTCTTATCTATGATTTTAACCATTCCCTTATGGAAATTACTCGCCAATTCTTTCAATACCTCGAGATCGAGACATTGAGGGCGATATCTGTTGTCTATCAGATCGCCAGAAACACGAGTCCAAGAATGAAGCTTGATAAAGCTATCAGAGCTAAGCAACAGCGACCAAGGAACACTCTTCACCTCATAGGGGCATCGTTGTTCTAGAAGTAGCTTTGTCAATTCTTCCGTTTTTTTCAAACTATTTGGAAGGATCAATTGCACTTACGATACAATTTTAGCACCTCATCTCGAATGTATTTCTGCAAATATTTTCTTTTCTCTGTCGCAGTTTTGTAACTGTAAACAAGAGATAGAGGGTCAGAGACAGATAAAGCAGAAGTAGAAACAAAGTCAGTGGGAGCAACAGAAGAATTATTGATAGAGGCAGCAGTAACAGAAGCAGGGGATGTCTCCCAGAAAGTTTATTTCATAATAAATGTTAAATATCAATGTATTCGAAGTACTTGAAACACTGGTATTACCTTGAATTCGGCTCTTCAGCTCTGTCCCTTCAAGCAGAATGATATCATGAAAGGCCAACTCAACCGCCTGTCCTATTTTTTCGGGACAGTTGATTCATAAAGCTCGTTCCTAATGTTATACATAGTACAGTCGGCTCCAAAAAAAAATTTAAATTATTTAAAACCCGCAAAATTGAAATGATAATACGTAATAATAATGATCCTCAAAGGACTACTTAGCTTCTACCAAACCCTTTAAAACGTATAGATAATCGTCAGAAGTTTTCGTAAATTATACTGAAATAGTTTAATAAAACAAAAACAGATTTTTATTTATTCAAATATGGCCGACTAATGATGAGTTGGCCGACCTTTATTCTTAATGACCTCTTTAAGTCTACTAGGCATGCTTGCAATGAGTTTGTTCCAATCTTGGGGTTGTAGTTCATCCCAGACCCTTTGCAAGCATGCCTTATACTCCTCCAAGTCTTTTGGGCGCCTACCTCTAGCCCGAAGGGCCTGCACACGCCTTTTCATTATCATCCACAAATTTTAGATTGGATTCAAATCAGGCGATTGTGCAGGCCATGGTAAGACTTGCATACCTCTCTGAGCCATCCATTCTTTTGCAGCTCTGCATCTATAAACCGGAGCGCCATCTTTCATTAGGATAAGATCTTGCTCCGTTCCATAGAATCTTAGGAGCGGGCCTTCGTATATGCATTATACGAAACCCGGTCCCTTTCGCTCTTCATTGCTGCAAAAGTGAAGCTCAGACTTATGGTCATACCTGATGGATCCCCAAACCATCAGGCTAGTTCTAGCACTCTTAAAAGTAGGCGCCAAGCAACCCTCCAGATACTTCTCATTAGCTAAGCGCCAAACCATCACATGGACGGAATTCTTGCCATTTTTGAAGGAGCTTTCTTCGGTAAAACCCACCTTCTTCTTGTCCTCAACCGTGAGATGTTGGTACTTCTCTGCAAACTTGAGTCGATTAAATTGAAGCAGAGAAGTAAGGAAAGGCTATCTTACGGCCATACGGTTGCGAAACCCCATACTGTGCAATGCACGTCGTACCGTTGAGGGGTGCACTTTAACAAGAGAGATGCTGTCAATTCAGCCAAATAGCTCTCCTGTAAAAAATCATCTCTCTTCTGAGTATTCTAAGTGTTCTTGGTGAGAGCTTCCTTGGTCTACCAGATCCTTTTGTTCGAGCTGTGGTATCCCTTAAATTTGCTCTCTTCAGAGCCGCATAAATGATGACCTCTCTCACCCCTGATGTGAGTGCAATTTGAGACATTTTGATTCCTTGTTTCATCATTTCAAGCATGATACGCTTTTCTTCGTCGTTTAGGAACTTTCTGATAGACATTTTATTATAAACAGAGATGAAAAAAGTTTCTAGAGTATTTTGCATCTCTTACGTGTTGT
>JAIWNE010000072.1:0-165487 GCA_025331445.1 Blakeslea trispora | reverse complement strand
TGGAATTATCAAGGCTAATTACGATGATGAAAGAAATAACGGTCCCTATATGGTGTGTGAAGTGAGGGACATTCTCACTACTGTAGGTCTCGTAAGATAGCGAGAACTTCTTCACTACAAAGTAATATGGTTAGATGCCAAATACTATCAAAAACTAAACAATCGCTTGCGCGGCCATACCATTTTGTAAATACCTCACTCTTCTCGTCGTTCATACTCGTGTACATATTTTTCATCATTCATTTATGATATTACTATAATAAATTCACTAACTAATATATTCGTTCCAAGTATTTCTTAAACTGTCTTAGCTTAAACTATCTTAATGTTTGGAGTATAATATGTAAACTATAGAAAATATCAAAGAGAAGAAGCAGTTTGTCTTTCTCTGAGATAGTCCTTCCAATTTATAGCACCACAGATGACGCCACTCAAACGCCAAATAGCAGTCATATCTCTTTTTGCTTACTTTAGCCAATCCTCTCTCTTTTACTTTCTCTCTCTCTCTTTCTTTGTGGTAAAGCATATAATATGCAAATCCAAGACATTTTCCTTTTCAGTACAATTTTAGCTTGAATCTGTCGAGGAAATCATACTTTCTTCTCATCACTGTCATATTTTTCATATATACTGGCCATTTTTTTCAATCCCTCATTTTCTTTTTTCTTTCTTTTTTTTTCATTGTATGCACAGCAAACGGTAAGCACCTTTATCTTTTTTTTTATTTTCTTTTTTTTTTACAAATATTATATAATCCATCACATTACTGACTCTCTTATTTCACACTAGCTTCATATATATCACCTTATCATAACAACATTATAACACCTCGACTACACTTCTCTTCTCATTTCATTGCAGCTTCGATCTTCTTATTAGTATGCATTTGCTTGTCTGCAACATTTTATACACTTATACAACCACTTATCATGGATTCTAGTAGACAATCCCTTATTCATCTCACCCTCATCTATGCTACTTTTTACCGCCTCATCCATGACTTTTTAATCCATGCTGTCTGCTTTATACCATGTTGCTCAAACTTATACTTCTTTGACTGAAATCTGAATACCATGTCTATCTATGCTGCCTATCAGGATCGATGCCTCTGCATAAATATTTCTTGCCCGAATTCCTTCGATTTCCTTAGTTATCTGTTCAAATGCTATTGTGCACATTGCATTCACTAAATTTCTCTATTCGTAGTCATCGACATGAAACCTCTTCGTAACCAGATATTCAACTGCTTATTGTATTCCCATCCTATGGCTGATCTGTTCATGTCTGTCTTCTTTCTTGTGTGCTCATTTAGTCTGCCTGTTCCGTCATTATCACTGATCATTATCTAAGCTTCAAGAAATACTTTTTCTCTCTGATATACCGTTGTTTAAGTACTTGGTCTCTTCCCATGTCGCCATCTCTCTATCTCATCTTCAAGAAATGCTCTTTATCCGCCTGTTCTTCTTCCACTACTGAGGTCTGTTGTTTTAAATGGTTGCCGAATCTCTTTTTAGTTGAACTTGGAATTACTTCCAGCTTTACTGCTCGTGCTTTTCTTTTTTTTTTGTGTCTTCATGTCGTTGCTCATGCTTACATGTGCGCTCCATCTCAGATGAGGTTGCCTCATCTCTTTGAATCTCTTTCGTGACAAGTGAAATATCGCTTCCAGATTATTTTGACTTGACTATCTTACCAATTGAACCCCTCTTTATCAACTGTTTACTTCTGACTATTGCTCTCACTGTTGGCTGGACTCATGAGGTATCTAATCGCAACTAAAGGACACAACATGCTGATGACAAAGTACATGTGTAAAGGATCGCGTCTCATCTTTATTTTTCTTTTGGTTTTATAGACTTTCTAAGCTATTTACTTTCTTCCTCTATTGTTTCTGACTCTTGTGTATACTGTTGACTAGTGATCTCTCAGTTGGTGTTGCTCATGACCTTGCATGTTGCTTCAAGTTGACTGTCAAGAAGAAAAATTATTACGAAAAAAAAATCTCGGTTAAGGCTGAATATTTTTCAAGCGCAGCTACTGCAAAGCAATTAAAGTGCTTACTGAAGGCTCTAGTCATGGAAATTATCTCTTTCTGCTTCCTATACTGTTTATTATGATCCTAAAAGGTACCTATATCAAAGCGGAGTATGCCAATCAATCTGAATACACCTGATGCAGCATTCCTATTGCCAAAAAGGACATCTGAGCTACAAATCAGCCTGAAGAAGAATCCATATATAGCATTTATTTGATTCAAATTAATAAAATTAAAAAAGCCTGATTTGCCTACAATTATAAAAAAGACGCAATGTAACGAACATGATTGGCCTGTAATACTAGATGATCCAGTAGTATTCAAGCTTACTTAAAGGAATACTGACAAACCATTAGTCTGTTTATTATTTATCCACATAGAACATGATCATTTAAACCTCTTTAATGTTTGCATTTTCATTTGATGCTGAAGCTCCACTTCAATTATATAAGCGATCATCATTGGTCTTCATAGCGGTATACTGATGTTTTAAAGCAGTCAAAAAATGGGCCGATGGCCCATTTTACTGCAAACCAAAATTGGGCTAAACGCATTTTAGCCCATTCGATTTGTTAGTAGACCGATTGGGCTGTAGGGCCCAAAAATTGGGCCATCAGCCCACCCGCTTGAGCCGTAATGTGTGAAATCGAGAAGACCGGTACTCCTAGGACGTTTGAAGAAGCTTAGGACAAGGCCAAGCTGGTGGAGCGTAGTTTTGCTGAGTACTCTGTTGGTCCTGTATCTCGTCAGGTGAGTGGTGAGAATGTGTCTTCTGCTGCTTCTGCAGTTGTGTCTTCGTCTGGTTCTGAGGTGGCTTCCGTCTCAAGTGGGTTGTCTCTTGTGGATAGATTGGAGAAACTAAGCATCAATTTGGTGAAATTGACTGCTGAAGTACAGTTTAACAAGAACGGTGCTGCTCAAGTTCGTCGTAGTTTGGTTTGCTTTTTCTGTAACCAGGAGGGTCATAAAAAGACAGAGTGTCCTGAGTGGCTGGAGAGTCAGAAGAATCCGGGTACTGGTAGCAACTCGGTGGAGTTGGTGTTCGTGGTCTTGACTCAAGTTCGGGAAAAGACAAGGAGTATCAGTAAGCGAGGCGGCTGATACTCCTTCTACAAAGCCTCAAAACCTTGGTCCTGGGAAGGTGAATCTGGTGGATACTTTGACAGATGCGGAGATCAAGGAAATTTACGGTGTAAAGCGTGGTAGAGAAGCTGGCTCTGTTGGACAAGAGTTAAACAAACGGGTAGCTTCTGGATCTGGTGTGCCTGTTGTTGCTGCGTCTGGTCCTGTCGGTTCTGTTTCTGTTGCGTTTTTGTTTCGTTTTGCTTGGAAGAACTGTTGGTGACCTGTTTCTCGTTTTGTTTGCGTTGTTTTGTTGCTGTTTCGCCTGCAATGTAGTTGAAGATGTCAAGAAAAAGAGAATTGCAAAAAAAATGTCCCGGAGTTTGAAAAGAAGAAAATTAAAGAAGTAGATCAAGAAATCGAAATTGATGAAGGCTGCAATTGTGCACGTTGAGTCTTGTAGGGGAAGCATGATACGTGGTGTGATAGTATCAGACTCAACAGTGCCAATTCAGCTGAAGTCACGTGATTTAGTGCTGACGTCGACAGAAGTATAAGAGTAGTTTTATTTTTGAAATAATAAACGGGGGCTTCTTTCCTATAAATTTATTTTATATCTAAGAGTTAAAAAGACAAAGTATCACTAAAGCTATACTGGCTAGCCAAGGCTCAGACTTTCACGACTACAGCGTGGAAACGTATCACTTTTGATACTTACTGTAAAATATGAAAATTATAGTAACAATTCTTTTGCCCACTACACCTAACCCGTGTCGGACGCACGCCGGACACGTGCGGCTAACATGGGCATATTTTTTTCAACTTTTGATTTTGACTATAAAAGTTGCTGTTTTTTTTGGCAGATATTTAAATGTATCTTCTAGGCTTCCAAAATTTTTTACAGAATTGAATTTGGATGCATATCCATAAAGTTATCACCATTTACATTTCTTTTATCATTTCACTGCTTAAAGAAATTTCGCTCTTTAAATTTTTTGGCAGCGATTTTTTCTATGCTTAAGATTTTGAAGCAACCTGATTTTCTTAATGCTGAGGAGTTTAAATTGACTTAATCTTTTTTCTTCAAAAAATATCAATACTTAAAAAATCACTGCTTAAAAAATTGGAAAATACTTTCGGAAATGAAGATATTAAAAATTGAGAATGAGACTCACAAAATAATTGGGAAAATCTTTTAAAAATGGGAAATAAAAATCTTAAAGCACTAAAAAAAAAAGACACTCCAAAAAAAAAAATACTAGAAAAAATACCTAAAAAAAAGAGGTTGAAAAAAAGAAGCACTTAAAAAAACACTTAAACGATTGCTTAAAGATGGGTAGTTTGAAAAGCCAAGAGTTGTCAAAATAAAGACGTAGACAACATACAAACATAATTTAATCCTTATACTAGATCTTGTCAAAGTTAATCGTATCAAAGGTTTATTTTTGAAATACAATACAAAGACGCTAATCCCTTTCATGATTTATAAATAAAGTAAAGCCAGAGTCATTATCGCACACTATTCCATGCTAATAGCCCTCTTTATTGTATTCCATTCCCTTATACTCGTTTCTATACATATCATCTCAGAATAACATAACCGTAAATACAAGTAAAGTAATAACTTGACATGAAAGATGCTGTCTTTTTTTATTGTTCAAAAACAATTCTATAACTAAATATCCAAGATCATTGTTCGTGATGCAGTCCATTCCAATAAAGAGCCGTTTACAATCTAAACCAAAAGTATTACTTACCTCTTGTAAGGTGTTCAACAATAGATTTCAATAACTGTGTACTGCAATAACTAAAACTTGAGTGTAGAAAAATAGTGATGCTGAAATGAGAGGATCTTATACGTTTGCTGGCGATAGCTCTTTTTATTTGTAGATACAGTCAAAGTCATTCTAGTTTTGTTTACGTGTTTTTTGCTCTAAACTTCTAAACTCTTGTAAGATCGTTGATTGCGCACTAGCATTGCGTTGCTTTATTGTGATGACGGGAGTTTGTTGAAGCTCATCAACTTGGTTAGAAATATACGAGTAGTGAGTAAAAGTTCATTTAGTACCAAAAAAAATAAAATAGAAGGAAAAAGAAAAAAACTGTCTGAGAAAAAAAATACCTCAGAAAAACTACTATTTTTTTTTTAAAAAAAGGGCCTTATTTAATGCTAACATTGTCTATTTCGAATGGCTTGCTATGGCAATCTAATTAAACCATCTTGAGTATCTGTTGTAATGAATTACATGGCATATGGATATCTACACCATTAAGCTGATTAGCAAAGTTTCATGTAAAGTACAATGTTAACAGATATTCTTTGTGTTACTGATGCGAGAGAAAAATCATCTATCTTCAGTCTCTGTTCATCTAATTTTCTACGGATCGTATTTTTACAGATCTTTTTGGTTTTCGATTTATTTTTTATCACGAAAATAGAAATTTGTCAATACGTCATTTTATTTAGACATACTTTTTCCTTTTTTTTATTCTTTTCTCTTCCATTTCTTTTACTTTTTTTATATTTTGAAATAAAACTTGTAAGTACTTTCCCATACCCAAGCAACAGTTTATTGAATATGATTCTCCATGTAGGCATGTTATCTTTAGAGCTTATGAAGACTGATACACAATTTAAGGTACAATTTGACAAACAAGTACGTTACTGTTTACTTATTATCCTTTTCTTCTTAGGATTAGTCACGTAGTTTTGTCTTTTCTCGAGAAACTTGGTATAAAAGTAAGTAAAGCCATTGAATATGATTCAAGACCTCTCTAACTGTTCTATTTAGCCACCTTAGGCACTCGTAATTGTATCTGGCTATAACCTGAGGTGCTATGATGCTTTAGCATGTAAGTAAATAAATAAATCATCATATCTCGGTTTAACTAATTCAGTTTTCATAGTTTCTTTTCTGTTGTTGAGCTTCTATCGCTTTAGCGCATCACACTTTACTTTCCGGATGGCTGTTTGAGACTTTTAAAGTAAGTAAATGACATTATTTTCTGCTTGCTTTATAACTAACTGCTTTAGCATTTTAATAGTCATCTTGCTAAGGTTTTTCTGAAATTTTGTGATAACTGATTTTGCTCTTTCGCCTGCTTTTTGGCCGTATTTTGCCCATCATTTTGTCTACTATTTTGGCTGGATTTCTGCCTATTCATTCTACCTGGATTCCTATAGAACCCTTAATATTTTCCCCCTGTTTAAGCTAATATTTTCAGCCAATATATACTATTTTTTATAATAAAAATCATTATTTTTAGGCCTATAATCCTCTATATTTGACCTATATAACCCAATCATAAAGAAGTGTATTGACGTAAAGAAGCCCATTTTGTCCAATTAATAGCACACATTTAATAAAGATACCGAGTATGAAGCCAGCTAAAACAAATTAATGATTGTATATTTTGATAAAGAAGCCAATTGAACGAGGATGTCATGAACAAACAATCCAATCAGGTCGCTTTAATGGAAGCGAAAGACAAAAAGGTTCATTCAAATTCTGATGCGAAAACACAAGACGTTGCTCCGCCCTGTCTTCCAATGCGTTGACACATGACGGTGTTTTGCTGTGTCGTCTCAATGCGAAAACACATGACGCCCTACGCTTTGCGCGCGTCATGCCTGGAACGTGCGTTACAGTCAAGTTATCCGCAGAAATTGGCGTGCGCGCGACGACCCTTTATGTGTAGTGGCCCCACTACAAAAAATTAACTTTGGAGGCCCTAAACTTGTGTTTTAAAACACAAGTTTGAGGGGTTGTTAAAGGGGTCCTTTTTGCAATAAATTATTAACTCGCCCAAAAATGGTCGAAATGCGCTAAAACTTGAACACGGTATATCTCTAAATGTCTACAATACACCCATGTAAAAAAAGCAAAGTCCCTTCTTCCAACATGTACCATCTTTTAGCTTTTTAATTTCTACATTCAATGACTTTAAAAAAAATTAAATAAAAAATTTAAAGTGATTCAAGTTCCGCATTTTAGCACTGTCTGAATTTCTCACCGCTAAAAGTTGCTCACAGCATATTATTTCTAGTAATCTGATTGGTCAAGATAGTTAATTTTTTCTTCAAACAAGTCGTCGTTTCCTTATCTTTCTTTCTCTCTCTCTTTTTCCACACTTATTAATGGTTCGCAGTAAGTATTCTTTTAATCAAAGAAAAGTGATCATAATATTGATAGTAACTAGTATATCTGGTATAGTAATATCAAACAACAAGCTAGTCTTGTTTATCGCTATGTTGGGTTAAAGGGTAAGCAGTAGCACTTCTGTTTGTACTAGTTTATTAATACATTTCTTGTAGTTTCAGGTGCTTACTTGGCTTGGCTTGAAGATCTCTACAAAGAAATGAGAACGTCTATTACTGTTGTTTTGTAAGTTAATAACCATATATGCTTATATTGTTACTAGTTTTAAACTAAACCTGCTTATTAGATATTCTATCTTGTAGGTTCGTTGCGAGTACTAAACCCTTTAAAGACAAGGTATAGTTTTTTATTATTTGTATAAATTACTAGCTTTAACAAGTAATTTTATTTTTTCATTACTATAGCTACTTGCTCTCTATCTCTACTTTTTCCGCAGTGCGTCTATCTTTTTACGTCTGAAATAAAGGAGCAGCGTATACTGGTCCAAATGATAGGTGCAAAGGTAAGTGCAATATGTAGACGCTTCACTACCCATAGGAAAGTTGCGTATGAGAACCTAGTACATCCAATATTAAACAAGCCAATGATACGAAAGGATAAGCAAACGTTTTCGTATTCTATTTTTTCCAAATATCAAATATAAACAAAAAAAAACACACTAGCCAATTATGAAAATCAATATATACCAAATAAAGAACACATCTTTAAAATATAATCAAATGAAAAAGCAGTATTATTGATAATGAGTGTAATAATGTAACCTGAAGAGCCTATAAGAATCTAAAACGCAAATACCAAAGGTCATTCTAAGCCAATGGTATAGAGCACGTATTGATGAAAAGAGCGAATAGGATTAAAGGATTGCCATGAAATATACAATGAAGAGGTCTTAAACTTGTGTTTTTCACCTGCTTTAAAAACACAAGTTTGACGCAGGATTAGGGCCTAAATCAGAAATACAAGTTTAATGCCTTAAACTTGTGTCTTTTTTGCCTGCTTAAAAAACTTAAGTTTAGCGCAGATATAGGGCCTAAACAAGTTACATCATATATGTACTGAAATTTCGAATTAAATATTGTCCGATCACGTGATATGAGAATTTAGTTCCCCGACTTGGATCAAGCCTAAGCCAGCGTGAGAGGGGGTCAAGGGGGAGGGACGACCCTCCCCCTCAAGCGAAGCCAGCATTAGTCAGGAACGGCGGATTGAGCTTTAGACAGCTGGGAGGGGGTTCAAGGGGGAGGGTCGTCCCTCCCCCTCACGCGAAGCCAAAATTTTTCAGGAACAGTAGAACAAGCTTAAACCAGCCTGGAGGGGGTTCAAGGGGGAGGGTTGTCCCTCCCCCTCACGCGAAGCAAGATTGATTCAATTTCTAATAAATGAGCTTGAATTTTGAAAATCAATTATTGTTATTTTTCACCTTATTTTGTATTAAAACGGTTTATAACAATAACAATGAATAACCAGCCAACCGAAACTTCTCGCATCTGCTCTGCCTGTCGAAGAGAGCACTCGCATCCAAGACTCGCTACCTGTGATTTGTGTCGAGTAAGCAGTTTGTAGTCTCAAACCAATTAATCGTATTTTAAACTCTTATTTACTAGACACGACGAAACGCCAGATATGCCAACAGGCAACAAAACGAACAGACCAGTAGACGTAGAGGACGATCTGTTCAACTTCCAGCAGGCTTTATTTCTGAGCTCAGTCGTCTTCAGCCTTTCGATCTAGGTTCAATGGACAAAATATGTGCTGAATGTGGTGCTAAACATTGGGAAGCTGAGTTACCTTTGCAGTGCACCTCTCAAAACAAGTTTTTGATGAGTTGTTGTAAGGCAGGCACTGTAAAAATCGAAGCTCTTCAACAGCCTCCAGCTCTCTTGAAGACTCTATTTGAAGAAGTTAGTACTCGAGGTCGTCACTTCAGGGACAACTTGAGACGATGCAACGCAGCATTTGCTTTCACTTCCCTAAGATGTGAAGTTAGTAATGCCAATTTAAGCAACATGCCTTTTCAAATTCAAGGCCAAATGTATCACATTCAAGGACCTCTTTTGGCAGAAAACAACGACGATGCTAAATATGCGCAGCTTTATATTTTTGATCCTCAATATGCAGCATCCATTAGAGCAGCAAACAACAATGATTTGGATGATGAGATTCTAAGGGAACTGTCTTTAATGATCCATAAAAAAAATCCTCATGTTAGATTGTATAAGACTGCACATGAGCTTCTCATGAGTGCTGAGATTAGTGAAACTGAAACTCCTTTTATTCGAATTTGTCCTTCAATGAGAATCGAGTTAGTAGTTGGATCTGATAGACGCATTGAGAATCTTCCTACCTCTGATGAAGTTGCAGGAATCATTCCAAATGAGCATAATGCTGAAGGATTTAGAGATATTCGCATTTATCTTCGTAACAGTGAAGGCGTTTATTCTCATACAAATATATCTCAAAACCATGCTTTATATATGCCTCTGCATTATACTCTTTTGTTTCCTAATGGTGATTTGGGCTGGCACTGGGGCTTAAGATTGAATGATGGATCAACTCGCTTAACACAAAGAGCCTATTACCGTTATAGACTCCACCAGAGGGCAGCTGAATATCCTCTTCTTTTCTTGAGCAAAAGGTTGTTTCAACAGTACTTGGTCGATGTTTGGGCTATTTGTGACCAAAGTAAGCTTGATTGGATTAGAAATCATTAATCCGATATAAGAGCTGACCTTTACAACGGTCTTCAAGATGCTCTTATAAATGAGGATGTTGATCCTGCCTCTTTGGGAAGACGTTTTATCTTGCCCAGTAGTTATACAGGCGGTCCTCGATTTATGGCTAAGCTGTATCAAGATTCAATGGCAATTGTTAGATATTTCGGCAAACCTTCGTTGTTTATCACCTTTACTGCCAACCCTAGATGGATAGAAATTCAAAGAGAATTACTACCTGGACAAAACGCCTCAGATCGACCTGATTTAGTTGCAAGAGTCTTTGACTTGAAAGTAAAAGCCCTGATAAAAGATCTAAAAGTCAAGCAAATATTCGGACCTTACAAAGGCTTAGTTCGAACTATTGAATATCAAAAACGAGGACTTCCTCATTTGCATCTGCTTTTGTTTTTGGATCACTCACAAAACATAGACACTGTGGAAAAAATTGATCAAATCATCTCAGCTGAATTGCCATGTAAAGAATCTGACCCTGAGCTTTTTGAAATCATCACAAGAAACATGGTACATGGACCTTGCGGTGATCTTAATCCAAAGTCTCCCTGTATGGCTAAGGATAGCAATGGTCGTCTCAAATGCACCAAGCGATTTCCCAAAGCTTTCTCTGAAGAAACTGTGTTGAATGAAAACCGATATCCCACATATAAACAATCAGCAACTTTCCGATCGTCATACACGATACCCGATCCTATGAGATATAGCAATAGTCGTTTAAGTATTGACAATAGCTGGATTGTGCTTTATAATCCCTACCTCTCAAAGAAGTACAAGGCTCACATAAACGTTGAATGCTGTCAAGGTGTTGCAGCCATCAAATACATTAGCAAATATGTATACAAAGGCTCTGATCGCACCACTTTGAAAATAAGTGACACAAAAGATGAAATTGAAAAACATCTTCAGGGAAGGTATATTGGCCCTACAGAAGCATTTGGTCGTATTTTTGAATACAAAGTACACGAAGAAGATCCCACTGTCACAACGTTGGCCCTTCATTTACCTAATGAACAACCCGTATACTTTCCTGAGGATGCATCTCCGCCTCAAATACAAGAAATCTTAGCTAAGAGCAGCTCAATGCTCATTGCTTATTTCAAGTATTATCAAAGTAACCCAGATAGCGAAAAGTATCTATATCAGGATTTTCCTAAACATCATGTTTGGAAGCAAGACACAAAGAGCTGGGCACCACGTAAGAAAGGCTTTGCAATTGGTAGAATTCCAAATTGTAGTCCTACATGTGGAGAAAGATATTTTTTGAGACTTCTTTTGACAAATGCTGCAGGATCCAAATCCTTTGATGATCTTAAAACGATTAATGGAGTCCATTGCACAACTTTCAAAGAAGCCTGCCTCCAATTGCATTTGATTGAGGATGATCAAGAATGGTCAAAATGCTTTGAGGAAGCAAGTTTGTTTGCTTCTGGTGCTCATTTGCGTAACTTATTTGTTATTGCATTGACTTTCGGTCAGTTAGCAGACCCTCTTTTGTTGTGGACCAAATTTTGCCATCCAATCTGTGATGATCTTGAGCACAGATTGCAGCAGCTATTCCCTGACAACCAGATGTACAGATCGATAGACTATGATTCTTTTTATGAAGGGCTGCCCTCTCTCGACTATGGACTACATCTAATTGAGGTAAAATTGAATGGGCTGAGTAAATTTCTTGATGAGTTCAACCTGCCATCATGCAAGCACAATTGGATCTCTGCCATCAACAGTAATAGCAATGAACAGCGCAATGATAACGCATTGATAAGCGAGCAACTAGCTTACAACTCTGAGGAGGAAAATGCTACATATAGCTCAAACTATGCCATGTTCAATTCAGATCAAAAACAAGCTTTTGATACTATAGTTAGCCAATTGCATTCTCTTGATTCGGCAATCAATACAAGTTCAGATCATGTGGAAATTGACACATGCTTCTTTTTGCACGGCCCAGCTAATACAGGAAAGACATTTGTCTACAACACTTTGAGCAGCTACCTCAGAAGTCAAAGAAAAATTGTATTGTGTGTTGCGTCTTCTGGTATTGCTTCTTTGCTTTTGTCTGGTGGTAGAACATCTCATTTCAGGCTCAAAATACCTATCAAGATCAATGAAACCTCCTCCTGCTACATTCCTAAAAACAGTAAACTTGCTAAGCTGCTTTGTGAGACTTCTTTGCTGATTTGGGACGAAGTGCCTATGCAGAATAAAGGCTGCTTTGAAGCTGTTAATCGCACGCTCAAAGATATTCGTAGCAACAATGCACTTTTTGGAGGCCTTCCAGTTGTTTTGGGTGGTGATTTTGCACAAATACCTCCAGTAATCAGAAATGGTAGTCGTGCTAACATTGTTGAAGCCTCAATTAAGCAATCACACATTTGGCGAAAAACTCAAGTACTTCATTTAAAGCAGAATATGCGAGTAAGAGGCAGTACTCCAAATGATGTCCACTTCAAAAAATGGCTCTATCTTATAACCTATAATTCTATTATGCAAAATGCAAAGATACCTCTTCCCCAATACATCTCTCAGACTCACTCGCTGAACGAGATGATTTCTAGAGTGTATCCTCAACAATCTCTTGATCGAATCATTCATAACCCTTCGTCGTTGTAACAATCGGCTATACTCACCTTCAAAAATGATACTGTCGATTTGCTGAATGAAAAGGTACTCGAATTGATGCCTGGTGAATCCGTCACTTTGGCTTCGGCAGATAAAGCCGACTATTCTCAAGAAGAAAATGCCAGCAACGAGGTTTATCGAGTAACTAACGAGTATCTTCAAACGCTGAACCCAGGCAACTTTCCTCCTGCAAAGTTGACCTTGAAAGTAGGCTGTATTGTGATGCTCTTAAGAAACCTCGACCCTCGAAAAAGTCTTTGCAATGGTAGCAGATTGGTAGTCAAAGAAATTGGTCAATACATATTGAAAGTCATTGTCCTTAACAACAGTCGATCCAACCAAAAACAAATTGAACTCATTCTTCGAATAGAACTAGCAACCTTAGAAGATGGGTATCCCTTCATATTGCCAAGAAAACAATTTCCTGTCAAACTAAGTTTTGCCATGACTATCAACAAGTCGCAAGGTCAATCACTTTCTAACGTTGGGATTGACCTCCGTACCTCACCATTCACACATGGCCAACTATATGTTGCTTTCTCTCGCTCCACCAACTTACAAGGCATACATGTCTTGCATAAATCTGATCCTTCTAACCAACAAAATCTCATCGATAATATAATCTATCCAGAACTCCTGATCTAATTTACATACTTAACAACAAAATATATCTTATAAAATAAATTATCATCTATAATAATATATGTGTGTGCTTCAGAAAGCAGAACTAATTCAGCATCCGAACCGTGAGGCGACGACGACCGTAAGACGAGCGTAGCGAGTAGGCCGGCTAGTTTGTTAAATACTAGGTGTGTCACCTAATTCAACTTCACAAGTTTAGCGCAGATTTAGGCCCTATATTTGCGCTAAACTTGTGTTTTTTTTTCTGTAGTGCCCACTACAGGGAAGTGAAATTTGACCCCTTTAACCGACTAAATTTTTTGTCGGTTTTATGTCGGTTAAAGGGGTCATTTTAAGCAGTAAAATGTATTTTTATAAAAAATGATCAAAATTGAATGAAATTTGACGCAGTAATGTCTATAACTATATAGAATGTAAATATGTAAGAAGATTGTTGTTTTTACTATCATTTTCTATGCGTTTAGAAGCATTCAATTTAAACATTTAACGACTCTGATTTAAAAACCGCCATTTTTAACAAAATCCAGTTTTTTTATTGTGACCACTTTAAATTTCTTTTTTTAAAAAAAGATGCTAATGTTTTTGACCAATAAAAAGGCATTTAATTCTCTAAATCGCTTAGCAGTCTGATTTAAACAGCGGGCAGCTGAGCTTCAACAATATTTTTGGTTCATGACAAATTAGGAAGGCATTATGTCTAAAATAAGAGCAGAAGGAATGATTAGAACAGCTTGCAACTTACTGGTATAGCTTCGGAAGTGTTGATATGCATATTCAGCTGAATAAAAAATCAAGTAGTATCGACGGATGTCAAGCTTTAGAATATGTCTTACTATAATAATTGTTGACAGAAAGGAACCAAACATTGAAGAAGAATATTCATTAACCAAAAACATTGCTTCCGATCAATAATTTCTAAGCAAAAAGATTTTTGATTGGTCTACATTCAAGGAACAAATGAAATTCTGTGCAATCCTTTTGATTAGTAACAGGGTAATGGCAGTTCAAACAAAAGAAAAAGATATAAAAGACACACAGAAAAACAAAATAAAACTACTATCCATCTCACATTCTATTTAATTTACCTTAAAATGCCTGCTATGCCTACTAGAAACACTTTCATCTACTGTTTTTGTGACATCTGCAAAAACAGACCTGAAGAGGCCAAGTTCATCAAGCCTTCTACCCATCGTTCTCATAAAATTTACAACAAGTATGATAAAATGCCCTATCAACAATGGCTTGAAATCAACAGTAAGTGATCTATCTCTGATTCAGACAATTTACATTTAATTCTAATTCTTTACCTCTCAATCCATAGAGAACTCAATCAACAGACGTACTCCTCATTTCTTTAATCCAACAACTGAATTGGCTGAACAACCATCAAACTCTGGTAAATTTGTTAAACTGTGATGTCTGCATAAAGAGAAAGAACTGATAAAATTATTTTCAGTAGATCCAATGCAAATCGATGAAGTTGAAGAGCCGGTTAATGCTTCTACTGAGCCTGAGCCAGTAACTGCAACTGAACCTGAGCCTACAACTGCATCTACAACTGAGTCCGAGCCTGAGCCTAAGCCTGCTACACCTTCTGAATTTGATCTTCTATGTAAGTAGTTCTATAATAGCTATTTTAGTACAAGTAGTCTAATACCAACTCGTTTCTTTTCTCAACTTAGCTGATAAACTTTCTCAAAGCCCTTCTTCCAAGATCCTCTTTCAGCTGGTTACTGACATTTTCAACAACAGTACTCCTCGCAACCAGATCGAAAAATACATGCAAGATCTTAACAGTTTGTTGGAAATTCAAAACGATGCATTCCGCTTTCCAAGAACATTAGCAAAGTTCTTAAAAAGAAGCCAACTTTTCAAACTGAGTAATGATGGTATAAAATTCTACAATGTCTGTACCAGTTGCCATCATCTCTATGAACAGAAGAACGAGCCTGGAGGTGAGGATATTGTTTGCAACCAAGACCTTCAAAATGCAGTATTCAAGCCAAAGAAGTCAGAAAGATACTGTAAAGGCAAAGTATATGACTACGATTACACAAGAGAGGTTGCAAGACTTGTCCCTCAAAAAGAATATCCGTACTGTTCGATCATCTCAACACTCAAAAAGTTCTTTCTGCGCCAAGGCTTTGCTGACCGGATTAACGAATGGAGAAGCCGCGAGATTGTTCCCGGATATATGCTTGACATTTACGATGGTACTGGTTTCGCTGAGTTCAAGGCACTTCCAAACGACCCTCTTCCTTTCGCCTTCCTCGGTGACTATAATCTGCTCCTCACTCTGAACGTTGACTGGTTTGGTCCATTTAGTGCCCATTATAGTGTAGGGTGTATATACCTCACTATACAAAACTTACCTAAAGCCAACGGCCGTGACTTCAAAAAGAACATGATACTCGTAGGAGTCATTCCTGGTCCTAAAGAACCTCCTACTACCGCATTCAATCATTACTTGAAGCCATTGGTGGATGAGTTGCTCGTGTTGTTAGAAGGTGTAGAAATGGCAATGGTGATGAAAGATGGTTCAGTTGTCAAAACCAATGTCAGGGCGTGCTTAGCTACAATCTGTTCGGATCTTCCAGCAATCAAGAAACTAGCAAGCAGCATGTTCTTCAATAGTAATTTCGGTTGTCACTTGTGTCATACACAGTTTCCAAGCATTGCAGGACCTGGCAACCAAAGAAACTATTGCAACTGGAATTGTGACACTTGGAGAAGAAGAACCCGAGAAGAAACAAGAGCAAGCTCTCGTGCTTGGAAGAAGGCTGTGACAGCAAAACACCGACAAGAATTAGAGCAAGAAAGTGGTGTTCGTTTTTCGGTGCTTTTCAAGTTACCTTACTTTTCTTACGACTTGTTGGCTATTGAGCCTATGCATGTTCTGTACTTGGGTGCTGCAAAAACTGCTTTAATCAAAATGATGCCGGAAGATGCTTATCTGAAGGTTCAAAAGATCATGCAAAACCATATGGATTTCAATCCCCAAGCTCCTGGCAATCCTATGTCAAAAAAAATCATTAAAACTGGGTTCCCATATGTCAAAGCAGTCGAATATAAAGACTTTATGACCTCTATGACCCATGCTCTCCTTTGTCCTCCCACTCTTGATGCCTCTATTTACATGCACATGGTGGAGTTGATCCATGCTCTCCGAATCCTTGATTCTGGTGTGATAAAAATGTCTGATATCGATGTAGTTCATACTCATCTCCTTAACTTTGCAAAGCAATACGAACAAGCCTACGGCTCTGAATCTGTTCCACCCAATTTCCATTTTATGCTGCATCTTCGCGACTGTATGCATTAATGGGGTCCAATCTCTTGCTTCTGGGCGTTTAACTTCGAAAGAAACAACCTCTTTCTTAAAAATGTAAAAACAAATCACAAGCATGGGTTTGAAAAACTTATATGCGCAAAATGCAAGCAACTATCTTTTCTAACGATGCTGGCATCACCTCCTTCAATGAACTTTCTTAGTTGTATTTTCTTCTTTTATTATTATTAACCTACATATACTTATCAATATCATTTAAAAAATATTTAGAATAAAAACAAAAAAAATTAACATATTTGCTTACATTATTATCACGTTTATTTTCTACCGCCTATGCATACCAAGTTTATGGTTGATTTACTACGCGTAGTTTATGGTTTGGCATGCCTATTGAAGATGCAACATTAAAGAAAAGCTAATACATAAAAAAAGAAAAAAAAAGCCAAAAGAAACTAGACTAAAACTAAACTTCCGCTTCAAATTTAAACAGAGCGTGACACGTTCTTACCATTTTTGGTTTATATTTTGTTTGTTACAATTGTCTTTTGCCTGTAGCGTAATAGTGTTGGCATAATGTTATACACCAATAACTGTAAGATTTGGAAATCTACGAATAGCTTTCAGCCCTATCTCAATTATATCAGTTAAAGTTTTAGAGTTTTTCGAATGATAATGCCAAAAGAGAATTGTGTCACCATGCTAATAATTAATTTGTAGTATCCAACTAAATCAAGACATTTAGAGCATCAATCATATTCATTTGTTTTTATTAGAAATACTTTTTTTTCATATACATCAAACAACTACGAAATGAACCAAACTACAGAAAACAATAACAACAATATCATTCAAACAAGTGAGGATTTGTTGCAAGATCAGGGTATCATAGGACCTGGTATTCCTTATTCATTAGGGGATATGATCAAGTATTCACAGAAAGGTGGAAATCCTATGGGCTTTGAATCAATGACCAGAGACGGTAGAGTGCCTCTCACTTGAGCCCGAGGGGCTCCTAAGCACTTGAAACCAGAACACTTTCAATGTTTGGTTGAATATTACGGAAGACAATACAGTACACCGATTGTCGTTATCAACAATGTCAAAAATACAAAAAGATTGATGTGCTTGGATTCACTTACAGTTCTAGACTAACAGGAAGCAATGTAGGCATCGATTTCAATGCCTTTCGCCAGGATGATTTCGAAAACGATGATTTGGAAGGTGTCATTATAACAGACACTACCGAGCATCTGCGTGCTGGATCAGTCGATTACTTTTTTTGTCATCAGGCACAGTTTACTGGTACCAATGGCAAAACATGCTACTTGAACCATTACTTTGCTTTCGTTCACTGGTTCAAGAATCCTCGTACCGGTAAAGAAGATTTATCTCAGTACACTGGACCTTATATGCGTCCTTTTCGGTGTGAATACGAAAATGTTAGTTCTTATTCAATTTTGCCAGTACAAAAAATGAATTCACTAGTTCACATGTTGAATACACCTTTCACAGATATCACTGTCGTCGTTGATTTACCAAACAAAATTATGTAACAAACAAAGGATGATTTTCTTTTTACAAAGTATTTATTACAATAGATTTAAGAAAAGGCTCAAACAGAATTCTTATCAATAGCCCATGTTGGCAAAGCAGCAAGTATTTCTGAAGTAATGGTGTGTGATTCCTTCCGAATTCTTGAACCAATCTTGGTGGGTATAAATCGACGGTTTCTGGCTTTTGTGTTAGCATTGCGAATTGCATCCAACTCATCAAAAAACTCGTCACACTATTTAAGTAAATTAGCTATTTTATTTACAATAGTTTGCTGTAGTCTACTAACCTTTTCTGTTCTATATTTTGGAGTCTTTCTTAATCTTACTTTTTCACCATCAGCATCTAACTCGTCCTCTTGGTCTAAAATCATTTCTGGAACGAGTACTGAAGTGCACTCGGCATCCGTTCCATAGTAACCTTGAAGACGATGCTTGAAATTGCTGTACGCGTTTCTTCTTCTCTTCAAGATCTGTTTATCGAAATATTGTTGTTAGCGATTGCGAAACATGAGAACTTGTAATCAAAATATCTTACTTGTGATTTGCGAGTCGCATAACTATTCTTTCTTTGGATTTTTTCTTTAGCTTCTTCTGGCAAATCCTTCTTCTTTTTTTCGTCACGAAGGCTGTTGAAGCGTTTGCCAAGGACATACTTGACAAAGTTTGCTCTGTCTGTAGAGCTCCAGACTTTATCACGAAGAATAATAAAGTACGTGTGATGTACCTCAAAATTGCTGATGATTGTCTTCACTTTTTGTCCATTGTAAGGACCATTGATTAGTGTCTCATCTAGTCTCCAGTCATCTTCGCCGAGCTGTTCTCTTTCAATATCGATTATAAGACACTAAATAGAAACGATGAGTAAAGTCGAAAGAATAGATTATGAACAGTACTAACACGGAGTATCTCTAAATCGTCTTTAGTGCCAGGGAATCGAAACTTGGTATCATTGGCAGTCGAGTTGGTAGTAAATTTCTCATTCAAGTCACTCAGCTGGCGAGATAGCTGGTTGTTCTTGGCCTCGACACTTTGAAGCTGCTGATTGGTGTTAGCAAGGGCTCGCTTCAACTCTTGTACCTCTCTGTTGATGGCCGTGTTGTTCTGGCGAGGAGTAGAGACAGTACCGCTGATGCTGACAGCGTTAGTTACAGGAATGGGAACAGCAACGGCGTTAGTGTTGGTGTTGTTGGAAGTGGTAGTGTGAAACATGTTTGATTTGTATAAAAATGATGCTAAAGACAATCAACAAAATGAGATCAGGCACAAAGTCTTTTATACTGTCAGCATTAGATACTTTGATTTGAATTGATTTGACACAATCGTAATTTGAATGAAACATGGTTTAAACACCAAGTGGCTCAGGACAAAACATTTAAATCGTGAAAAACCAATTAAAATTTCTTAGTTTCTTTTTCCTTTCGTTCTTTCTTTAAACTATTTTTGAGTGGTTCATGGTATGTATCTATTACTAAAAATAAAAAGGAAAACAATTATTAATATGAATTACTGAGAGGATATTTTGTATAAAATAGTGGTGTCGCGGGCGCCGTCACCCAAATTAAATGGGGGGTAGGGGACATGAGGTATTTTACTTCAAATTCCGAAAAATTCAAAAGCAACAGTGTAAATCGATTCAAGCAGGATTATAGTCTTTAAGTCATATGTTGATATATTTATTAGTATGTTTAAGCATAGTTTTTTTTTTACGTGTAAAGTACAGATGTATGTTTTGAAGATCATAAGGTTAAATAGGCTTGAAAGCATTATAAACATGAATTGAAATTAGCATAGTATTAACATAGTATTAGCATAGTATTGGCATAGTATTATCATAGTATTAGCATAATTTGGGCATTATTTGGGCATATCAGCATGCAACATTAGTAGTCAAAAGAAGACTTTGAGATTTTCTCTCCCACTTGGTTCAAAGAGTATTTGCTTCTTAAACAACCCAGTTCAAGTAGCTGTGCTGCTTCTTCATGTGTGATGCCTTTTTCCAAAGAAGCTCTTTCAATCTCTTGATAGATTGGGAGTCTTCTAAGGTAGTATCTTGATTCGGTCTTCGACTCTGGACTTCTCCATGTTGCATTGTACTTTTCTTCTAGCATCTTCAAAGAAGGACCACCTCCAATTCCTACCGAGTATTCTCGCCAGAGATATGTTATTGTCACAAGGTTTCTACTCATCTTGTACCGAGGCATTGCTTCTTCTTGATTCGCATCAGCTTGTAGGCTTGTGTTCACAGGAAGAGAGGAAGAAACAGGCAAAGAAGAAGAAGCAGATACAGGCAGTGGATCTCTTGAATGACTTTGTCTCATTTGAATAGAAGCTTGTAATAGCGCATCCGCCAAAAGGTCTCGGTTTGCAACTTGCATCTTCTTGACTTGCTCAAAGTTGTGCTGAGTCTTGCCATCGAACATTCTAAAGGTACTGCCCACGGAATCGAATCCCTCCTTGATGGCAGCACTTATTTCTGGCATTAGGACTTCTAAATGTTGGCTCATCTTGAACTTGTCGTCATTTACTGCAAGAGTTTGGCCTAATTGGTCTTCGAAAGTCTTGAATAGGTCGGTCTCAAAGATGGTGTTTGCCCACATGTAGTGATGAGGATACTTCTTCTTCAAAACAACAGAATCCTAATTGGATTGATAGAGGTAGAGTTTAGTTAGGATGTACAAATAGAAGACTACATTAAGCTTTCATACCTGAAGGAAGACAGTTGGTAAATGATCAAGAAATTGAAGAAAGTAAGGACCAGCGATGTCTTCTTGAACCTCTTTGTTGAGGTACTTCTCTTTCCAGTATTCAACCTGAGGGAAGACCATCTTCTTCAGCCCTTCAGACGGGATCACAGCATCACGGCTGATGAAATAATCACCCTTCCGGGTGGAAAAACCTGCCAATACCTTGATAGCATCCACAGGCAGACCAGACAGATAACACCCAACCATTCTCTCCGCACCCCAACGTCCTACTTGTCTCTGCTGATCACCCGAAACACCTTGGTGAGCAATCATATTGATGGCACTCTTACGATTGATGTGAGTAACCTTACTCGAATGGATGCCAACGTTGGTGAGAACCTTACGGTATACCTTGGCCTGTTCTTCGTAAGTGATAGAACCATCACCATTCTTGTTGGGGAAGAGGTAGCTATCGTACCATGACTTTCGCTCGGTGAAATTAGGAAAGGCCTTGTTTTCATGATGAAATTGCGAGAAGAAGTATTGGGCGAAAGCACCAACAGGACAAAGCTCTACATCGGCATGGCGAAGGCAGGAACCATACTGAATCTTACCATCTTTATTGGTTTTACCAAAGGTAATGGTGGCAACAACAGCAATACACTTGGAAACACCTTGATTCTCCAATTCCATACAGAACAGATCAGGCAATTGAGCACCCAGCGCAGTTTCACTTCTAAGAAGCATGGCATGACTCATCAAAAAGCAAGCACGGTTTCTAACAGCGTAGATGGTGTTTTCGTTGAAGAAGTACTGGTTGACCTTGACCAATTCGTCGTTGGTATAGCCGTCATTGAGAGTGTTCTTACCACGATCTTCATACTCATTGCGCTTTCGCTTCATCTCTTTCTTGACGTTAGTATCCAAGAAGCGCTTGACGATGTTACCTCTTGGGTGGCCATGGTTGTTGAATCCCAGTTCTCTTTGTTGATTATACAAATCAACAACAGCCTTGATGTATGCCAAGATTGATTCGCGACCCAAAGGAACAGGAGTATCATCTGACTTCTTTTGCTTGTTCTTTCCACGGACCATCGCAAAAGTCTTGAGAAACATAGCTAACTTCTCGTCGTATACAGTTTCACCATCAGCAAAAGCTTCAGACTTGCACCATTCCTTTGTCAAATTTTAACGTTAATATGTGGATTTGATTTTTTTATCTAACAAAAACTTACTCTCCAGTCCTGTTGCTTCTTGATATAAGCAGTAATAGTATTCTTTGGACGGTGAATTTGGTTTTCAGCAATGATCAATTGAGTGCTCTGAGTCATGGCCATCTTGTTTTTAACCATGTTTCTGTAGAGATCGTCTTCAGAAAGACTGTTAAGGTTGCATGTTACCGACATGTTTTGGCTTTGAGAAGACTCGCCATTTTGGACTGCACGAGGATCATAAGAAGAAGAGGAAGCTTCAGAGTTGTTGTACATTTTCGGATTGGTAAAAATGTTGAGTGTCGTTAAGAGAGAAAGATTAAAACAAAGTACAATAGCTTCAAATTTGCATCGTATTTATAACCTTGAGATTGCAATCAATTGACTGAAAAGAGCTTACTAATTCAACATGATGTTTATGACACATTAGGTTTTGAGAACATATATGAATTGATTTAATACAATATAATCAAGAAAATTTGCCTTATTATTTGAATCTTGCAAATGCATTTGATTTATTAAATTAAGTGGTGAAGGATTTGGTACTCCATTAGACAAAAATAGAAAGTCGACCCCCAAGACGGAGGCTAAATTGAACGAGCTTTATTATCATCGGCTAGACAATTTACTTTCTCAAGTCATTTAGGAGGGAACATGGATGACGGATTACCAAAGGTAAAATTTAATTTTTGTATGTCGGAGTCGAAAAAACATAGGTAAAACAAAATTACCTTGCGACGGCGGGGGAACATGAGGGGACATGAGGTTATGATACTGAAGAAGAAAAAAGTAACAGCCTGATATTCTTTTTTTTTTTAGATTGAAGTCAACTTGCAGCTTAAAAGCTTTCCTGACTGTTCTCTTTTCGTTGTACTTCCAAACCAGAGTCCACGCTTGGAATGTCTGTGTCCAATATACTGCATTGCTGAAACGACATAAGCTCGCTAAGTCTCATCTGCTTTCAACAAGATAAATAAAGTATGAGTTGAGGCTACTTGTAATAAAAAAAATAAATAAATTCAAGTGAGAGAAAAAAAAAGTGTGTATGATTTCGGCTGAGATTGAATAAAGCTATTGCTCTTTGTTTTTTATTTTTTCAAAATGTACTCATACGTGCCCATGTCGACAGGTCTAATGTCGTTTTTTCGACACAAAAAAAAGAAAAGAGATGCCTGTTTGTAGCTATATCAAAGGGGTTTATTACTGGATGCTTATAGTGCACTTGAAGCGCTCTCTTAGTCGCTTTTCATAGATTTTTTAACATTTAAGTAAAGTCAGGATATTTTATTCTTGTGTCGGTGATTCAATAATAAAACCTGTCAGTGTGATATTTCTCTCTCTCTCTCTTTTTTTGTTATTGACAAGACCCAAATAGGAAGCTGTCAATAAGTTGAAATTTTTTCTTTTTTCCTTTCTTTTCTCTTTTTCTACCTTTTTATTACTTTTTTTCAAAGTATACAGGTAAGTCTTTTTCTTTTCTTTTTTTTCTTCGGTCAAGCCACTAATAGTCTACTTCCATTTACTTAGTTCTTGTCTTTAATTGATATGTGTTTACTTTGTTGTATAACTTGAGGTAATTATTCATAAACATCTATGTTGTAATTCTTTTTATTCACGTACTTTTTTCGTTCAGAGCCTAGTTGTGCTTAATAATGATATTATTTACAAGGACCCTGTTGATGGCTTTTTCAAACGTAAGTAAGAAATTAGAATCTATGATTTCAGTATAAATTATTGCTTTCTTTTTAGGCTTTCAAATACTGGTATGCTCCTTTGACACGGTAAACTGCCTTTCGTATAGCCTCTGACTATGGATTGTCTGTAAGTGCATTTGTCATTTCTTTTCGTGCTATTTCGTTTTTAACTAATGATGATGTTGTTTTAGTTTAAATCCGGTTGTTCCTTGTTTGGTTTGTTTTCTGCCTTTTGTATGTAAAATTGCTGTCTCTCTCCATCTGCCTTTATGGTCCATCTGTTGCGTTTGTGTCTCAATTCGAATTGCTCTTGTCTGTACTCTGATCGCTTTTATCATCGTTTTCTGTAAAAGCAATTTGCCATTTCTATCGGTTTTTTTCTGGCTATATTCTCTACATCTACCGATTATTGCTTTTTTTTTTACCTAATCCCCTAGTATTTTCCCCGTAAAGAAGCCACTATTTTCAATCAAAAAAGTTTTTTCTATAATAAAAAGCCACTTGTTTAAACCTCTAATTCTCTATATTTGCTGTAAACAGTCCAATTGTAAAGAAGTATATTTGCGTAAAGAAGCCTATTCTATCCAATTGCAATCATCTATTTTAATAAAAATACCGAGTATGAACCCAATCAGAACGAAATATTGAATGTATTTTTGCGAAAAGAAGCCAATTGGAAGAACTATTTCAACAATGTAATCCAATCAGGTCGCTCCAATGGATACGGAACACACGTTGGAAACGAGGCAGTTCTCGTAATCTGTTTGCCGTCGTGGAAATTGAGGCAGTAACCGTGGTTCATTTGCCGTCGTGGTAACGAATGCATTTATTGAAATTCATTCGCCGTCATGTGAAACAGATTTGTTTCGAACCCAGGTTTCCACGACGGCAAATGAATTGGGAGTGCCAAGTAGGTTCCGTACGAAGCAGACGTGTGTTCCGTAAATATCATGGTTCGTTTGCCAACCTCTTCGGTGTAGTGGTTGAATACAACCTTCCTACTAGGTATAATCCTAACAAACGAAGATTCAAACCTCAAAAACAAGAACACAAACGAAGAAAGAAGGTCAGACTGAATCTAGTACGCTTAAGGAAATTGCCTTTGAAAGTAGCCAAGCAATCAGTAGACTCGTCGGAAAGAATAGTTCAATGAGATCGAAGTATATAATTACTTCCTGCTCTATTTGAAATAGCATATATATAACTAGCGTAGAATAGAATAGTATAAATACTGTGTTGTTGGTAAGAGTTAGTTATTTATCAAAGACTTACTCTACTAAAACACGGGTAACATACAAAACAGAATAAGAAATAAAGATCAAAGACTTACTCTACCAAAACACAGTCATATAGCTGCTTATACAAGACATAAGAATATATCAAGACGACACTTTCTGCTTTTGATCACTTTTTTGAATTCAAACTCCGTTTTGAAAAAAGCTCGATTTCCTCCTTATTAACCAGCGTATTTCTTTGTCAACTATTATTCCCCAAACTCGTCCGCACATTTTGGTACCCAAAGTGTCCCAATACGACAACTCTAGCACATTCACCAACGCGATTCACGACATTTCGACATCTTCAACTAAAGATCTCGACTTCGAAGCCTCATCTACAAAGAACCTAGCATCAGAATCAGCTGAAACTTTGTCAGAATCTATCTCTGTATTAGAAACATCACCTATTAAAGTTTCAAGTCTCTCCGGTAAGCGCTTGCATAGTTCACTTTCGCCGCCTTTGATCCCTGCCGACATGACGCGTACCTTGCCGAGATCTCGAGTTGATGACGTCAGCATCTCTTCGACATCTGCTCCACTTGAGCTGAACAAAGACGTTGTCTTTGACTTTGGTCTCTCTGTTGCTCCTTCTCTCTCTGGTGCTGATTCTTTGCCAGAGGTAAGTAATGTTTCTTTGCTCTCGTCGGCCTCTCCCTCTTCCTCTGCTCCTCCTGCTTGGTTTGCTGCTTTTCAGGCCAAGTTTGAAAAGTATGAAGAGCGTCTCTCTCAGTTGGAGTCTCTTGTTGCTGAGAACTCGGCACTCAAGAAAGGGCTTGCCGCTGCTCGTGCCAAGATCCTGGAACTTGAGAACAAGTCTGGTCCTTCTCTCTCTTTGTCTCCGTCTGTTGATGTAGCAATGGATGATGATTTGCTTCCTTCTTCTTTGCCTGCTCCTTCTGTCTCTCCTTCGGCCGCCGTGTCTAAATGGGCTCATGTTGCTGCTGCTGCTCCTACACCTGCTGAGGCTTATGGTAAGTCTACCAAGTCGGTTTCCTCTTTGGCTGTTCAAGCCAAGCCCAAGAAAAAGATCACGCCTCGCCAACGTAAGGCCGCTGCTCGTATCTTTCTTGTTTCTTCTCCGGCTGGTTCTTCAGTAGACTCACCTCTCTTTGAGTATGTTTACTTGCCAAACAAGTATCGGGACCGTCTCTCTGCTTTCCGTCATAAGCTGCGACTTATCGGGTTGGATAACAGCCGTGTCCTTGATGTGCACTACCCAGCTCGTAACGTTGTAGCTTTGCTCATTCACACTGCTTACAAGGCTGATCTTCTCAAGGTCATGGACAAGTATTCTCTCCCGGTCTTGACAGACTTTGATCCTTTCTCTGGATCCAATGTCTTTGATCCTGCTTTTGCCTCTCTGGATGCCGATGCTCTCACTGCCAAGGCTCGTGAACTGCAACAAGCTCGTCTTCTTCGTGCTCTTGGCTATGTTCGTGAACAAACGCGTAGACTGGTGGCCTATGACTTTGTCCGTCAAGGTTGGTTGTCAAAGGAACAGGCTGGTACTGTAGTTGGTCCTCTCTCTTCTGTAGTTGGTGTTGACTCTGCTCCCTCTACTGATATGGAAATTGCCTTGGCCGGTGACGGTGAACCGGTCTCATCCTCTTAATGAGTACCAATCCTATGCCTTCTTATGAACCTATGCCCCCTTCCTCTCCTTCTACCTATGACTTTACTATGACTATATGGAATGCTAATGGTATTGCTCGTCAAGCCATTAGTACTGTTACTGACTACTTATATGACTCTTCCCTCATCTTCATCACCGAGACTTGGCTACTCTCTCCTCTTCGTTTTCCCACCTCTTGGCAACAGTATCATACCTATGGTCAACCTGTTGCTGACTCTTTCCGTGGCAAGATGGGTATCTCTCTTTTGGTCAATCCTACTTGTCCTTACCCAGTTACTCCTCTCCTTTCTTCCTCTCCTTATGTCTTTTCTTGTCAAGTCTCTACCTTTCTCATTCATTGTGTCTATGCCCCTCCTTCTCTGTCCGATGATGAGTTTATGTCTCTCATTATGTCTCTCCCTTCTCGTACTCATGCCTCTCAGACCAACGCATTCATCTGTGGCGATTTGAATGCGCGTAGTGTTCCTCTTCTTGGTGACTCTCGAAGTAACACTCGTGGTACTCGTCTGGCCGAATGGGTTGAGGAAGCTGGTCTTTTCTGTTGGAACTCTCTCTTGGCAAAAGGTGTTCCAACTCTGTTCTCTCAAAGTCGCATGGCTAACTCTCAGCCTGGTCACTCCAGTTGGAGTAGCGTAATTGACCTCTTTATCAGCTTTGATGATCTAGTTGCTCCTTCTCTTGTTGTCCGTGATGCCGGCCTTGGTTCTGACCATGTTCCTGTCTCTCTGTCTTGCTCTCTGTCTTCTCTGCCTCCTGCACCAGTTGCTCATCCGCGTCTTTTATGGAAACTGTCTTGTCTGGATGATCACAAGAGTGTAGAGCTGTATCAGTCTCTTTTCAGGTTGCATAGCGCACCTATCAAAAATACACTCTTGGCAGAAGTTAAGTATTCTATTTGTCAAGCCTTCGGGCAACATAGCAGTCGTACCTCTACTCACGCAGCTCTCCCAACTGAAAGGGTTATCCCTGATGTTGATTCTATTGCTAGTAGCCTCACTGATACCATCCACCGTTGTCTCGATGAGTCTGTTGGTCGCAAACAGCCACGACCTCCTGGTAACACCTGGTTCTGGACTTACAGTGACCCGCAAAACTGTTCAAAAAGATTTTTTTTTACTTTGAACCTTATGATCGGGTATTCAAACACATTTTAAACCCCTCTTGTTATACCTTGTTGGAAAGCCTCAGTAATTTACTATATGATGACCAGGTTGCACAATGATTGGTTGACCTTGAAATGAAAACCACTATTTTAAAAAAAAAGTTTTTTTGAACAGTTTTGCGGGTGTGCATTATATTTTTATTAATAGAGGATTTGATCACCTTTAGCGACAATAAGATCAGCTATTCTATTAGGCATGCTTTCAACAAGATTGTTGCATGTTTCAGGATCAATATTGTTCCAAATTTGAGTTACACGATCAAATAACTCAGCAATAGAGCCTGGAGCAGTGTCAAAGGCAGCTAAACGTCTTTTGACTATACTCCAAAGGTTGTCAATGGGATTCAAGTCGGGCGAGAAGGACGGCCAGTCGAGAACTTGAATGTTGCACTCCTTGAGATGACGTTTGGTATGCTTGGAAGTATGCTTGGGGTCATTATCATGCTGAAATATGGCGTCATCCTCAGTATAACCATAGAATTCTAGCGATCTGACCAACTCATCGTCTATGATTTGAGTGTACAACTCAGAGTCCATCTTGCCATTGATCTTCGCAAGAAAGTCTGGACCTTTCCAACAAAAGCAGCCCCAAAGCATGATGGAACCACCTCCATGCTTGTAGAGATGGTCAAGCTGAAACGCTTTCAACTCCTTATCATCGGCTTTCCAAACCCATTGAGCACCATCCGAGCCAATTCTGTTGATTTTGGTCTCATCGGAGAACATCACGGACCTCCAATCGTTGATAGTCCAACTTCTGTGAGCCTCGGCCCATTCCAAGCGGTCTTTCATACGCTTAGGTGTTAGAGGAAGGACCTTTGGCTTATGAATAGCTGTCATTTTGGCGCTTTTGAGAAACCTACGCACGGTATCCTCAGAAACAACAACTTGTTGATCAGCCAGGAATCGCTGCGCATCTTTTGCGGTCTTGAAAACGCCAGTAGAAAGACCTTGAAGTACCTTGCGACCGAGATTCTCGCTGATCTTACCTGGTCGGCCACCCGCATGTTGAGGAATCTCCAAGTTCATCTCACCACGAATGTTTGAAACGGTACCTTGACTGATACCAAGCTGACGCGCTACTTCGCGAACATTTTCACCTTTGGAAAGCATAGCTTTCGCGTCATTTCGTTTGTCATTGCTGATGTGTTTGGGCATGTTGGTAGATGTCAAGTAGATGTAACTAGATGGAGCAATGTCGATTAAATTGGTCTGACAAAACCAACCAAAGTTTACACAAACCTTTAAAAAAGTGAAGAAAAGAAGAAAAAAAGCAATTACGCGTCAAAATAATTTCAAATACTAGCCCCCTTCTCTTGGTTATAATTTTTCTCGGACACACGCAAAACTGTTCAAAAAAACTTTTTTTTTAAAATAGTGGTTTTCATTTCAAGGTCAACCAATCATTGTGCAACCTGGTCATCATATAGTAAATTACTGAGGCTTTCCAACAAGGTATAACAAGAGGGGTTTAAAATGTGTTTGAATACCCGATCATAAGGTTCAAAGTAAAAAAAAATCTTTTTGAACAGTTTTGCGGGTCACTGTAAGTCCAGAACCAGGTGTTACCAGGAGGTCGTGGCTGTTTGCGACCAACAGACTCATCGAGACAACGGTGGATGGTATCAGTGAGGCTACTAGCAATAGAATCAACATCAGGGATAACCCTTTCAGTTGGGAGAGCTGCGTGAGTAGAGGTACGACTGCTATGTTGCCCGAAGGCTTGACAAATAGAATACTTAACTTCTGCCAAGAGTGTATTTTTGATAGGTGCGCTATGCAACCTGAAAAGAGACTGATACAGCTCTACACTCTTGTGATCATCCAGACAAGACAGTTTCCATAAAAGACGCGGATGAGCAACTGGTGCAGGAGGCAGAGAAGACAGAGAGCAAGACAGAGAGACAGGAACATGGTCAGAACCAAGGCCGGCATCACGGACAACAAGAGAAGGAGCAACTAGATCATCAAAGCTGATAAAGAGGTCAATTACGCTACTCCAACTGGAGTGACCAGGCTGAGAGTTAGCCATGCGACTTTGAGAGAACAGAGTTGGAACACCTTTTGCCAAGAGAGAGTTCCAACAGAAAAGACCAGCTTCCTCAACCCATTCGGCCAGACGAGTACCACGAGTGTTACTTCGAGAGTCACCAAGAAGAGGAACACTACGCGCATTCAAATCGCCACAGATGAATGCGTTGGTCTGAGAGGCATGAGTACGAGAAGGGAGAGACATAATGAGAGACATAAACTCATCATCGGACAGAGAAGGAGGGGCATAGACACAATGAATGAGAAAGGTAGAGACTTGACAAGAAAAGACATAAGGAGAGGAAGAAAGGAGAGGAGTAACTGGGTAAGGACAAGTAGGATTGACCAAAAGAGAGATACCCATCTTGCCACGGAAAGAGTCAGCAACAGGTTGACCATAGGTATGATACTGTTGCCAAGAGGTGGGAAAACGAAGAGGAGAGAGTAGCCAAGTCTCGGTGATGAAGATGAGGGAAGAGTCATATAAGTAGTCAGTAACAGTACTAATGGCTTGACGAGCAATACCATTAGCATTCCATATAGTCATAGTAAAGTCATAGGTAGAAGGAGAGGAAGGGGGCATAGGTTCATAAGAAGGCATAGGATTGGTACTCATTAAGAGGATGAGACCGGTTCACCGTCACCGGCCAAGGCAATTTCCATATCAGTAGAGGGAGCAGAGTCAACACCAACTACAGAAGAGAGAGGACCAACTACAGTACCAGCCTGTTCCTTTGACAACCAACCTTGACGGACAAAGTCGTAGGCCACCAGTCTACGCGTTTGTTCACGAACATAGCCAAGAGCACGAAGAAGACGAGCTTGTTGCAGTTCACGAGCCTTGGCAGTGAGAGCATCGGCATCCAGAGAGGCAAAAGCAGGATCAAAGACATTGGATCCAGAGAAAGGATCAAAGTCTGTCAAGACCGGGAGAGAATACTTGTCCATGACCTTGAGAAGATCAGCCTTGTAAGCAGTGTGAATGAGCAAAGCTACAACGTTACGAGCTGGGTAGTGCACATCAAGGACACGGCTGTTATCCAATCCGATAAGTCGCAGCTTATGACGGAAAGCAGAGAGACGGTCCCGATACTTGTTTGGCAAGTAAACATACTCAAAGAGAGGTGAGTCTACTGAAGAGCCAGCCGGAGAAGAAACAAGAAAGATACGAGCAGCGGCCTTACGTTGGCGAGGCGTGATCTTTTTCTTGGGCTTGGCCTGAACAGCCAAAGAGGAAACCGACTTGTTGGACTTACCATAGGCCTCAGCAGGTGTAGGAGCAGCAGCAGCAACATGAGCCCATTTAGACACGGCGGCCGAAGGAGAGACAGAAGGAGCAGGCAAGGAAGAAGGAAGCAAGTCATCATCCATTGCTACATCAACAGACGGGGACAAAGAGAGAGAAGGACCAGACTTGTTCTCAAGTTCCAAGATCTTGGCACGAGCAGCGGCAAGCTCTTTCTTGAGTGCCGAGTTCTCAGCAACAAGAGACTCCAACTGAGAGAGACGCTCTTCATACTTTTCAAACTTGGCCTGAAAAGCAGCAAACCAAGCAGGAGGAGCAGAGGAAGAGGGAGAGGCCGACGAGAGCAAAGAAACATTACTTACCTCTGGCAAAGAATCAGCACCAGAGAGAGAAGGAGCAACAGAGAGACCAAAGTCAAAGACAACGTCTTTGTTCAGCTCAAGTGGAGCAGATGTCGAAGAGATGCTGACGTCATCAACTCGAGATCTCGGCAAGGTACGCGTCATGTCGGCAGGGATCAAAGGCGGCGAAAGTGAACTATGCAAGCGCTTACCGGAGAGACTTGAAACTTTAATAGGTGATGTTTCTAATACAGAGATAGATTCTGACAAAGTTTCAGCTGGTTCTGATGCTAGGTTCTTTGTAGATGAGGCTTCGAAGTCGAGATCTTTAGTTGAAGATGTCGAAATGTCGTGAATCGCGTTGGTGAATGTGCTAGAGTTGTCGGATTGGGACACTTTGGGTACCAAAATGTGCGGACGAGATTGGGGAATAATAATTGACAAAGAAATACACTGGTTAATAAGGAGGAAGTCGAGCTTTTTTCAAAAATGGAGTTTGAATTGAAAAAAAGTGATCAAAAGGAGAAAGAAAGGCGGTTTCTTGGTGTAGTTGGTTATCACGTCTGCTTAACACGCAGACGGTCGCCAGTTCGAGTCTGGCAGAAATCATTTTTTAAGTTTTCTAAATTTTCTTTTATTTATTTTTTTTAAAGAACAAGGAATAGTGTTACTGGACGGAAGTAGTATTTTGCCAGTGTTACAGGACAAAAAATTGTTTTTGCAGTAACTTGAGAAAGAGAACAAATAGATACAGTCAGACCTCGATTTTGTCATACGATTTGGCTCCACCAACTCTCGGTAGTATGTAAATATGACTGAATTTTGATTTTGTCATAGTCATAAAATTTACAGAAACCGTATGACAGAATTTTAACTTTTAAAAAAATATTATTGGATATTTTATATTTTAAGTTCAAAAGAATAGTAAAAAATCGGATTTTTTGAGAAAAAATCTGTGATTATACATTGTACTGTAAGACATTCTTGCTCTGGTCTTACTTTTTTGTCTAATCTAACAAACTTAAAACATTTATGTGGCTATGCACAACATATCAAACGCTTCACCTCTTGTTCTTGTCAATGCTTAGCAAACGCCTGAAAAGAATATGCATGATAAGTTTAATCAGAAACAGCGCTTGAAAATTCGTTTTATGGCCGCTTGTGGACCCAAAAAGACTCAAGAGTAGATGTGTTGTTGGGTAAAGCGCCCATTCAACATGGACTGCTTGTCTAGTCAAAGCGCTATTAGTAGAGTTACAAAAAAATTTGAAGACCTGTCTGAGATGTCAGTTCAGAGATTGAGTGTTAGGAACAACAAGAAAACTCATTGTCCTAAAGTGAAAGACAAGTTTATCATATATGTACTGAAATTTCGAATTAAATATTGTCCGATCACGTGATATGAGAATTTAGTTCCCCGACTTGGATCAAGCCTAAGCCAGCGTGGGAGGGGGTTCAAGGGGGAGGGTTGTCCCTCCCCCTCATGCGAAGCAAGGTTGAATCAATTCATTGCAAAGGTCCATCTTAAAAATCATTTCATCCAAGTATTTGACGATGGAAGCCTTTTGTATGTATTTGTAAGTTTTATATTTAGGTATGTCATTGTAGACTTTATAAACGAAAAATTGCTTGATTTGATACAAGATAGCCTGTAAATTCAATCTCATCTGATAAAGCTGATTATTTTGATGAAAACATCAATAACATTGAGGTCTATAGAGTTTCAAATGAATATCTACAAACAACAAACACAGGCCATTTTCTACCTGTCAAGTCAACTTTAAAAGTAGAGTGTAATACAACGCTACTTAAAAATTTTGGTCCTCAAAGAGGTCTATGCAATGGTTGTAGGCTAATCTTAAAAAGCATTCGTTCAGTAAGTCCTTGAAGTTGCAATGATGAATGATCCGAGCAATGATTATAAGCAAACCGAGAGTACTCATGAAATAACCATTACTACTTTGGGAGGTAATCATCCGTTTACTTTGTCAAAAAAGCAATTTCCTATCAAGCTAAGCTTTAACATGACTATTAAAAAGATTTGATTTTCGTTTTTCTTTATTCAGACATGGCCAGTTATATATTATATTCTCTCAATGTGCTGACGTTCAAGAAATTGGTGCTCTACTTCAATAAAAACAACTTAAAATCACCTATCCTAAACTTTTTTGTAAAAAGAAATATCGTTATTTTTTAAACAGTACTTTATCATCAAAATATCATGCAAGTTTGAGTGTGGGTAATAAAAGTGAGAACCAGGATCCAAACCGAAGGCGATGACGACCGTTAAACGAGCGTAGCGAGTAGGCCGGCTAGTCAAATTTGTACTCAAATGAGCAATGATAATAGTGCTATTAAAACAATTGTGCATTTATGATTCAGGAACACTATGTGACTGCTAAAATTTATACAGTCACATCATTTTATTTTGTCATAATTTGATTTTGTCATAGGATTTGCCTCCACCAACCGTATGACTAAATCGAGGTCTGACTGTATAACCGAGCAATCAGGCAGCAAGGTTATAAGTAATGAGAACCAGGTTTTAAGTCGTCCGACTAGAGATATAAGTAAAGTAGAGATAATAAAGTAATATAAAAGAAGAGATGTAATACATGAATACAATGATCTGTAATAAGTATCAAGGGAACTAACAACTATATGTGGAATTAGGTAGTAAATATATCAAACTACAACCAAGCGTAAAGTAAATAAAAGAAGATTAAAGAGTTTATATACTACTCTAAAAGAAGTCATGTTGGACTTGCAAACTAATAATTTAAACAGTCAAGTTAATGAGTCATCATGTATGGATTAATAATACATGTCTAAAAGTTCTATTCATTATGATATGGAATGTCAGAGAAGGATTCAAATAAAGTTGTTGTATAATAAGAGATCAAGAGGAGCTGTCAAATGAGTAAAATACCAAATAGGAAATATAGAGTTGGATTCAAAGCTGCGGAAAGAAGCCAGAAAATAATTGAGTACTAGGAAAATTCCTGTGCGTAACACCAGTAAAGAGTTAGAGTCAATGATACAATAGAACCAAAGAGAGGAACGATTGTTATGTGATGAGCACCATGTTGTTTAGGTAACGAACCTTAAGAAGAGATATAAGTGAAAAGAAAAGTAAGTTAAATGGAATATATAAATAATACAATGGTTAAGCGTATTAGCAGTTAATCAAGGGAAGTCTTAGTTATAGAACGCCTGTCTATGCGGCAAGGTTAATGTCAAAGTATATAGTAAAGTTGGAGGGAGAAAAGAGCTTCTTGTTTATTTAATAAACCTAATTGAGATTTATATCTGTTCATCCTATTGATGACAGTCTTATCTAAAAGGATCTAAGTTAAGTAAATTTATGAGTCATTGCTAGTCTGATGGTGTTGTTAACCAATTGAATAATATAATAATGGTGAAATACAAAGAATGTTGGGGAAGATTGAAAAGTTTTCAGTGAGATAGATTGTTATAATAAATTTGATTTGTTGAATGGATAGATGTAAATGTGAGTTTTAAATGAGATTGGGGTAAGATAGATAAAAAATAGTATAATAAGTATATTTAGAATAAGATGATGATGGATAATATGAAAGAAAATAAGATGAGATAAGTATAATAAACTAAAAGAAGTAGAATAACACTAAAGCATATAATTATGAAGTGCTAAAGCACTGCTCGTAACAAGATCTCATAAATCTTTGCTTCTTGTCTTGTTCGGCTCTTAGGTTACTTTTCTTCTTCAACTCGTTTTAATTCAACGTTTAACAACAGTATTATAACCTCATGTCCACTCATGTTCCCTCCCCATCGCGTCGGTATTCTATTTTACCCCCTTTTTTTCAACTCCGATATGAAAAAATAAATTTTACCTCAGCTACTCCGTCACTTATGTTCCCTCTAAATAATTCAGAAGAGTATTATGTTCAGCCAATGAAAGCAAAGGTCAGATACTTTAGCCACCGCTGTGGGGGGGGTTGACCTACCTTTTTTGTTTGACGGAGTACAGATTTTGACATGTTAATTGAATTCACAAATTGCATTAATAAATCAACAACAAATTGAGCAATAAAGCATACAAACTCAGGTCTTTTTGATCATATTGTCTTTAATAAATGTAATTGTTTTTCTTAAGACCTATCTATAGAATGCTTTGTATCAATTTGAAAGGACAAGTGAAATGTGTTGAATATAAATATAGTGCTTAATTGTTAATTTTGTTCTTGTTCTCTATCTCAATTTCTCTTCTTATAAAATCTTATTAAACCTGAAAATGAACAACAACTGCGAAGCTTCTTCATCATCTTATGATCCCCGTGCTATTCAGAATGCCGTGTCTTCTAAAAGCCAAGGCGTATCTTTAACTTGTGATCTTAACAGCCTTTCTGAAGACTCTTTTCACCAGAATATGGTTAAAACAAGATGGCAATGACTCAAAACACTCAGCTAATTATTGCTGAAAACCAAGTTCCTAGACCCAAGAACACTACTGTCGCTTACGAAAAGAAGCAACAAGAATGGAGAGTATGTATCTTATAGTAAAGTGCTGAATATAATTACTAATTGCAAACTTTTATGTAGGAATGGTGCAAATCAAGCGGTTTTGCTAATGGAAAAACTGTGTACGATGAAAAGTTGGCTTTATTCCTCAAGACTTTTGTGATGGCTCGAGGAAAGAACAAGCAAAAGAAGTCAGATGGTACCTTGTTCCTTTAGGTCATGAATCAATCTTGGCCTACATCAAGGCTGTTGTTGATTTATACAATCAATAAAAAGACTTGGGATTTAATAACCATGGTCATCCTAAAGGTAGTGTTGTCAAGCGTTTTTTTGACACCAATGTAAAAAAGAAACAAAGCGCAAGCGTGATGAGTATGAAGATCATGGCAAAAATACTCTTAACGATGGCTATACCAGCGACGAATTGATCAAGGTCAATGAGTTTTTCTTCACCGAAAACAGCATTACTGCAATTCGAAACCGTGGTTGTTTTCTAATGAGTAATGCCATGCTTCTTCAAAGTGAAACTGCTTTGGGCGCTCAATTACCCAATCTCTTTTGTATGTAGCTTGAAAACCTAGGCGTATCCGAGTGCGTCGCTATTGCTGACACCATCACTTTCGATGAAACAAACAAAAATGGCAAGATTCAGTATGGTTCCTGCCTTCGACACGCAAATGTTGAACTTCGTCCTGTTGGTGCTTCTGCACAATATTTTTTCAAGAATCCATCATGAAAACAAGGCCTTTCCCAATTTCACCGAGCGAAAGTCTTGCTACGATAGCTATCTCTTCCCCAATAAGAATGGTGATGATTGTATCACTTATGAAGAACAGGCCAAGGTATACCGAAAGGTTTTCACCCACGTTGGTATAAGCTCAAGCAAAGTAACATATATCAATAGTAAGAGTGCCATCAATATGATTGCCCATCAAGGTGTCTCGGGTGATCAGCAGAGACAAGTAGGACGTTAGGGTGCGGATAGAATGGTTGGGTGTTATCTGTCTGGTCTGCCTGTGGATGCCATCAAGGTCTTGGCAGGTTTCTCCACCCGGAAGGGTGATTATTTCATCAGTCGTGATTGCGTATCTCCTCCAGATGAACTGAGAAAGATGGTATTCCCATAGATCGAGCACTGGAAAGAGAAGTACCTCAACAAAGAGGTTCAAGAAGACATTGCTGGTCCTAACTTTCTTCAAGTTCTTGATCATTTACGAACTGTCTTCCTTCAGGTAAAAAAGAAATCAAATAGAGTCATCTTGTTGTGCAATATAACTAAACGATTTTCCCATCTATTTATATAAGACTCCGTAGTGTCGAAAAAAAAGTATCCTCACCATTACATGTGGACCAATGCAATTTTCGAAACTGATGTTTACAAGAGATTTGAAAGCGAATTGAGCCAAAGCATCACCACAAATGATAGCAAGTTTAGTATGAGTCAGCATCTAGAAGTTCTGATGCCTGAAATGGCTGCTGTAATGAAGGCTGGATTTGATGCAGTTAATACTACCTTGAGCATGTTTGATTCCAAGATACATCACAACTTGGATAACATAAGAAACATGCAGCTCTCCAACAGGACTCTCTTGGCGGACGCCTTATTGCAAGCATCGATACAAGTGAGACAAGGCGATGCCCCTTCAGAACCAAGAAGCATACCATCTCTTTCTGCCTCTTCTCTTCTATCAAATGCTCCAACGGTGAGCTTGAATACACGTGCTATTACCAGTTCTGAAAACGAAGTGCCCACTTATAAGATGAAGAGAAACTTGGTAACAGTTACAGACCTTTGGAGAGAGTATTCCGTTGGAATTGAAGGTGGCCCCTCAGTTAAGTCTTTTGAAGAGACCTCTAATGTAAAGTGGCGAAGTTAAGGTTCCAAAACTGAGTCAAGATTTTTCCTTAGAAGATTGCCTAATTTTAGGAAATCGAGAAAGCATTTATGGAAAAGGGTATTACTTGCGAAGAGGCAGCACAAATAATTGAGTAAGGCTGTATAAGAAAGAAGTACTCTTTAAATCAAGTAGGAGAGCATATCTCCAACTCTATGTTTGAGTACTAGATTTCTTCCAATATATGCCGATCTCACTCTATGCTTATTGCATGACACATTCATTTTATGCCCATTATATGCTCATAACTACTATTATTCACTTATTTAATAATGTATGCTAACATTTCATATCAAATACTATGCTTAAATATGCCAATAAAAACACCATCTTATGCCAATCAAGCTAAAATTGAAACGCTCTGCATTTAAAATTTTTTATTTTCGGAAGTTCAAGTATTTTATTTCATGTCCCCTACCCCCCAAAATTGAAGTGACGGTGTCTGCGACACACATGACTATAAAAAAATACCCTTTTATTAATATCGTTTACAATGGAATCAATCATTTCTGTATTTTTTGGTGTATACTTTTCTCGCACAGTAGGGTATATGAAGAGGATGGCATAGAGAAATTTTATATGGCAGTCTATGAGCCCAGTAAGGCATAATGTTTATTTGACCAAAGAATAAGAATAAAAGTACTTGGCTTACACCAAAATTGACAATGGTCTGTAGGAGATTCTTCGTCAAAATGGTTGGAGATTCTCGTCTTTTGGAGAAGGCTATCAAAGACTATAACAGTGAATGGGATTTGGATGCAATTGTCACCCACAAAGATCCCATCATGGTTTCTGTTGGTGGCTCCGTGGTTCAACAAGAGATTGGGCAATCATTTCTTTAAATGGAGTGACCACATTACCATCTGCAAAATGAAGTCCCTCTTTCAAAAGGTCGAGACCACTTCATCATCATCGTCGAAACAAATTCAACATAACGGAGGTTACCCGCTTTCTCAGGTATAGCCCTTACTCAAGAAGGGTATATGATGAGCGAGCAAAAGGAAAATGTCAGCAAGAGATTCTTTTCTGCCTGTCATATCGACAAAGGCGCTATTAGAATCGTGTCCTGGTATCCAAATGTTAAACTTGAACGTAGACATTTCCGTCTGCGTGGTCGAAAACTTATCAGATGAGGAATTAATGAGCGAGTGTCTCACTTCGCGAACTCTTTTGGATACAACCTTCGACCAAGATCTGTCAGATGAGGTGTTGGTTGGTTTGTTCCTATTGTTGTGAGGTGATTTGGAGGCATCGGATGGTGGATCTAAGTCACCCGAGTGCCCAAAATTGATTTTGTGTGAAGGAGCCATGTATCCTACTATACTTTGTGTCGTTGATTCTGTGATAATAAACCCCTTCTCGCTTAAAATATTGTGATATTAATTTGTGGTTCTTAGTTTTATTTAAATTCAATTTACCAACTATATAAAATATATAGGTTAAGATATGGAATATAGTGAAAAAGGGTTAATTATACTGACCAAAATGTTGGTAATAAGAGAAGGAATATATATGAAATAAAAGAGGCAATGAGTTTGATAAAAAATAATAAAGAAAGAAAAGTGAGAAATAGAGGAAAACAGAAGAATTGAATTTTATAATAATCGTTAAGCACAGAGCATCATTTCACAAGTACAAAATAATAACACTGCAATCGCAACAGTCATACCATAAAATTACCAAATTTGTATCAACACAGAACAATATCCATATTTGCGAGTATAGAACTTTCGTTTGATGTATTGTTCATGTATGATTATTTTAAAATAAATATGTAGAAGAGAAATAAAGAATATTATTATAAAGAAATTATTGTCTTTTTGAAAGGGACCAATTTATCAGTTGATATATTAAAATGATAAGGTGTCCTAAACAACAGTCACCACCCGCTTATAATTGAATCGTAAAAAACAGTCACTTGAAAATAAAATTCAATCATGCATAAATGATGAGCTGTAAGCAGCAACAAATTATGAGCTGTACACCAGCTGGGAGGGGGTTTGGGGGAAGGTTGTCCCTCCCCCATGCGCACAGTCAGCACCAATTAGGATCAGTAGATTAAGCCTTAGTTAGATGGGAGGGGATTCGAGGGGGAGGGTCGTCCCTCCCCCTCACGCGAAGCCAGTATGATCCTCTCAACACTCAGTATATTAGAGACATTGCAAGAAAATTGAGTAATGAACATTCTATGAGGTTTAATTGGGACTAAATGGAATGTGTTTGCTATCATTTTGTTCCTTTGATGTGGATTTGGGAAAGATTTTTTGGCAGTAATAAAATTCAAATTGTGTTATCGTACGAGTAAGTCAATTTTAAGTTCTTTGCAACCAGAACCATTGTAAGTTGCAAATCTTCTCAAGCGAGCGCTGGTTCTTTCATAGAGTTCAAAGTGTATTAGAACTTAGATTTACTATATGTGCTTCACTTCAGTTGTTGCAAGCCTTGATCTGTACTTTGGTATTAATTGATTTGGTTCCTGCATTTTCCAAAATTCGGACGGTCCATATCATTCAATTGAATCTGCTATTCCCTTAGATAATTCGAGTCTTAAGTTTAGGTGGATTTTATTTTTGAAAGCAAGCTTGGATTGTTGCTTTTGAAAGACTCACTCATATTTGATCTCATCTGACTTAGTTATGAACCAATTATTAGGATAAGCTCAAGTCTTTTTCACGGCCTTGGAACACATGTTTTTTATCAAAGCGACGGTTTTAAATACAAGAAGCATAGCGAAGGGGTTATTCTATACCAGAGCGAAGGTTCAAAAAAAATATGGGTGGGGCCCCCACACTGATCTTCTCATCGAATTAGTTGACCTACGGCAGCACAAGCATGTTGCAAAGCGAAGCGTTCTGAACCATACTGAAGGTCAAGAAAATTAACCGAAGCGCAGCGGAGGTGCTAATTTTATCACTGCAATGGGAATTTAGATTGTTTTTATAAAAATGTACGTTACAAAAACCATTAATCATAAATTTTTATACAAATTTTGGCGCGAAATACTTTCGCCATTATAGAATATTAAATAAGTTACAAAATAATTATTAAATTTATTGCGATATAACAAGGCGCAAAAATTCTAATTTTATAAACTGTAATAATAAATTTTTTTTAGTAAATTAAACGTTAATTGTTTTTTAATAACAAACATACTTAACATGAAATGTAATCTATAAAATTATTTAAACAAAAAATTTAAGTGATAATAAATTTGAAAACAAACAAAAATAGCTTTAAATAATTTACTGTAAAACAATAGTATTTTGGCGGAAAATGTGTTGGGGAAATTTTTGAATATTTTGCTTCGAGAAGTTTGTTTATTATTATTTTTATTTAGGTTCAAAAAAATTTTAGTGTTCACCGTGAGGAGTTCCAGACGGAGTTGATAGGCAAAATTGGTTAATCTAATTTCGTCTCGAAACAATTGTTAGAGAAAAAATTAAAAGTATCGTCGCGCACCGTTTTTGATTTTCTTTAATTATACTGATCAGAATACAATGAAAGAAGTACCATCAGGCTCACAAAAATCGGAGATTTCTTTTCATCTACTTTTTGCCAAGATTGAATTAGTTGAATGAGTTGAGCAAAAAAAGAATTTTTGAAATGGTAATCTGTTGCATGCACGCTACGTTAGTGGTCACCTCTAATTAGAGATATAAGTGCAAGCACAGACGAATAATACATCCAGAGTCTGAGAGCGCATCTAGGAGTGCATTACCCATTTTCATAGTCAGATGAATCATCACATAAATTAAAAGTGCCATTCTTTATAGATGAATATCCTAAAGAACGGAAGAAGCCAACATTCTCAGATTTAACATGGGACCACTTAGTTTTTTATAAATAAGAGAATAATTCGAATTGAATAAAGGGATTTATTTTTGGTCTGATTGAATTTTACTTGTTATCATCTATACTAGAAGTATCACATAATCAATTTTGTACATATTTAAACTTAAGAAGAAGTCTTTTCAACATCATAAATTTTCCAGAGGCTTCTCTGACTCATTAAACTTATGGAAGTCCTCATGATACCTCTTTGCTTAGTGATAAACTTTTCCAGATTCGGAGAAGATGGTTTCAGGAACCCTCTTTAAATATTCGTCAACTTCTCTTTAACGTCTTGGCTGTCTCCTTTAAGTCTGGATGGAAAGCGAGGGGGTTCCTTATCATCCGCCAAACCTTCTCAACAGACTGCAACTCACAGTGATATGAAGGGGTAATTGATAATTTGTGACCAAGGTCACGAGTTATGTCTGAGCATGCGTACATTGGAGTTACGTTGATCCTTTGCTCATGTCAGGCAGATGGCCCTCTTTATCGGGCATCAATTGGGCTTTATTAACCAACCATTTTTTAACAATTTCCTAGTTATTATAAGCGTAGGCTAAATCCTGTGCTAAAAACCAATGATAAGATGCACTATCCATATGCATGATTCATCGTTTATAAGGTTGTAGCGACTTACAAAGCTTTCTGAACAAATTTTCAAACTTTGCTGCATTAAAGTGACCATGGTAATTAGGATTGTTCTCTTTCCACCATCGACTAGCCATATAGTCACACTGTCTCAAACACTCTTTGCTTTATATATTCGATTTTGCTTGAAGACAATAAATGCTGCAAAGATAACCGTCATTGGTGTTCGTTCTATTTCGTTGACAATGTTACCGACAGTAATTCACGTCTTGTTGGTGTGTCGATCAAGATAGCAGTATGATTCATTAAGGAATACTTCGGGACACCCAGGTTGATCACTGACGAATAAGTTTAGCAATCTTTGATTGCAATTAGTGTATCAATAGCCTACATTCTCAGGAGCATCATTCCTGATATTTTTACTTTTATCTTTTTTGTTCTCATATTCAGCTCATGAAGGTGTCGCAAAAGTATCTGATTAGGTGCATCAAAGAATTAGGCGTCTTTCAACACCAGTTTTATCGCTTTGATGTTGTTTGGATAGCCTATTTGATTGTTAACCTTGACAATCTTTCTTGCAGCAGAATTATATTTTGTCCCAAGACTCTTGCGAGGACGACCTACAAGTCTACTTACTGAACCTTCTAATTTGTCATCTGCTTTAGCAATCGCCCTTTGTTATGCATAAGGAGTGATGTCAAGAACGTAACTTGATTTAATACGTAAGTCCACGGCTTGTATATGAGGTTAGTCAAAAGTCCTATCGATGAGTACCTGGTACATTCGATTTATTAGGGTGTAAGTTTCAATTGAAAATTTAATGGAATTCAAGACGCGATTATATAAATATTTTTTAAGAGGCATAATGAATAGTAAAGACGAAAGTAGAAGAAAAACGATATTCAACCATGGTAGTCTTAACTCTGTAGACACTTGTGTCATGAGGCAGTCACGATAAGAATTACAAAATTGATCGTGGGGACGATGGTTAAAAATTATTTCTCTTCTACCATTCGAGTTCCAACTCTCGTTTGAAGCATAGTTATCAACATCGGATCTATATCACAATATATGAAATAAACAAAATGCTTCTTTATGACTCTCTAACCTATATAAGAGTGTGCATATACATTTTTGCTACTTACATTTAATGTAAGGGGACTTTTTAATACCCTAGCGTGACTGAATTTTTTTTCTTATATAAATAGCCACCATTTTTCTCTTAATAAATATAAGCTTTTTTCTCATCACTTTTAACTCTACCAGACTCATCCTATACAGATCTTTTTGTCCTTCAAGACTTTATTTTTCTTCATACTTTTCTTTTTTCATATCTCTTTTTTTTTATATTTTTCTTTTCTTTGTATTTTCTTCATTTACTATGCGTTAAATTAAACAAGTCTGCCATATAAGACTACCATACTTAACCCTCGAATAAACAAGTCTATCGGATTAAGATATTCGATTTTGCTCTTCATATTATCACAACTAAACAAGTCTGCTTGTAGGGCCACCATAGTTCCTGAATAACAAAGTCTAATAGGATTGAAATATTTTTTTACCTTTTTCTTACTTTTTGTCATAAAGCTAAACAAGTCTACCATTAAGACTATCATGGTTATTATTTATATCTGAATAACCAAGTCGTTAAGATTGACATATTCATGTTTTCTCTGAAAACTATCTATTCATTTTAAACCCCTTTTCTCATACTGTTATGAGCCTGTAAGGTTACACACGGTCGGATAAATTAGAAGTGTTCGCACACCCCAAATCACACCATCAGAATTATACAATTTATATTCCGCCTCTCTCAGACTAGCACTGTTAGTGTGTGGACTAACAGCTAATAGGAATCCTCAATTAACAACACATTATAAAAGACCTTGATGTTAAGATATTTATATCTCTTTATCTCTTATAATATCTTAATATCACAGGTAAACTTCAGTCACATAATATCAGTAATAAAAGATCTCTTATAATATCTTAATATCACAGTTTGAGAATACTCTTGAGTAGTCTAGTCTGATCTTGCAAACCTTGAGTTACTACTGAATCAAACCCCGTTACCTCAAGCTCATTTTATGGTGGAGAAGCTGCTTTCTTAGAAGCCCCATACTACTACTCTCGATCCCGTACCAAACCTTTCTGTATCTATTACTCCTGCGTCTATCACTACCCAACCAACTATCATGTCTCGTAACCTCTCTGAACAACCCGTTCCTATCCCCGTTGGCAAGCTAACCACTAGCTTTGACCCAGCTAAACACAACTTGAATTTTTGGCTGCAAACTTACGAAGCTTCCTGTCGACGCTATGCGATGTCTAACTACCAGATGCTGGTGCATGTGTCTGACTATCTTCCTGACCGTGTCCGGGACTGGATCCTCAATGAACCCAACCTAACTACTTGGACTAAGGTCAAGACTGAACTCATCCAAGCATTTGGCATGCCCCCAAGGAACATCGCTTGCTCCTCTTGAAGCAGATGCATGAGCTCCGCCAAAACAAGACCCCCTCCCGCGAGTTCCGCATCTACTTTCAGACAGCCATCAACAAGTTTCCTGAGGAATTACGATCTGACAGTGAAGATCTCCGAGCCATCTATCTGATGGTAATGTCTCCCAAATTAAGGGATTTAGTTGCCCCTAATGCCAACAAGCTGATCTCCTGGAAGGATATCAACGAGACTGCGGATGCCCTGGAACGCTCCTTGTATATTGACCCAGCAAATAGTCTTGCTCGTGAATTTGAAAGGCTCACGCTTCAGGCCCCGAATGAACCCTCGGCCGCTGCTACCTCGTCTACTCCTGATGATCCCATGCAAGTGGATGCACTCCGGGAAAAACGCACCGCCAACACTTCCTCTGATCAACGCAAGCAAGATCCGATGCGCCAGTGGACGACTGACCATAAGCCTATCTGTGGCCACTGTCACAAGGTCGGTCACCTCACCAAAAAGTGTCGCTTACGGCCTAAGGTCAATGCGGTTTCCTCTGCGGACCCCCAACCCTCGGTGAATGCGTTGAGCCAATATCAGACCCCTTACGCCGCTGTCCCTATCGAAGATGACCCCCTGAGTCATCATACACCGGCTGTGAACAACATCGGCGCCTCGCGTACTTCTGCCCCGGTCGTGTCCACCAAGGTCCGTAACCCATGGTGGCTACTACACTTCAAGACCATTTGGTAAAGGCTCTCCTGGACACGGGTGCCGACATCTCAGTCATTCGCACTTCCTTGGTGGATAAGTTGGGATTGACTCCTGATGCTTCAAAGGCCACGACCTTCACTATTGCAGACAACTCCAATACATCGTCTCGTGGGACTGCCTCTGTCGTCACAATGGTTGGTTCAGCACAACGTACTTTGACTTTCCATGTGGCTGATCAACTCAACCATCCTGTCATCCTGGGATACCCTGAGCTCCACGAGTTGGGTGCCATCATCGATACTGGCAAGCATGAAGTCCGTTTTCCCCCCAGCATGCCATGTACTGCACCTCCTGCGCCTATGGCTGTATGCTCTTTGGTCTCCTCTCTACGTCTTCCTGGTAAGCACCATGCTTTCGTTGACATCTCTGGGCCCCCTAACTCGGCTGTCTTTGTCTCTACTCCAGCTGAAATGACAGCTAAGAAGCTCCTATCCGTCGCCTCTGGTTTCGTCAACTTCAATAATGAGGGCATAGCGACAGTCAAGATAGCCAATCTAGATAGTAGTGATAGAGTGTTAAATAAAGATTAGACCGTTGCTTTTTACCAGTATTTATCTCCTTCCTTACAAATCTTCCCAATTCGTCCCTCACAAGTAAATTCATTAACTGATCAAGGCACAGCTCCTGCGCCGGGAGACTTCAGTGCAACATTTGGCAAGCACTTGTCAGCTGAGGAAAAGGCTAGCCTACAACAACTCTTGCAACAATTTCCCGACTGTTTTAACTCTAAACCAACTTCCACTACTCATTTGGTTAAACACAGCATCCACACGGGTGACTCCAGACCACTGTCTCAACCGCCTCATCGTGCTTCTGCGGCCGAAAATGAAACCATTGACTCTCTCATCGATGAAATGTTACAACAGGGGATCATTCAACCTAGCAACTCCCCTTGGGCATCTCCAGTAGTCATAGTCAAAAAACACGATGGCTCACCTCGGTTCTGTGTGGACTACCGTCGCTTAAATGCTGTAACGATAAAAGACGTCTATCCTTTGCCTCGCATAGACGATACACTGCATAGCCTTGGACAAGCTAAGGTTTTTTCTACTTTGGACCTCACGTCTAGTTACTGGCAAGTGGAATTGGATGACGACGCCCGAACTAAATCTGCCTTCATCTGCCGTAGCGGTTTATACGAGTTCCGTCGAATGGCGTTCGGCCTCACTAATGCTCCCGCAACCATGCAGCGGTTAATGGATTCTGTACTCGCAGGCATCAAGTGGCAAATCTGCTTGGTCTATCTCGATGATGTCATTTGCTTCAGCCCATCCTTTGACCAACACCTCAAGGACCTCCGTGTTATACTTTCCCGCCTGCGAGCTGCTGGTCTCACTGCTAATTTGAAAAAGTGCAAGTTCGCTAGCGACAATATATCCTTTCTGGGTTATGTAATCTCTCCTGACGGATTGCACACTGACCCGGACAAAATCCGTGCAGTGGCTGACTTCCCTGTTCCAACTGATGTCGAATCCCTACGTTCATTCCTTGGTCTGGCTGGGTACTATCGGTCGTTCATTAGTAAATTTTCGGTAATGGCCGCACCACTAAACGCCCTTTTGAAGAAGGACATCGCCTGGCACTGGAATGAATCTCACCAAGAAGCATTTGAAACCCTGTGGAAGTCTTTGATCTCAGCACCCGTCTTGCGCTTCCCTGACTTCTCTCAACACTTTGAACTCCACACCGATGGCGCTTGCACAGCCGGTATTAGTGTTATCTTATGCCAACGTGATCAGTCGAACAACCGTGCGTATGCTGTCGCCTTTGCTTCTCGCTCTCTCTCACCCGCTGAGCGTAATTATGGTGTCTCTGAGGTCGAAGCGTTAGCCATTGTCTGGGGCATCAAAAAGTTTGCTCACTATCTCACGGGGACTCCATTTAAGGTCATCACTGACCATCACTCACTTCAGTTCCTCCGCAATAGTAAGTCTATGGATCTCCGTGGCCGTCTCGCTCGTTGGACTGTACAACTACAGCAACATGATTTCGAAATCATTTATCGACCTGGTTCCGAGAACTCTGGGCCTGACGCGCTCAGTCGCTACCCTCTGGTCGAGTCCAGCAAGTCCCTCGTGTGTTCCATCCAGTCCACTGACCTTGCCTCTCACCAGGCCTCTGATCCGTACTGCCTCCGCCTGCGTTCGTCTTCTCTTTCTCGTGGATTTTCTGACGAGTCTGGTATCCTCTTCTTCGGCCCCCGCCCCATCCTACCTGAATCATTACGAGAAGACGTGTTTGATCTACTCCATAACAACCCGACAACTGGACACCTTGGTATTGGCCGCACGCTTCAGCGATTTAGCCGTCTCTATCATGCTCCGGGACTCAAAGCTTGGATCACTGACAAGATCAATAGTTGCGAAACCTGCCAACGAGTCAAACGAACGAACACAACGCTGGGACACACTAACCTCGTCCGTACTGATCCACCACTAGAACCTTTCGATACAATTGCCATTGATACCTTCGGTTCGCTACCCACATCTACCTCCGGAAATAAGTATGTCATTGTCATCCAATGCACCTTCTCTCGGTATGTCTGCCTCTTTGCAGTCCCCACGAACAACGATATCAATATTATTCGTTGCCTCACGAAAGTCATTGGTGAGCATGGGATGTTCCGCGTTTTAATCAGTGACAACGGCTCCCCTTATTCGGCTGCAACACTGAAAGCACTGGCAAAGCACCTAAACATTACTCAACGCTTTACACCGGCCTACCACGCTCAGTCTAACGGTCTGGTAGAACGTTTTATGGAGAGTCTCAGGAACATAATCACTGCATTCCTATCGAGTAATAATAGGCAAGACGCCTGGGATGAACACTTGCAAGAATTTCAATTCGCTTATAACTCATCCATTCACCAAGTGACAAAATACAGTCCCTTTAGTCTCGAACATGGGCGCGAAGCACGCATAATCGCCACGCCTGATATTGGTAATCCGTCAGGTACACCTACTGCCCATTACCTTCGCACTCAAGAATTTGTACATGAAGCCTTTCAAATTATTCGAATGGAAAACTTAAAGTCGCAGGCAAATAACGCTATCACCTTTAATCGACATCGCACTTATCCGTCCTTCGAAATCAACGACTTAGTTCTCATCAACTGCCCTGTATACTCGAAGGCTTCCATTGGTCGCTCCTCTAAGCTTTCAGCCCGTTATCGTGGACCCTGCAGAATAACAGCGAAACTTTCTGACGATCGGGTGGATGCAGTAGAAATCAGTAACAACAAGAAAATGAAAAATGTGCACGCGTCTCGCATTAAACCATATTATTCCAATGAGGACATTGGAAATCTTAACCCCCCGGATGTTATGAGCCTGTAAGGTTACACACGGTCGGATAAATTAGAAGTGTTCGCACACCCCAAATCACACCATCAGAATTATACAATTTATATTCCGCCTCTCTCAGACTAGCACTGTTAGTGTGTGGACTAACAGCTAATAGGAATCCTCAATTAACAACACAGTATAAAAGACCTTGATGTTAAGATATTTATATCTCTTTATCTCTTATAATATCTTAATATCACAGGTAAACTTCAGTCACATAATATCAGTAATAAAAGATCTCTTATAATATCTTAATATCACAGTTTGAGAATACTCTTGAGTAGTCTAGTCTGATCTTGCAAACCTCGAGTTACTACTGAATCAAACCCCGTTATCTCAAGCTCATTTTAATACGTGTACGTTACATTTGGTGCTCATTACAGGGGAATAACCGAAAATGAAATATGATCCATACAGAAGAAGAATTTCTGCCTTTACTAAACAAACTGTGTTGGCTACACCACGTTCCTCTCCTGTCAATAAACCTCCCATCGACATATTTGTATCTCAAGGTTTAGAGGAAGACAATTTTCCCCTTTTTAAAACCGCTCTGTTGAACCTACTTGACTTTCATGAACTTACTGATGAAGCAAAGAAAATGAGAACTTTAAAATGTTGTTTAAAGTTTAGCGCCAAAAGGAAAACTGACAAAAAAATGCTATGACAATCATGATATTACCTTTGATGCTATTTTATCAAGCATAGAAAGACATTATCAATATGATACGATTCAACAAAAATACAGAGAAGATTTTTAAAATCTAGTTCAATTTGCTGATAAATCTCCTCGAGCTTTTTTGGAGCGTTTACAAGAAGCCGCTACCAATTTTCAGATTACAAATAAATATACCATATACAGCCGTTTTCAACATTGATTGTTACCTGACATCCATGAGTATGTCTTTTTTTTGCTCCACGTGTTTTTAGGTCCTTTCAAACCCCGAAACACCAGCTATATTCATTCAAGTCAAATTTAACCACTACAACCACCAACTCGTCAACATCACTCGACTCTACCAACCTTTTTGACACCCACTTACAGTCTCATAACCTTACGCCTCCAGTTAAAACTTCTCGGAGCAAGCGCTTTCGTAGTTACTCCTTCTTTACGACTAGCTCGATCACTATGCCAGCCACCAAAACCCGTTTAGCTAGAAAGATTGCCTCTCGTATCCCACCTGCAATGACGAAGAACGCTTTCTCCCGAGTATCCTTTACTCAGAATTCTTCAGCTTCATCCGATCTACCAGTTACACAGGCACCACCACCAGTGAATCCTATTCCTGAAAATCTTCCTCACCCTAATCTTCCTGATTACTTAGTCGAAATTTAGCAAACTTTGCGTCGTCACGAGACCAAATTCATCGAATTTGATGTCATGATAACAAAAACACCCACTTTCGAGAGGCCCTTTCTGCAGCTGAAACTCGCATTTGGGAAATCGAGCTGAAACAGTCGACAGCTACAAGTTTCTTCCTCTGCTGTCGATAACAACAGAAGGACAGAAGCATCGCAATACGCAACTATAGCAGCATCCAACTCAGCTTCCCCTCCCCTCTCTTCCCGACCCGCACCTAAACAGATACTCCAACGCATTCCTCGACCCCTTCGAGTTTCTCCAGCTGCTAGAGACGCTGCCGCACTTACCTTGTTACCTATCTCCATGACTCAAGGATTCAGCTTCATATATCTCCCTTGCCGTAGTAAGGAACCTATTTCTGCTATGAGTGAAAAGCTTTGAAAACTAAAGTTTCAGAGCTCCCGTCTTTTAGATGTCCACTTTCCTACTAACAATGTCTAGGCCATCCTGGTTCACAACGATTTCTTGGCAGAAACTACTAACCTCCTTCAGTTGAATAAAATCAACCTCATGAAAGACTTTTCACCTACTTCCCCTGACAACTTAAATGACCCTAAATTTATGAATCTCACAGAGGAGGACCGCTCCGTCACCGCCACTCAACTTCATCGGACTCGACTTACCAACATTGTTCTGCGGATCCATCAGGATCAACGCAAACTTGCAGTCGCTCGTTCATTCCACAAACAGGTATGGATCGCTACTGAACAGTTCCTCAACACCGTTCAAACAGTGCGTCCCAATACACAACCGGCCGATCTATCGGCCTCCACTAATATTCACTTCGACTCGTCCGGCCTTAGCCCAGCTGACGACTCTACCTCAGCCCCCAGTAGCTAAAGAGCCCTTCTGACTACTTCGATATTTCTATGTCACAACATTATGTTAATTCTTCCTCTCCTTCCAGTCCTACTAACTCTCTTTGCATAGATTCCCTCAACTGTCGCAGCCTTGCGAAACTAACCAATTCACTACAGCGATCACAGTTTTTACGATTTCTAGGCTACCTTCACTAAGACGTCTTATACTTTCAAGAAACTTCAGCCGACTTGCCAGACACCCAGACTACTCTTCACAAACAATTACGCACTCATTCATCCGTCTGGTCCAAACACTATGGCATTGTCCCCTTCAACCCTCACATTGAACAAACCCCAAATTTCATTAGCGTTGATCAACGGGTCATTGCCTGTCACATTACTCATGTCAACCATCTCTTACCTCCCACGCTAGCAATTGTCATCTACGCTCCAGCTCTGAGATCCCAACGAGGGTCTTCCTTCAACTCCATCCTTCAACTCCTAGTATTCCATCAGCACATTCCTTCTTCCTCCGATACACACTCTCTCCACCATATGTCTTCTCTTCCCCCTATACTGATTCTGGGTGATTTAAATTTTGAAACCACATACTACCAGGGTAAATCCACCGAAGTGTCCGATACTAACTGTTGCCGAGTCGAAAAGAGAACTTAAAAGGGCTGTATATCTTTATTCATATAACAATGAATATACAAAATAAAAGGCAAAGAAAATACAGTAGTGAGCATTATTCTATTTAAACAGGGACGAGGCACAAAATACTGTGCATGTAGACGCTTGGGGATCTTACACTGTATGTGAACTTGACTGTAGATTTGTTCTGTAATACGCTTAGAACCGCTTTACTCGCGAAGGCCAAAAGAAATATGTTGGAGGAAGAACCCGTTTTTATTTTAAACATATATATGTTGATATTTATATGAAAAGATAATATTGTGTCCTACCTCTTGCTACCCTGGTGAGCACAAGAGGAGGATCACTTGATAATATGAATTTGTGGCGGTTTATGATCGCGGGATCTCAATAGCCCTACTTTACATAACCTTCTTCACCCCAACATAGATGGCATAACTTCTTGTCCTCATCATTTTTGAATCCTCTCAACCCTCCGACCCTTCGGCTCCTATCCTTCCTACCTATCGCAGTAGAAATAGCGAATCTATTATTGACTACATCTACGCCTGTCCAGTCCTTTTCCATCACCTCCACTCGTCCACAGTGAATTTTATTAACCCTGTTTGCACAGATCACGCCTTTCTGAGCTGTACCTTCACCTTCGCTTCTCATCGCCAAGAGCCTGGTCTATGGCGAGCTCACCCCAAACTTGCACATAATCGATGTTTTACAGAGAAACTCACTAGCAAACTCAATGAATTTCATTCCCTCCTTCGCTCCTTCATACCTCCAATCTCGCCACAGAAACAATGGGACGACATCAAAGTATTAGTCAAAACGATTGCCCAACAAGTGGGACGCCGTAGGAGCGCAGCCTACCAGCGACAATTGATAAGCCTACAGAGAAAACGTAACAAACTGCTTTAAGAACACAAACTAATCTCCACTCTTTCGTTACGATGAACAACTACAGTGACCCGCAAAACTGTCCAAAAAGATTTTTTTTTACTTTGAACCTTATGATTGGATATTCAAATACATTTTAAACCCCTCTTGTCATACCTTGTTAGAAAGCCTCAGTAATTTACTATATGATGACCAGGTTGCACAATGATTGGTTGACCTTGAAATGAAAACCACTATTTTAAAAAAAAAAGTTTTTTTGAACAGTTTTGCGGGTGTGCATTATATTTTTATTAATAGGGGATTTGACCACCTTTAGCGGCAATAAGATCAGCTATTTTATTTGGCATGCTTTCGACAAGATTGCTGCATGTTTCAGGATTAATATTGTTCCAAATTTGAGTTACACGATCAAATAACTCAGCAATAGAGCCTGGAGCAGTGTCAAAGGCAGCTAAACGTCTTTTGACTATAATCCAAAGGTTCTCAATGGGATTCAGTCGGGCGAGAAGGACGGCCAGTCGAGAACTTGAATGTTGCAATCCTTGAGATGACGTTTGGTATGCTTGGGGTCATTATCATGCTGAAATATGGCGTCATCCTTAGTGTAACCATAGAATTCTAGCGATCTTACCAACTCATCGTGTATGATCTGAGTGTACAACTCAGAGTCCATCTTGCTATTGATCTTCGCAAGAAAGTCTAGACCTTTCCAACAAAAGCAGCCCCAAAGCATGACGGAACCACCTTCATGCTTGTAGAGATGGTCAAGTTGACACGCTTTCCACTCCTTGTTACCGGCTTTCCAAACTCATTGAGCACTATCCGAGCCAATTCTGTTAATTTTGGTCTCATCGAAGAACATCACGGACCTCCAATCGTTGATAGTTCAACTTCTGTGAGCCTCGGCCCATTCTAAGCGGTCTTTCATACGCTTAGGTGTTAGAGGAAGGACCTTTGGCTTATGAATAGCTGTCATTTTGGCGCTTTTGAGAAACCTACGCACGGTATCCTCAAAAACAACAACTTGTTGATCAGCCAAAAATCGCTGCGCATCTTTTGCGGTCTTGAAAACGCCAGTAGAAAGATCTTGAAGTACCTTGCGACCGAGATTCTTGCTGATCTTACCTTGTCGGCCACCCGCATGTTGCGGAAACTCCAAGTTCATCTCACCACGAATGTTCGAAACGGTACCTTGACTGATACCAAGCTGACGCGCTACTTCGCGAACATTTTTACCTTTGGAAAGCATAGCTTTCGCGTCATTTCGTTTGTCATTGTTAATGTGTTTGGGCGTGTTGGTAGATGTCAAGTAGATGTAACTAGATGGAGCAATGTCGATTAAATTGGTCTGACAAAACCAACCAAAATTTACACAAACCTTTAAAAAGTGAAGAGAAGAAGAAAAAAACCAATTACGCGTCAAAATAATTTCAAATACCAGCCCCCCTCCCTTCGTTATAATTTTTCTCGGACACTCGCAAAACTGTTCAAAAAAACTTTTTTTTTTAAAATAGTGGTTTTCATTTCAAGGTCAACCAATCATTGTGCAACCTGGTCATCATATAGTAAATTACTGAGGCTTTCTAACAAGGTATGACAAGAGGGGTTTAAAATGTATTTGAATATCTAATCATAAGGTTCAAAGTAAAAAAAAATCTTTTTGAACAGTTTTGCGGGTCACTGTATGCTTGATGTCCATAGCAGTCATTTGGAAAGGCGTGTAAGAATTTTGAATAGGGTGCAGTGGTTCTTGTATTATTTTTTTTCCAGAGGTTTGACATCTTTCACAGGAAGCTATGTCTCTCATAATATCTTTACGCATTGATGGCCAATAGTATCTTTCTTGAATTTTGTTAAAGGTATTTTGAAAAAGCAAAGTGTCCACCCAATTGATGGTGATGATACATGTAGAAGGCTATTTGGTATTCATCTTGGGTCAATACCCGCTTGTTACTGGGTCTATGGTATAAAGCATCGTGTTGTACGAAGAATTTATCCCTAAGAGTTTTGACTTGAGACTTTTCAGATTCTGGCCTATGCGGTAGATATTCAAGAGTTTCGAGATAATATTTGAGGTGCTTGTATAAAGATTTTTCCATCGGAGAAGTATATTATTCAAACAAAGAGAAGAAGAAAAAGGAGGAGAAAAGTAGAAAGAAGAAAAATAATAAAATATTGTTGGTTGTATCCGCTATGATCGTCTTGTAAATGGTACAGCATCATAATTGATAATAGGTTTTCGACATGGCAGTCAAATAGTAGTTTTTTTTGACATTTGCGGTCAATTGATAGTTTACAGACATTACGGTCACATATTAGTTTAACGACAGTCACGGTCAAGAGATAGTTTAGCGACAGTCACGGTCGAGAGATAGTTTATCTAGTAACCAAGGCGGCTAAGAAAGTCTGCATTCTTTAATTGTTTTCCGGGTCTATATTGAACCTCGAAGTCATATTCTTGGAGTATTGTAATCCATCTGGCTATGATACCGGTGGCTTTATCGCTGTTCAAGAGCCCTTTTATAGCTGAGTGATCGGAAATCAGTTTAAATTTGTCACCCAATAAATACGGTCGTAATTGCGTTACAGCCCAAACGCATCCTAAACATTTGAGTTTACTGATACCATAGTGTAAAGATGAGAGGTGTGTAACGTATGAATAGAGGTGAAAAAGATGATTTTATTTAAATTCAGATTACGATTCTTAAATATCTCAACATCCCACTGGTGTGATAGAATATACATATAAAATAACAAATAATAATAATAAAAGAATAATGATAAGTATAATAGAAGAATAAGGATAAGTATAATAATAATAATATAGAATGAAATTTATCCTCGCATTAAAACCCTTAGGGAAAAAGCTTGAGCTGATCGATTGTATTTATGTTGTCTGATTAGGCTTGATTCTTGAAATATGAATGTTGTAAACTGTCTTCTTGGTAGAAGGATCTATAGGGGCACAGCAACACCGCCCTAATATTGGAATATGATATAAAGGTAACTCGTAGCTTTCAAAAAATACCACTTTCCTTTTTTGGAAAGGTCTAGAAGTGACGGAAAAGCTCTTCAAAGTTTTAGATAGTACTCTATAATTTGCAATAAGAAGAAGAAAATTAATCGGGGTGGTTGGTGAAGTGGTATATTCCCCAATTCTGAAACCTCTGGTCATGGGTTCGACCCCATTGGGTAACCTATTTTAAATTTTGTTATGAATCATTTTCAAATGCAATTTGAAAGCAAATTTTGTCCGGCATTTGGGTTTAAATGATTAATTTTAGTTTCTGAGCTTTTTTTTTCCTCTTTTCGCAAATGAGTACCTTTAGTATAGAATTTAATCCAATCTCTTTGGATTCAGATCATGCAATGAACGAATAAATTATCTCTTTTCAAGCTTATGCTAAATCAGTAGCACTGAAAGTCCTGATACACTATCACGCATAGGAAATTTTCTAGTACTCAATTATTTTCTGACTTCTTTTCGCTGCTTTGAATCCAACTCTGTATTTCCTAATTGGTGTTTTACTAATTTGACAGCTCCCCTTAATCTCTTATTACACAACAGCTTTATTTGAATCCTTCTCTGACATTCCATATCATAATGAATAGAACTTTTAGACATGTATTATTAATCCATACATGATGACTCATTAGCTTGACTGTTTAAATTATTAGTTTGCAAGTCCAACATGACGTCTTTTAGAATAGTATATAAACTCTTCAATCTTCTCTTATCAATAAACTCAACTATTATCTCTCTTATTTACTTTACGCTTGGTTGTAGTTTGACACATTCATTAACTAAATCCACATATTGTTATTGGTTCCCTTGATACTTATTACGGATCATTGTATTTATTTATTACATCTCTTCTTTTATATCACTTTATTCTCTTTACTTTACTTATATCTCTAGTCGGACGACTTAAAACCTTGCTGCCTGATTGCTCTATTATATTTTTTTGTTCTCTTTCTCAAGCTACTGCAAAAACTGTCCTTTGTCCTGTAACAACACAATTATTTTTTCAAAACTCAATAAAATACTGGTGAAAACAGGAAAAAATAAAAGTGGTTAAAATTTATAGTCTATTTATTTTTTCGCTAGCGTTTACCAGGGGTTGGACGCAGGTTGTTAGGACGAGAACTGATGCGTTAACAGTTATACTACAAACTCAATATATTTTGAAAATATTTAACAAAAACTATACAGTACCAACAAAAACTTTGAAGAGTTTTTTCTCCACTTCTAGACCTTTCCAAAAAAGGAAAGTGGTATTTTTTGAAAGCTACGAGTTACCTTTATATCTTATTCCAATATTAGGCCGGTGTTGCTTTGCCCCTATTTAACCTGGTAGGATCTTCTTGCATATCTACAGTTGTAGCTGATCTGATTTTTGTTATGGTGAACGGCCCAATCCAATCGAGTTTTAACTTTCTTGGTTTTTTCTTTGTTGTGAGCGATTGGTCGAATAACATAACTTTTTGATTTACTTGATACTTATTTTGCTGATTTTGTTGACTTGATGGGGGTGTCTTCATTGTTTCAACTAAATCAAATGCTTGGTTGAGTGAATGTTGTAATTGGATAGCAAATTCTTGCGTCGGTGACTGGTAGTGATCATAAATGGGTTGTGTAGATATCGTCAATGGTGTTCTAGGATGTCTTCCATGTGTAAGAAAGAAAGGTGTGTGACCTGTTGCTGAATGAGTAGTGGTGTTGTAAACAAATTGTATTATTCTGATATGATGGGACCATGTAGTTGCAATTGTTTCTTGATCTGTGTATGCCAATATCATTCTTCGTAACGTACTCATGAACCTCTCGACGACACCATTGGATTGCGGATGGTAAGCAGGCGTAAAAATGTTCTGTGATCCTAGTAGTTTAGTCAGTTGTCCGAAGAATACGCTCAAAAAAGGCGGTCCGTTGTCCGTCATGATTTCTTTCGGTACTCCATGTCTCAAGATGAATCTAGTAAAGAAAGTCTTCACTATTTCTTCGTAACTTGTTGTTGCCAACGAATACAGTTCTACATATCTTGTGAATGTGTCTATACACACCAAAATGTACTTATTGCCTTGTACGTCTGCTGTCACTGTTCCCCAAAAGTCTAACGCTACTCTTGCAAAAGGTAATTCTCCCGTCGTTGAGCCTTGCTGATATTTTCTTGTTTTTGAGCCTTTTGTTTGTTGGCATAGTTGACATTGTTTACAGTGTTTCCTCACGTCTTCTTCTATCTTAGGCCACCAGAGCTGATGTTGTTGTATTTTTGCTATTGTTTTCTTGTAACCAAAGTGTCCGGCGAATGGTGAATCATGATAATGTTGAAGTATCTCGTCAATCTTTTGTGTAGGTACTACTATGTATAACTTGTTTTTGTGTGGATTGTTATTTCTTCTTATCTTATATAATATATTGTTTTTTACTGTGTATGTGGGATGTTGTTGAATGTCTTGTTTAATTTTGTTGATGTTGTTGTCTTTTTGTTGTTCTTCATTCCATTTGATTTCTTCTACTGCGTTGATGGTTGTTGGTAATGGGTGTCTGGATAATGCGTCTGCTGCATGGTTTATCCTTCCCGGTATATAGATAACCTTGAATTCATATGATTGTAGAAACTTGCACCATCTCCATATTCTTGCTTGCTTGTCTTCCTTAGTGTTCATTACCCATTGTAATGATGAATGGTCTGTGAAAACTGTGAAAGTTCCATGTTCTAAATATTGTCTATGTTTCTTAATACCAAATATGACTGCTAGACATTCCAGTTCTTGAATCGAGTATCTTTGTTCATGTATGGTGAGCGATCGTGATGCATAGGATAGTGGGTACGGTTGATCTTCATATCTTTGGCAGAGGATTACTGCTATACCTGCCTTGCTGGCTGCATCACAATGTAGTTCGAATGGTCTTGAAAAGTCTGGTTGTTTTAGAGTTGGTAATAAACATAAATCCTTCTTTAGAGTCTCAAATGCTTCTTGTTGTTCCTTGGTCCATATGAATTTCACGTCTTTTCTTTTTAATCTTCTTAGTGTTTCTGTCTTGACTTGGTATTGTGCGATAAACCTTTGGTACACTCCTGTCATGCCCAGAAATCGCTCGAGTTCTTGTAGATTTGTTGGAGCTGGATACTTTATGATCGGTTTGATTTTTTCTGGATTTCCTTTGACACCTTCTTGGGATATTATAAAACCAAGGTACTCTACTTGAGGCAAGAACCACTGGCATTTGCTTAACTTGATTGATAAATTTGCATACTTAAGTCGTTGTAAGACTAGTTTGATGTGTTGAATATGTTGTTTAATATCAGTTGAATATATAATGATGTCATCCATGTATGCTATGGCAAAAGCGAATCTATAAGCACCTAAGACCTTGTCCATGAGATTTTGAAAGACCATGGGAGCATTCTTTAGACCAAAAGGCATAACATTGAAAACATAGAAACCACTTTTTGTGACCAGAGCAGTCTTTTCTTTATCACTTTCCTTGATTGGAATTTGATAATAACCTGATGCTAAATCTAGTTTAGTAAAATAGTTGCATTGCCTAAACTCTGCAATGCTTCCTGAATATTGACAAAGGGATATTGTATAGGTATGGTTAGTTTGTTTAATGCGACATAGTTACCACAAGCTCTAATGGAGCCATCCGGTTTTTCTACTGGTCTGACATTGGATGCCCAGTTTGAAAAATCTACTTTGTTCATGATTCCATCCACTACAGCGCAAGAAAATTTAATTTGTGGTAGTTTGGCCCAAACGATAAGTTTTGGAGAGCAGATTTGATGGATTTAGTAAATAAACGATTCGATTTTTTTTGTTCATTGTACTCCTACATGTTCAAGGTTGTTTAGTTAAAAGTTTGAAGCAAATTGGAAAGGTTGACCAAGTGCGTGCTATTTTCATCCATCGAATTTCTTTAAAATAAGTTCTTAGTGCCAAAAAAATATCAGACAAGCTGCTTTTTAGCAGAAATATTAAAAACAAAAGAAAAAAAAAGTCATGCATGAGTGCGAAATTGCCATGAGCTAAACATGGGGGACAAACAATGAGTATTTTATGTAAAAAGCATGCTAATTAGGAAGTTGGGGGTCAGGCTATTTTGGGAGAATTGTTTTAGGCAAAAGAACTAAATACCATCATATTACATTGCTAAATATGTTTAGCTCTTCATAGACAAAAATTACCATTCATTCTACAGTAAAAATTGCTCTTTATGCAAATCCAAGACATTTCCCATTTCAGTACAATTTTAGCTTGAATCTGTCAATGAAATCATACTTTCTTCCCATCACTGTCATATTTCTCATATATACTGGCTATTTTTTTCAATCCCCCAGTTTCTTTTTTCTTTCTTTTTTTTATTAAATGCACAGCAAACGGTAAGCACTTTTATCTTTTTTTTATTTTCTTTTTTTTTTACAAATATTTTATAATCCATCAACATTACTGACTCTCTTATTTCACACTAGCTTCATGTATATCACCTTATAATAACAACATTCTAACACCTCGGCTACGCCTCTCTTCTCATTTCTTTGCAGCTTCAATCTTCTTATTAGTATGCATTTGCTTGTCTTCAACATTTTATACGCTTATACAACCACTTATCATGGATTCTAGTAGACAATCCCTTATTCATCTCACCCTCTTCTGTGCTACTTTTTACCGCCTCATCCATGACTTTTTTATCCATGCTGTCTGCTTTATACCATGTTGCTTAAACTTAAACTTCTTTGACTGAAATCTGAATACCATGTCTATCTATGCTGCCTATCAGGATCGATTTCTCTGCTCAAATATTTCTTGCCCAAATTCCTTCGATTTCCTTAGTTATCTGTTCAAATGCTATTGTGCACATTGCATTCACTAAATTTCTCTATTCGTAGTCATCAACATGAAACCTCTTCGTAACCAGATATTCAACTGCTTATTGTATTTCCATCCTATGTCTGATCTGTTCATGTCTGTCTTCTTTCTTGTGTGCTCATTTGGTCTGCCTGTTCCGTCATTATCACTGATCATTATCCAAGCTGTAAGAAATACTTTTCCTCTCTGATATACCGTTGTTTAAGTACTGGGTCTCTTCCCATGTCGCCATCTCTCTATCTCATCTTCAAGAAATGCTATTTATCCGCCTGTTCTTCTTCCACTACTATGGTCTGTTGGTTTCAATGGTTGCCGAATCTTTTTTTAGTTGAACTTGGAGTTACTTCCAGCTTTACTGCTTGTGCTTTTCTTTTTTTTTTGTGTCTTCATGTCGTTGCTCATGCTTACAAGTGCGCTCCATCCCAGATGAGGTTGCCTCATCTCTTTGAATCTCTTTCGCGACCAGTGAAATTCCGCTTCCAGTTTATTTTGACTTGACTATCTTACCAAATGAACCCCTCTTTATCAACTGTTTACTTCTGACTGTTGCTCTCATTGTTGGCTGGACTCATGAGGTATCTAATCGCAACAAACGGAATCAACATGCTCATGACAAAGTACATGTGTAAAGGATCGCGTCCCATCTTTATTTTTTTTTGGTTTTTTAGACTTTCTATGCTATTTACTTTCTTCCTCTATTGTTTCTGACTCTTGTGTGTACTGGTGACGAGTGATCTCTTACTTGGTGTTGCTCATGACCTTGCATGTTGCTTCAAGTTGGCTGTTAAGAAAAAAGATAATTACAAAAAAAAAATCTCGGTTAAGGCTGTATATTTTTTCAAGTGCAGCTACTGCAAAGCGATTAATATGCTTACTGAAGGCTCTAGTCATGGAAATTAAATCATTTCTGCTTCCTATACTGCTTCTTATGATCCCAAAAGGTACCTGTATCAAAGCTAAGCATGCCAATCAATCTGAATACACCTGATGCAGCATCCCTATTACAAAAAAGGACATCTGAGCTACAAATCAGCCTAAAGAAGAACCCATATATAGCATATATTTGATTCAAATTAATAAAAATAAACAAGCTTGATTTGCCTACAATTATAAAAAATACGCAATGTAACGAACATGATTGGCCTGTAATACTAGATGATCCAGTAATATTCAAGCTTACTTAAGGGAATACTGACAGACCATTAGTCTGTTTATTATTTATCCACATAAAACATGATCATTTAAACCTCTTTAATGTTTGCATTTTCATTTGATGCTGAAGCTCCACTTCAATTAAATAAGCAATAATCATTGGCCTTCATAGCGGTATACTAATGTTTTTAAGCAGTCAAAAAATGGGCCAATCTACCAAAATTGGGCTAAACGAATTTTAGCCCATTCGATTTGTTAGTAGACCGATTGGGTTGATGGCCCAATTTTTGGGTCATCAGCCCACCCGCTTGAGCCGTAGTGATCTTTGACCATTTCTTCAAGTTTCTGGTTGACTTGTTCTTCAAGTACTGGATGAAATGTTTTAGGTTTTGCAAAAACTGGTGGGTTGTCCCCGGTATCGATGGTGAATTCAACTAAGTGAGTGACTGATGGTTTGTTGGGATTTGTTGCGATTACGCCATTGTATTCTTTCAATATCTCGTTAGTAATTGTTTTAGTATCTTCCATAGCTTGAATAGAATATTGTTTGTTAATTAGCGGTATGGTGATTTGTTTTTCATTGATGTTGATAGTGATTGTCTGTTTGTTAGAGTCTAGGATGCCGCCTAATTGTGAGATGGTGTCCCAGCCTATGATAATTGGTTTTGATAGACCTGATATGACGTGAGCTTCAATTTCTGTACCCCCAAGGTGAAAGGGTGTTGTGCCCAAGGTGTGCTGAATATTGTTATTGACATCTCTGTACAATGTTTGCTTTGTACTATCCACTTTTGCATATAATTTCGTAGCAGTATCTTCATCTATGGCTGTGACTGCAGCACCTGAGTCCCAGAGAGCTACAAAATGATGATTGTTAATAGCAAGATTAGATTGGGGTAACCTGTTCATGTCTGCGGCAGCCATATGAGCAATGTCCAAAGAGAGCTGAGAAGATTTAGATGATGCCGATGATGTAACATCTTCGGTTGAATTCGTATCGTCTACTGATAAAAGATTGATATCTCTTCTATGACGTTGATGTGGTTGCTTAGTGGGCTGAGATGAATTTCTCTTATATTGGCTATACTTCTTTTGGCAGTCCTTCGCGCGATGTTTGCCTTTGCAAAAGTCACAGATGGGGTTACCAAACTTATCATATGCACGTAATTGCTGGCTGGACGAGGCTTGATTGGATGCTGAATCTTTAAAGTGTTGACTGAAAGGTTTCTTGTATTGTTGTGTTTTGTACTTATGACGTTGAAAATGGTCGAGATCCATTGGAGTTGGTCCATCGGTTTCCAATTGTGGTTGGTCCATCAATTTAGCTCTATCTTCAAGGGCGATAGCCTTGTCGATAACTCTAGATACAGTGTCTAAGTTCATAGCTTCTACTAGAGATGTTAGTGAGAGTCTGATATCTCTTTGACGAAGAGATTGGATGAAGAAGGTAATTTTAGTATTTTCACAGTATGTTTCAGTTATACGACTTAATAAGTTTTCCCAGTTAGACGCATGAATCCGGATAGATTCATTAGGTTGCTGTTTGCATCGTTTTAAGTCTTGTAGTAGTCTTTGATTGTCTGCTTCTTCTGGCAAGCCAAATGGTTGAGGAGCGCTTTTTTCAGTTCTTTTCATGATTGCAGTTTAAATGAGGGAAGGGTTGGAATTCATTTCTGGATCAATGTTGGCATGTATCTGGCTAGGTGAATACCACATTAATTCATGTCTTCAATTCCATGTATTTTAGCTTGTTGTTCAAAATCAAACAACCAAATGCGAAGACTGTCATTAAGATTGTATTGAGCCATTGGATTGGATCTAGCTCTTTCATGTTGAAGGTAAAGAGCAAAATCGGATGTTGCTATTTGTTGTGGACTTGCTGGTAGGCCTGATGACATTTCAGTTGGTGATGGTGATCTTTCAAATGAATTGGGAGCTGTGTGAAAAGAGTTTGGTGATGATGGTTCTGAAGATGATTTAGAATGGAAAAGAGAAGATATTGGGAGGAGTTCGAGACCGAGATAATTGGTATTTGTGAATGGGTTGAAATGTGGAAGAGGTACTGGTACAGATGCTCTTCGCGGGCGCTTTGAATGAGGTTGTGTGGGAGTAGTAATTGATCTTTTAATTGTTAGAATGGTAGCCTCACCATGTAAAGATGAGAGGTGTGTAACGTATGAATAGAGGTGAAAAAGATGATTTTATTTAAACTCAGATTACGATTCTTAAATATCTCAACAATAGTTTAATTCGGCACTTTTAAGCCCTCTGCTGAGGTAGAGCACTACTCTCTCTTTTCCTGAATCGTCAAGTTGGCTCAATACAGCCCCTGATCCCACTCGAGAAACATCAGTTAACAGTACAAAAGGCTTGTCGAAGTCGGGTTGGATTAAGATTGGAGCTTTTATCAAAGATTGTTTTAAAGTATCAAAAGCCTTTTGCGCATCTTTGGTCTAAACACCAGGGGAGTCGTGCTTTGTTAAATTATGTAGTGGTCGAGCGATGGCGGCGTAGTTTGGTATCCATTTGCGATAATAACTGGTTAGTCCAAGGAAAGATTTGAACTCAGTAACTGTTTTGCATACTGGAAAATCTTTGACCTTTGCTATTTTGCAGGATCAGTGGCTATTCCATCTGGAATGATTACGTATCCTAGGAAGGAGATCTCAGACTTAAAGAAGAAACATTTCTTAGGGTTGAGAGAGAGATTGCCTATCCGTATGTATTGAAACACTTTTTCCAAATCTTTTAGGTGATCATCGTAAGTATTGCTATAGCAGAATATATCGTCCATGTATGACACCACATATTGATACATTATTACTTGGAAGCACAAATCGATACATCGCTGAAAAGTTGCAGGGCTATTACATAAACCTTGAGCTATTTTGAGAAATTCGTAGTTGCCGAACTTAGTGCAGAATCCTGTTTTTCTATGCTCGATTCATTTTTCATGAGAATAAGATAGAAAGCATTTTTCATATCCAAACTGGAGAATACTTTTGATTATCCCAAGGACTCAAGAATGTCATCAATTCTAGGTAGTCGATATGCGTCCTTTTTGGTCACAGCATTTAATCCCTTGTAGTTAACAACAAGTCGGTAGCCAGTGTTTTCACCCTTCTTTTTGATCATGATAATGGCTGCGCTCCAATAAGATTTTGACTTGCGCATAATACCCAACTTGCAGTATTTATCTAACTCGGCCTTTAGATGTAGAGATTCTTCAGATGAAATTCTATAAGGTCTCTCACGGATAGGGTTGGTATTCTCGGTGATCATTTCGTGACTAGTGATATTGGCAGTGCGCACTTGTGTCTCGTTCTCCCAATCAAAGATATCTTGATACTTAGCAAGTAAGCTCAAGAGTCTTTCCTTGATGTTGAGGGGAATGCCTTCTGTTTTAATGACAGGAATTATTTCAAGTTGTTCCTTTGAAAACCACCACGGCGTATAGGAGTTTTAAAAATATTCGAGTGAGCTTTTTCTGATTGAGGTCAATATTCAGCTTTTATAGACATGGCTGAATTGGCTTTTAAAATGATTAAAGTGATGGATTTTTTTGTTGAAATGTAATGTAGAGACTTAAGGGAGGCTATTTTTTTAATTGAAGCTGATCTGAAGAGATGAGTTGATATCGGTTTTTTTTACATGTCAAAGGCCATAAAATAAATAAAAAGCTTAAGAAAAATAATCTGTGAGAAAGAGATTTGGCTTAAAAGGGAAAAAAATAGCAATGAAAATGAAGAGATAATCAAATGGGGGGTTTGATTTCAGCTTTCATGCAAAAAATATGTACAAAAATGGTAAATGGGGGGATAGGCCAAGTGAGGTGAAACAATCTGTGCAAAAAAATACAAAGTATATATGCAAATTTGTTTAAAAGGTAAAAAAAAAAGTAAAAGGAAGGCAATTTCTTGAAGTTAACTCGGATATTTCAAAAGAAAAAGGTGGCAGGCTAAAAGAGAAGAAAAAGAAGCATAAATCGCCAGAATTATACAGCCAAAGACTAGAGAGCCAATTTTTAATTTTTTGTGTAATCATAACAAGGTGTGGAAAGCTAAAGAAGTGTAAAAAGGTATAAAAATAAAATAACAAGGTTGAGAGAAGGTGTTTGCTATTCTTCTTTCAAATTTCTAAGATAGTAGTACAAGGAAGTTACGATCATGACTGAATGTCGATCTTGAGATCTCTCATCACCATCACTGAAGCAACATGAGCACATGGAGAAGGAATTCATGTTGCTGTAAGTGTCCCTAGGCAAATAATATTTGGTAAAATCAATAACAGACATTCCAGCAGTTAGGTAAAATAAAAAACTGCACTCATCTTTGTATAAAGTGAGGTAATATAGTTTGGGCTGAATCAAATCGCATTGTATGAGGGTAAGCAGTGCTTAGAAAAGCTGAAAAAGACAAATGAAGGTGTAAGATTATTAATGACAACTTGAAGAGAATTTTCAAAAGGAGAAAAGAAGCAAATGCTACTTTGAAGCATGTCAAAAGGAAAGAAAAAAAAGTAATAACAATCACTACTGAATCACTATCTTATCCTCAGCTAATGACTCTCACTAAATAAGGATGGAATGTTTCATTATCACTTTTAAGAACTGCTAGTTTTAAGCATTGGAAGTCAATCTTGAGGCTAGGCAAATCAATTGTGTAGACAAAAAACTTCAAATACTCTAAATTAAGTATTTGACTTGATGGTGAATTAGAATGCTTAGTTGAGAAGTCATGAAAGAGGAACAGAAGGATCAATTTTAGGCTTTAAATGACTAATCCATTCACTTCTTTTATGGGAACAATTGATAATTGCACATATCCATCGTAAGAGATATCATCAACAGATTTCAATACTTATGGTCAATGTTATCAATAAATGGATTCAAAGGGTGTCATAAGAACTATTTGTGTCAATGAGCCTTTACAATAAATAAATAATCTTATTACATTTGGCTTCTGATGTGCCATCCTATTATTATAGTCTATTATATCTCTAACAAGAGCGACACTATATAAAAGGGTTGCTCTTGATACATTTTATTTTTAAGCTAGTTACTTGTATGTTAAAAAATGGTTCATTCATATACATGTATAATTTTGAGACAGCTTGACGCTTTGCTATCAACTTTTTTATAGATTCTACTTTGGTATTTCTTTAGGATCCCCTTTACAAAAGCGTTCCTTTAATTGATCACTAATAAGATCTGTTCATGCAAATCCAAGACATTTTCCTTTTCAGTACAATTTTAGCTTGAATCTGTCAATGAAATCATACTTTCTTCCCATCACTGCCATATTTCTCATATATACTGGCCTTTTTTTTTCAATCCCTCATTTTCTTTTTCTCTCTTTTTGTTTCATTAAATGCACAGCAAAAGGTAAGCACTTTTATCTCTTTTTTTTTTATTATAAATATCATGTAATTCATCAACATCACTGACTCTTTTATTTTACAATAGCTACATGTATATCGCCTTATCATGACAGCATCTCAATAACTCTACTACGCTTCTCTTCTATTTCTTTGAATCCTTCAACTCTTCTTCCGTATATATCTGTTTATCATCAACTTTATATACATTTATATAAACACTCATCATAAGCCCTGATTGACAATCCTTTATCCATGTCACCTTCTTCTGCACTACTTTTTACCATCTCATCCATGACTTTTTGATCAAAACTGCCTGCTCTGTATCATGTTGCTCAAACTTATACTTCTTTGACTGATATCTGAACACCATCTCTATTTATGCTGCCTATCTGGATTGATGCGTCTTTTTCAAGTTACTCTTGCCTAAGGTCCTTCGATTTCTCCATTTATATGTTTAAATGCTATTGTATACATTGCATCGACTAACTTGCTCTATTTGTAGTCATTGCCTTGGAACATTTTGACAAACACACTTCCAATTGCCTACTATGCTTCCATCCTATGTCTGATTTGTTCATGTCTACCTTCTTTCTTATGTGCTCATGTGATCTTTCTCTCTGACTATTGCCACTGGTCATTGTCCTAAATTCAAGAGATACTTTATCTCTCTGATATACCGTCGTTCAGGGTAATTGGTCTCTTCTCATGTCGCCATCTCTCTACCTCATCTTCAGGAAATAATCTCTATCCACCTATTCTCCTTCCACTACTATGGTTTATGCTTTCAGAGGTTGAAGAATCTCTTTTTGGTTGAACTTGGAGTTCCTTCCAACTTTACTGCTTATTATTTTCTTCTTTCTGTGTCTTCATGTCGTTGCTCATGCTTACATTTGAGCTCCATCCCAAATGAGGTGGCTTCATCGCTTTGAATCTCTTTCGTGACAAGTGAAATACCGCTTCCAGAATATTTTTACCTGGCTGTCATACCAAATGAACTTCTCTTTATCGACTGTTAATTGCTGGCTATTGCTCTCACTGCTGGCTGGCCTCATGAGGTACCTAATCACAACTAAAGGACACAACATGCTCATGACAAAGTACATGTGTAAAGGATCGCGTCTCATCTTTATTTTTTTTCGTTTTTTAGATTTTCTTTGCTATTCACTTTCTTCCTCTATTGTTTCTGACTCTTGTGTATACTGGTGACGAGTGATCTCTTACTTGGTGTTGCTCATGACCTTGCATGTTGCTTCAAGTTGGCTGTCAAGAAAAAAAAAATTACGAGAAAAAAAAAGCTCGGTTAAGGCTGTATTTTTTTTCAAGCGCAGCTACTGTAAAGCTTATTGAAGGCTCTAGTCATGGAAATTAAATCATTTCTGCTTCCTATACTGCTTCTTATGGTTCCAAAAGGTACCTGTATCAAAGCCAAGCATGCCAATCAATCTGAGTACACCCGATGCAGCATTCCTGTTACAAAAAAGGACATCTGAGCTACAAATCAGCCTAAAGAAGAACCTATATATAGCATATATTTGATTCTAATCAATAAAAATAAACAAGCTTGATTTGCCCATATTACCTAAAAAATCCAATCGTATGCCAAGCTTATCCAAAAATTAAAGCAATGCCATTTGCTCATTTATTGTTTATACATGTGGAACATGTTAAATCACTATCGCTCTATACGCTGAAGGCAATTTGTCACTATAACTCCCCTTTGAGACTTAAGTTAGATATGATTCGACTATAAACAACTCCTATTTAAAAAAAATCCGCAAAAGGGTTTTGCTTCTCAACAAAAAATGTCAGATTCTGACAAAAAATAATGTAAACTCAACATCTTTTAAGCCGTGGTGAACGTAGCCGTATTTTTGGAGTCCGTGAAATGAGTTAAGGCAGCGAACACATCTTGAAATTCATAGGTCTCAATATCAAATTCACATATTTCAGATACAAAGGCCATGGCTTCGTGTGCAGAAATAGCGACAGGCTCGTCAGTAAGATTATACAAGTTTCCATGATGTTTCCTTTCATGAGGCTCAAGGATACATGAGTCCATAGACAAATAAGGAGCAAAAGAAGGATTTATTTCAATAATTTGAGCAGAAGTTCTTCGAGATAAGTTGATATGAATAGGAATAGAAGAATGTGCAGGGACAGTCACAGACGCATCATTGGAAGAGACTATGCTCCTGGTATGTTGAGAAGTAGGTTTGGTGGTCAACATGGGGCAGAGATCGTTTCAAACCATATGTTCCAAATGCAGTAGGTCATCTTCATTATATTCAGTGCCATTAATGGATTCTGTACTGGGTTCCTCAAGATCATCTTCGTCTTCTTCATCTAAGATACCTTCATCGTATTCGGGTGTGAGGTAGTCAGTGATGTTTCTCCCGGAAAACAAATTTTCAGGTGATGTTTCTTGTTCAATGGTAATAGGTAGCTCGGTAGATTGCATTTTGAATGTAACTCGCATCTTTGTTAATTTGAAATCAATTACGGCTTGAGCCCTTTGTAACCAGTTGTTTCAATAATAAGATCGAAGGGAGTTGATGCTAGAACTTCTACTGTGATAGGTATAGTCACGTTTTGGATAGAAATTGGGAAATCATACACTATTCCTAGCGAGGGACAAGTGTTTCCATTTCCAAGAGTAAAAATTGTAGTAGAAGATGAATCGATTTCTATTCCAAGGGCGTCGAGGAACCTCTTACTAACGATGGTTTTCGAGGCACCACAATCGATGAGAGCAATCGCATCTTGTTTGTATACTTGTGATTGAGCTCTAGTGGAGATGATTTCATTCCTTTCTTGTTCAGCATACATAAGGTTTTCTAGGTTCTGTTGTACTCTTGTTGACGAGATTCGAAAAGATTTGACAAGCTTCCCTTTAATTCCATGTAGTAATGAAGGCATAAGCATGATCAATTGACGATACTTAATGTTAGCGTTTAGTTTAAACATGTCAGCAGCAAGGTCATAACCAGATTCTCGGATATGTTCTTGCAACGTCTTCCTAGGCTTCTTGATGATTGGGGGGTCTTCATTCATAGGTTTGGTGACGACATTTTGAGCTGTAGGTATGCTTATGGGTTGTTGTTTTACAGGAGCATTGACCGCAGGACCATAATCATTTTGCTCCATGTAGTGTTTTGTTTCTTGTATCTGTTTGTCAGGCTTGTTTCTTGTAGAGTAGGGTTCTCGAGGTTTGGCGGTGTGTTTTTGTTTTATTGCAGGCATTAATAAGGGTTGGTTAATTTCAGGATTTATCTTGGGATTATGGGTCGACTGCCTGATATCAGACGACATTAATAGTTTTTTGAAGGTCTTTGATAATCAGTCTGATATGAAGAATCATTCTCAACATAGTTGAAACCTTGTTTCCGAGCTTCAGGGGCGTTGTCCTGGTAACCATTGCGACGATTATCGTAAGCTCTTTCTGGATACCTCTTTTCTTCATTGTTGAAGTTACGTTGGTAGTAATCATTGCGATATTCCCTACGGGGCTCCCGATTATCATTGCCTCAAGAATTGTAATTGTTTGGGTAATTCTGGTATCGTCGATCATAATTACGATTATAATTATAAAGTCTGGTAGCATAACCACCTTGGTAGGAGCTTTCCCTCGGCTTATTGTCATATGAGGGCCTATCAGTTTGCATTGCCTTTATTTTTTTATCAAAAACGTCTTCCATCATAGCCTTAAGGTTTTCAACATTGAAAGTAGCAGTATTTGTAGCTGATGGAGGAGGTGCTTTTGAGGGAGGCTCTTGAGGAATATTGAGTTGTTCTACTTGTTTGAAAGGTGCTGCATCTGGAGTTGTTCCCCGATGGTACAGTCAGAACGAAAAAAAGATAATTTTTTGAATTCCGACAAGGTCATCATGAGGGATGAAGACCATTTTACTTGTTGTTCAGTCAATACTTCTTAGTTAACCAAGCTTTCTTTTTTCAGATCATACACTTTCAAATGTCTAATTAATAAAATTATAAATAAAATTGGGGCAAAAGATGTGTTTTATTTTTCGATTGCTTGCCTAGGAGTCAATTGAGCCTCCTTTGGCAGCAATCACTTTTTTCATGCGTGATGGCATGCTTGAAATAGTTTTGTCGAGGTATTCGACAGTGATACTGTTCCAAGCATCCACCAGCATCTCCTCATTGCTTTTCTGGCCTTTAAACCTGGACCAGTCTTGATGGAAGCGTCGCTTCATTTCACTCCAGACGTTCTCAATGGGGTTGAGATCAGGAGATTGAGCAGGCCACTCTATTTTCTCAACCCCATTGAGATCCCTCCACTCCTTGGCAGCTTTGGCTGTGTGGATGCTGGCGTTATCTTCCATCAAGACCGATCCGGGATTGCTCTGGAGAAAGCCCAGAAGAACAGGCTTGTAGACCAGGTCTACGAAATCCTGGTTTGTTCTTCTGTCCTTTGGCAGGAACACCAACTCGGACTTGTTGCAACCACATATGGCCCCCAAACCATAATGCTGGTTCGGCCACTCTTGAAAGAAGGCTTCAGGCAGTCCTTGTCGTATTTTTCCTGTGACAATCTCCAGACTTTTTTTTGCAAGATATCCTTGCCAATTTCCACGCTGGACTCATCTGTCCAGACGACTTGCTTCCATTGCTCTATTGTCCAGTTTTGGTGAGCTTTGGCAAATTGAAGCCTCTTCTCCATATGTGCCTCCTTTAGAAAAGGCTTCTTTGCCGCAACTCTCTTGTTGTAACCCAAACCATGCAACTCCTTTGCAATGGTTTGGGTGTGCACCTTTACTGGCAGCTCTTGCTGCAAAGAAGCAAGCGTAACAGATCTGTCCTTTTGGATGGCTCTCTTCAGGACTCTCTTGCTTCGTTCGTCAGGAGATTTGGGTCTTCCAGAGCCCCCAGCTCTTTCAACAGTAACTCTGGCTTGAAATCTCTTGATGGTCCTGTTAACAGTGACTGGGTTAATTCCAAGTTCTTGGGCAATTTCGATCTGTGGTTAGTTTCTTTGCCAACGATCAACGATGATAGCTTTAAGTTCAGTGGATAATTGAGACATATTGTGAGTTTTAAGGAATTTTATTAAGAAAGAGAGGTAGAATGATGGGAATGTAAGACGTGTCATACATTTACCCTTCTTTTACGGAGTCTTAAAAATTATCTTTTTTTTTCGTTCTGACTGTATCACCCGATCATCAAATTTCATTTCATCGTAATTAATCACGTTGGGCTGTATTAAGTTATCTAATATTGTGTTCTCAACTCGACCGTATAGTAACTTGAATGGGGAGTATTTTGTTGACGCTTGTATTAAAGTGCGATATGAGAACAACAGCAAAGGTAAGTACATATGCAGTCAGGTTTTTATTCACCAGGTAATGCACGTAGAGCAACACTAAGAGTTCTATTGAACCGCTCCACTAAGCCATTACCTGATGCATGATATGGCGAGATAAACCGGTGCTTGATGTGAAGCGTTGAACACAATGAAGCCATAATTGAGTTTGCGAAGGGGGTACCATTGTCGGAAACAATGATCTTTGGAACAGAAGGCGAGCGATTACCTCTTCCAAGAAGAAATTCGTTACCTCTATGGAATTGGCAGCAATCAGGGCACGAGCTTTTACCCACTTCGTATAGTAGTCGATGGCAACAATGATGTATCTATGGCCTCCTCGGGATTGGGCCACATGCTTAATATCCATGACAATTTGCTGAAACGGCTCAAGAGGTACAGGTATTGGGTGTAATAGCTCCTGTAGCTGCTCTTTTCCTTGGGTTTGGCATCTGGGACAAGTTTGCACTAGTTGTTTAATGTCTCATTTCATGTTAAGCCAGTAGTACTTTTGATTGATTTAGAGGAAGGTATTCTTGAAAGCGTAATGACCTCCAAGGGAGCTGTTGTGATATAGGTCAAAGATCATGGGAACTTGTTGCTTTGTAACTATTATTCGAGGTTTGTCTCCTCGATAGTATAAACAATTGTTGTCGGCGAAATATTCTTGTTTGTTTGAATGTATGAAACGTTTTAGGTTGGTTGAGGCACATGTGGGATATTCCAGTGTTTCGAGAGAATATAATAGAGCTTGGTAATATAAAATGTCCATATAGTTTGTTAAGTTGAAAAAGTAAAAGAAAAGCAGAATAAGTTGTTTGTTAAATTTTTTTTTTATAAATGTGTCTTCGTGATTTACAATCATCTTCTACAGCGGAGAGCAGAAAAATAATTATACGCTTGACAGTTTAACGACATTTACGGTCGAACATTAGTTCAAAGACATTTACGGTCGAATATTAGTTTAGAGACATTACGATCAAGTATTAGTTTAGAGACATTGCGGTCAAATAGTAGTTTAACGACTGTTTCGGTCGGCTGGTAGTTTAACGACATTTGCGGTCGCATATAGTTTAGTGGCCTAACCGAGACAGAAAATAGGCACTGTTGTTGACTTTACCAGGTCTGTACTTGATTTCATAGTCATATTCATTGAGAGTGGCTATCCATCTTGCAATAATGCCTATGGTGCTACCAAACTTAAAGCTCCTATATTTTGTCAAAACTTTGAAGTTTTTCACAGCATCCCAAACTAAATAAAATACAATTCTAAAGCGATAACATTGTTCTTTGATCTTTTCAAAACTAGTTTATCGCCTCAGTTTTTTTTTCCTCTGCAAAACTTTTGTGCAGTAAGGTCTCAAAGTTTGGCGGTTTTTAAATTTTTTGGCTGAGGTATAGTGGGGAGAGGTCAATACAGTGCGTCCACCCTCATTTGGACACTTTTTTGAAAAAATTGGTCGGAATTTAGAATTCAATTGCCCACTTTTGTGAGCTCCAATTGCCCATAAATTTGAAGTCCAATTGGTCACTTTTTTGAGCTCCATTTGGACAACTTATCGAAATTCATTTAACCGATACTATTTGATCATTTTTTATTAGACACTTTACAACATGGAATTTTTTTATGAAGACGGCACTGGAAACATTATTGATGAAAGAGGGCAAGAAACAACTACTTTTATTGAAGAAAAATCGTTTCGATTAAGAAGTTTAACTGATCTTCGAAAATGCATCAAAAACAAAGATCATCGAGTCGAAGAAGACATGAATGACACCATCATGGAAGAGGTTACTGCCAAGAAAGAAAGATCGCGTCAATACAATGTCCACACTTTAGAAAATCGTAAGCGTTACTTCTATTACTTGAAAGAAAAGCTAATGAAGCCCAGAGAAGCAGCTCAAGCAGCAAACGTGAATTATGACACTGCGCGCAAGTGGAAAAAGGCATACGAAGAGGACCCAGATAGAACGATACCTACGAAAAAGACAAATCTTTGTTCTAGTAGGCCTATTAGCCAGCTTGGTGAGGATCATAAGCGTCATTTGATCAATTTTTTCGATGAGGATGCTTCTGCGACTATTCAGGATGCCGTAGATGATTTAAAATCAAGTTTTGCTGGGTTAGAGATCAAGAAATCCAGAGTAGCTGAATTCATGAAAGAAGAATGCAACCTAAGTATCAAGGTTGTAACACGCCATCCTGCTGCTCGTAACAGAGAAGAAAATCTTCAGGCACGGGCTGACTGGGTCAACCAATGGACTCAGAACGGAATGGATTACTTAAAGAATTGTATCTTTATCGATGAGTTTGGCTTCGATGTGAACATGCGTCGCAGTCGAGGTTGGTCCGCACAAGGAACAAGAGCCATTGTTGTAACACTTTCAACAAAGGGTACTTCGCATACTGTGATTGGAGCAATTTCAGCTATTGGTGTTCTCAATTTGAGTTTGAGAGAGGCAGGAAATACGAAGAAAAGAAGAGTTGTAGGAGCTACAAAAAGAAAGGCACCTGAAGATAGATTGTCCGTCCCCAAAGGTACTACAGGCGGCCACTTTCTTCAATTTCTGAATGATACGATGGATATTATGGATGAGTATCCTGAAATGAAGGGCTACTTTATTGATATGGATAATGCTCCAATTCATATGCCTAAGATCATTGACCCAGTTATTATAAGAAGAGGCTATACACCCGTCTATCTTCCTCCCTACTCGCCTGAACTTAATCCAATCAAGCAGTCTTGGGCTGTTGTAAAGGCGAAAGTTAAACGGAGCAAGCTTACAGATTCAGAAACACTTGTTTCACGTATCATTGAAGCTGCTGAGTCTGTACCTGTTAAGCATCTAAAAGGCTTCATTCAGCATTCTGTAAATCAGTTTCAAAACTGTCTTAATAAGGTTCCTATATAAACATTGAATAATAATAACTTTTTTTTTCTTTCAAAAAATCAACCAAATGAAGTTCGAAAAATTGTCCAAATGGAGCTCAAAAAAGTGACCAATTGGACTTCAAATTTATGGGCAATTGAATTCTAAATTCCGACCAATTTTTTCAAAAAAGTGTCCAAATGAGGGTGGACGCACTGTATTGAAAAGAGCAGGTATACCTATAAAAAGTATAGTACCGCTTTTCGGGAATTCAAATGATAGCGAGCCAATTAGGAAGTTAGACTATTTCTATATCGCGTTCGTGTAAGTATTAATTCGCGTCTGTTCGCGTTTGAGAAACCGCCTTTTGTTTACATTTACTATTATTAACTATGCCTCAATTAAGCAAAAGAGCTCAACATTTCAAATCCCAAAAGAAAGACGAAAAAGGAAAACTTGTGAAGAGAGATGAAATTTCTGTTGAAACTTCAACAGTTGATAATGTCTAAGATTGGCAACTTTGGCAAGCTACCGTTAGCACCTCGTGCCTTGACCGCTTGCGAGACAACAACAGTAGCATCAGGAAGAGAAAAGGCCATTACATGAAGAACTCCACTACCACTAAGTGGAGAAAAACCAAGGAAGCTCAAAAGGTAGATCCCCGAGCAACGCTCTTCAACTTTGGGATTACCTTAGAAGAAAAACCACTTCCTGTTGCCGAGGTAGAGATGAGTGCCTCTCAAAAGGAGTTGGCCTTGATTGAGAAGTCTTTGGACTCGATCAAAGAGATCAACAAGCCCGTTATGAACAAGAAGCATGACGGAAGCTCTTTGGAGTCATACAACTTTTTTCGTTATATGTCTGTTCAAGCATATTTCGAAAACAGACTTGCAGGATTGAAGAAGGGCAAAGCGTCAGAAGAAGTTGCCAGGCACTTATGGCCTCACAACAACGAAGAATACCGTGCTAAATGCATTGTAAAATGGGCAAAGGAATTCTTGTAAGCAGGTGAGCTTTCAGATCACTCTCAGGGCGCTCACATCAAGCGTGAGTCGTTCTTGAGTGACAACGATGTCAAAATGATGTCGTTGCAAAAGTTTAGAGAAATGAAGCCAGCTGAGCGTACTGTTTTGGCTTTAAAGCAGTACATCGAAGTTGAAGTTGCTCCCTCGGTTCTCGGCGTTAGAGACACAGTTTCGGAGTCTACTGTGGCCAAGTACCTCTATGAATGGGGGTGCAGCTACCGCAAGAACGAAAAGACGATATTCTTCGATGGCCATGAGCGTCAAGACGTCGTAGAATATCGCAACTCCTGGGCCAAAAGAATGATGGAGTATGCCACCAAGTCGGAGTTTTATGATAGCGAAAATCAGGAGGAGATCTTGGAGCCCAACTTGGAGGAAGGCGAGAAAAAGTTGGTCTTTGTGACTCAAGACGAGTCCACGTTCTATGCCAATGACAGCAAGGATACCCTCTGGATGTCAAAGGATGAAAACTACATCCGAAAGAAAAGGCCTGGCTCCTCCATCATGGTTAGCGAGTTTCAGTGCCCTTGTCATGGAACAATGAGGATCCGTGGTTGGAGCTCTAGAAAGCTGTTTAAAGCTGTGGAAAGCAGAGATGTTTGGTGGACAAGTAAGGTTATGGTCGCCCAGTTAAAGGATCATGTCATTGGGCTGTTTGAAAGCTTGCACCCAGATTGCCGAGCTGTATTCCTCTTTGATAACAGCTCAAATCATGGGGCTTACAGCGAAGACGCACTAGTTGCAAGCCGAATGACGCTCAATGAGAAACCATGGCCTTTAACTGAGTGATATCAGTTCAAGGATACAACCATTGAACTCTCTTCTGGTCAGCTTTTGAAGCAATCATTTTTCTATGACAAGAAGATTTCATCCCATGACTCCAAGGGTAGACCTAAACTAAAGCACGTCAGATACTTCAAAGGTACGAAAAGTTTAAGTACTCTTATTATAATGTAACTTAGTTTGACTCATTGGTTTAAAGGTATCAAAAGAATTTTGGAAGAAAGTGGACAATGACTTTGTGACTTGGAAGATGCGCTGTGGTAGTCCTGAACCCGGAGTCAAGTTGATGTGTTGTGCATTGCATTTTCTGGAAAGCAGACCAGACTTTTTAGCACAAAAAACTGCATTGCAAGAAGTTGTAGAAGATGCTGGCCACATCTTCGAGCTATACCCCAAGTATCACTGCGAGTGTAATTGGATAGAAATGTATTGGGGTATGGCTAAAAGAGAGGCCCGGATTAGATGTGATTACACATTTAAGTCGTTAGAAAAGAATATTCCCGCGTTCTTGGATAAAGCTGAAAATATCGCTCGAATCAGGAGGTATTTCCAGCGCTGTATGAATTATATCGAAGCATACAGCAAACAAGAACGCGGGAGAGAAGTGGCAGCCGATGTCAAGAAGTTTGTTGAGAAAGAATACCTTTCTCACAGAAAAGTAAAGGTACCCAAAGACCTTGAGTAAGCTTCTTTTTTTTTTAAAAAATTACTAGTAAAAATATCTAGGACATGAGTTCGATCCTTGTAGAGTGCAATTTTTTGGGAGCTCAATATTGAAAAAATTTTGAAATCTGGGAGGTTTAAGCTCAGTGGCACGTTACTGGTCTTTCTTGGTTCAACGAACCCTTTAACGCGGAATGATCGCTGATAATAGTGAGCTTGTTTCCCAGCAAGTAATTGCGCAACTCTTTAACTGCCCAGATAACAGCCAGACATTCTAGCTTGGTAATCTCGTAGTTCTCTTCATTTGGCTTGAGACCTCTACTTAAGTACCGAACAGGATGCTCTTGCATATTTTTTTCTATTTGACTAAGGACACAACCTAGTCCCTTCTTCAAGGCATCGCAAATCACTAGAAATTCTTTGTCAAAATCGGGTTGGGCTAACACAAGAGCTTGTGTCGGTTCTTGCTTTAGCAGGTTAAAGGCCTGAGTCGCCTCTTCGGTCCATTTGTTTGTACTTCCCCTTTTTGGCCTGGTCAGCATATTAAGAGGTCTGGTTTTCGCGGCAAAATTCGGTATAAACCTTCGGTAATAGGAACACAAGCTTAAGAAGCTTGTGATTGCTGTCATAGTCGTTGGTTTTTGAAAGTTCTTTACTTTTTTAATGATGTCTCCAGCAGTTTCTAGTCCATCCTTTCCGATTACATACCCCGAGAAACTGTAACTTTTTATGAAAAAATTGACATTTAGAAGTGTTCAGTACTAAGTTTGCTTTACGAATGCAACGAAAAGCATCTTCTAGGTCTTTCAGGTGTGCTTCGTAGGTCCGAGAGTATACGTTGCAATCATCCATGTAAACGACAACGCATTTGTGGATAAGGGTCTTGAATACTAGATCGGCTAGACGTTGATATTTTGCAGGGCTTGTAGACAACCCCATTGGCATTGAGCAGTATTCAAAGACACCAGCACGAGTTGACATCGCAGTCATTTGTATGAAATCTTCATCCATGGGGATGACAAAGAAAGCGTTGGTCATGTCAAGACTACTAAGAACAGTGCTATCACTTATAGCATCAATGATGTCGTCTATTCTAGGCACATGGTAACTGTCCTTTTTTACAAACTTATTTAGCTTTCATTAATCAGTCACCAATCAGTATACTGTTCTGCCTTGCTCATCTTTTTGTTTTTCGGCACCATGATAATGGGTGCAAACCAAGGACTAGTGGATGGTCGGATGACTCCCATCTTCAACAATGTTTCTAACTCTGTTTTTAGAGATTCAAATTCGGCTGGAGCCGATTTGTAAGGTCTGACATTAATCGGTTCGATTTTTTTCGCCAATACAATCTTGTGTTTCATCATGTCTGTTCTGCCAACTTTGTTCTTGTCCCAATCAAAAATATCTTGATATTGGGTGATCAGGGCGTAGAATGAGTCGCTTATCTTTGCTCCCACATCAGCCTTAGGTATCTTGATCATCTCCTTTCTCTTTAGACTGAGAGTTTCCGTTGAATGTTCATCACTTGCAATCATGGTACAAAAAAGAGGATTTATCTCATAGTATTCAATTTCTTCCTCATCGACTTCATAAATAGAGGCAATGTTGACAAGCGGTTTTATGACTTGGCACTCGGTCGTCTTATTTACCAAATTAATTGTCAACTTGTCCTGTTGAGGTTTTATAAAGGGATCGGGAACATACACATACCGGATAAATTGATCATTTATTTTTATAAGACGGGGTTCATTTTTTCTTGCTATATGCAAAACTACAGGTGTGTTTGAATGTGCAGGGAGAATAAGTGGAGAGTCACGTTGTCTTATGTTCGTTTTGCTTTCATCTTCACCAAGGAGACAAAAAAAATCATCGTCTACATCTTCCTCATAGTCCACTTCGGATATCTCATCCTCTTGAGGAGAGGTCATTTCACCATTTGTAGTGATAGTGGTTCCGCTCATGATGGTATCCATTATTTTCAAATTCCTTTGGATACGTATTGGTACCATGGTTTTGAACTTCTTGTAAGTAACAGTCATAGTTTCTTTATCAAAGTCAACGTCTGTCTTGGATCTCTTCAAAAAGTCGTTACGAAGTGCCATTGGGGCGGGTGAGTTTGGAATGACTTCCATAGTAATAGGGATCACAACATCGTTCATTGTTATAGACACATCGTATAACTGTCCAATGGATGCTTGTTTGGTGTTATTTTCTAACGTGAACACGACGGCGGAGGGAGCGTCGATATCCAAGTTCATTTCTCGCTTGGCATCTTCAGACAAAATGGCTCTACATGCTCCACAGTCTATCATGCATTTCGTGAACTCATAGCCGTTTACTTGCATAGTGATAAATGAAAGTGTAAAGGGGGAGTTGTTGTTTACCGCAGGCGCTAAAATATTAAGACTGTTCTGCTCGTAAGCTGTTCTTATGTTGTTTCCTAGATTGCTTAGGCCAGACCGGATGTCTTTCTGCAGAGACGGTACCAGGTGAAGTAATCGGGCTCTTGTCATGAACGGAGTGGATTTCAAGAAGTCTTGGGCGGCATTGTATCCTAATTCTTTAATAAGTTGGGATATGGTACGCACGACTCTTGATTTCTTAGAATTTTCCTTTTCTTCTGTGGGTCCCTGTTCAGTCATCTCTTTGTCGTTATCATTAGTAACCGGAATTTGCTTGTTTTCTTGCGTATGGGTCAGTGGTGTTGATTTGTTATAATTTGATTGTTTGTTAGCATGTCTTATTTCATAAGGATCACGCGGTTTAGCTGTATGTGTTTTTGTTTTGAGTGCAGGTAAGAGAATGTTGAGTTCATCAGGATTTGATAAGTTTTGGGCCGTTGGCCTGAGTTCGGGCGACCTTAGTAGTTTTTGAAGGGTCATTTTCGTCATGCAAGACATTGTAATTGGCATTACTTGGACCTTGGATATTTCTTCGATCATTTTGCTGGTTAGGAGGACGATCATCCTGCCTGAATTGGTCTCGTTGACGATCGCTTTGATAATTAGGGTTTCCATTATAATTGCGAACGTCGTTTGAATAACTTCCTTGATTACCAGAGTAACGGTTGTAACCATCGTACCGAGGCGAGTTGTCATTGTTACGGTAGAAATCTCTGGGACGTCCCTGATTAGATGAGTAGCCCGAATGAAAGTTACGATTCTAGTTGTAGCTTGGGTAGTTATCACGATCGTTGGATCTGTTATTATGATTTTCCTGATATAGATTTCGATAAGATAAGTTGTAATTATTGTATTTGGGTTTGTATGAGGTGTCTGGTCTTGGTTGATTTCTTGTGTCCGGTCCCAGCCGTGTATCGAGTATTCTCTCGAGGATTGCTTCCAACTCGTTTACATTATAAGGAACCTTTTCTTAAACAGGCCAGCTCACAGTTACAAGTTCTGGCCTTTCAACGCGGGTGTGCTAGTATCCGTTGGCTATCCTTTTGAGATCCTCAAATGTTTCAGTACCAATGAAATCACAGTGTTTTTTGATTTCGGGAAGTAGACCGTGTTCAAACTGGTTATACACAGTGAATTTTTCATAGATTTGTTAATCATTTGCAGCTTCCTGTAAGCGTTCGAAGAATGCCCTAGGGGATTCATCAGGTTGCTGACTCATTTGGGTAAAGCCCATTCGTCCTTTGAGTAAAATCTTTTCATTCTCATAGTCCAATTCTAACCAATTGATACAATTTTCAAAAGTCCAGCTGGGGTTTTCACGAGCTTTCTTATCGAACCCAATTCTCGCATTGCCGTTCAAATAACACTTGAGTGTTTTGGTTTTCCTAGCGTCGTCCGAGACGTCATGGAAATCTAAGAGATCCAGTAGCGCGGTTTTAAATGCAGGAAAATTACCATCTTCTGATCCACGAAAGGGATAGATATCAATTGGAGGTTCTGTGACTAATGAGGGTCTTACATTCGCCAACACAGTATGTTCGGTAAAAACAGAAGATCTTCTTCTTTCAAGATTCTGAGTCATAATAAATTTGAGTTATGTAGTTTAGAGATGTTTCCCCCTGTAATGAGCACCAAATGTAGGTTCGGGTGGTTTAATAGGAGTTTGAAAAAGAGCATCACGCTTTAGGTAGCGAACCAAAAGTTTTAAAATAAAAGTAGAGTAATGTAGAAGACTTTTGACAAGTAGTTGATTTTTATCTCTGAAGAGAACGCGTTCAATAATATGTCTATTCTTTATGATTTATGAAAGTAACTAGTTCTCTTATTAGAGTATTGTTATCTCTTAAAAACACAAGAAGGAGTCAGATTTATTATCAGAATATACTTAGTTCCTTCAAATGAGGATTTATGATATTATGATTATGGAAGAGAGGTATAGAATTGATATGTATCTTTTTGCAAGACTAAGTTCAATAATCACTTTCTTGTATATGCCCTCAATTTATATGTTCCTTGTACAGAATAAGTTCAATGGAAGACTCTGGACTGTTCTTTGAAGGTGTTCCTCAAGTAAAAGAAGATTCTTATCAAAAATATGCCACTTAAATAAATTTACGTGCAAGATTCTTATCCTTGAAGGAAGATAGTCTAACAAGTAATAAAAGTAAAGGTAAAAGTAAAAGAGAAGATGAAGTAATATGAAAAATATAAGAAATAAGGTACTGATGACTCCTTTTTAATTTTAGGTAAAATAGGATGAAGATAATCCCTATAAATTTAAAATAATATGGTCCTGTAAAAAAGTTACTGTTCGCAGTCACATTTTAACCGATAATAATGAGCTTTGAACAGCGACAAATTATGAGCGTTAAGTCAGCTGGGAGGGGGTTCAAGGGGGAGGGTTGTCCCTCCCCCTCACGCGAAGCCAGACAATCAATTTGTACAAGGACTTTGCAATGGCACCCGCTTAATTGTTAAGTGTCTGCTCGCAAATGTCATAGAAGCTTGGATTGCAACAGGATCTCATGCTGGAACCGTTGTTTATATTTCAAGAGTCAAAATCCATACAGACAATAATCCCTCTGTTCTTATGCCTTTTGAAAGATGTCAGTTTCCTGTGCGACTTGCTTTTGGAATGACTATCAACAAAGCTCAAGGGCAAACTTTAGATAGCCTTGGATTGTATCTACCAAACCATGTTTTTTGTCATGGCCAATTATATGTAGCCTTATCCAGAGTCAAAACCCCTGAATCAATTAAGATAATGGTGGACAGCAGCTCGACACAAAGCTTCCACACTTCATACAATCATCAAATGAAACATACACACGCAATGTTGTTTATACAGAAGTTGTTAAAAACTACAGCCCTGATATCAACATGGAATCTTAAAAACAATCTTATCAATTACCTTACCTATATTATCTCAATCTACTTTTGCTATTTAGAACAATAAACTCATCTTACCATAAAAACAAAATTCATACCTCTATGGAAAAAGTGCAATCTCACTCATACTATTAGGCTTTTTTTCAAAATCATCTAATTAGCTTAATTCGTTTCCACTGCCCCGGGACATATGTTTTGTTTTTTACCAAAGTGATGGTTTAAAATACACGAAGCGCAGCGAAGGGGTTATTTTATACCATAGCGAAGGTTCAAAAAAAATATGGGTGGGGCCCCACTTTGGTCTTCTCATCGGATTAGTTGGCCTGCGGCAGCACGAGCAAATTACAAAGCGCAGCGTACCGAACCATAGTGAAGGTCAAGAAAATTAATCAGAGCGCAGCGGAGGTGCTAATTTTATTACCGTAATGGAGGTGCGGTTTGTAACATGCTCGTACTTGTTTATTTTACGATGCAATTGTATGGGATATTTATATTGGAAAAAGAAAAGTCAGGGAAAGAAAAAGGCGGAGTGAAAAAGAGGTGGGCGTTACATTTATTGTTGAGGTCGAAATTGTGACTAACTTTATTTCCATATTTGTCGATTTTAAATTTTTCTTGAGAGGCAAAGAGCAGAGAGCTTTCAATTTTAAGATGATGTTTCCTTTTTTGTCGATTTTGATATCAATGTAATATTTTTGGGGGTTATTTATAACGACGAAGAGGAAATTAAGAACATTATGTTCGATTCAAAAAAGTTTGGTTCGTGTTATCGAGGTAAAGTTATAGAGAGCAATTTATTCACGCTTCGTAAAGAACGCGAGGATGGTTCAAAGGCTTTGCTAGATTAGGAATGTTCAGAATTTCAATTGTAATATTAATCTAATACGTTGAAATAAGCTTAGATACGTAGAATTGTGGTAAAGCCTATAAAATTTAACAATAAAGAGATCGTTTAAAAACCAAAAATAGTTCAGAGATACACAATATTTATTTGATAGAAAGGTACGGTTTCCTTGGACTTTTGTTAAACAATTTAATAAATTGAAGAGTCCGATTAATAACGCTGAGTAAAGATAACACAAGTTAATCGTAACATTGGTAGTATTATCAAAAGGTATCATTAATTATAAGATGTTAGAACAAGTAAATTTTGGCGGACAAATACAAGTTCTTTTTAAAGGCACAAAAAAAATTAGAAAGAGATAATTGTTGTTTATTCAAAAAATTTCAATAAGCTATTTATAAGCGAGAAATAGGATTCACGGTTACATCAATACCAAAGTATCTGAAATTTCTTTATGTTCTTCAGTATACTTTAAATCCATTACAAGCTTGAATTAAGCTTCAAATACATCATATATCTTTAAGTGGGTTTTTTATAATAAACACATTTTGTTCATCTATTTCTTTAATTTTACTTGCTTTGTTCTAGCACATTTATTTAATCTTTATTAAAAATTGAAAGTGATACTTCAAGTGTTATTTGAACATTTTTTAGAGCAATGTTCTCTCTAATTATTTTTTGATTACTCAATTGATATTCCATGTTTAGAGATGGAATAAACGCTTGTCAAATATTCTTTTCTTATTCACGACCAAAGCGCTACTTTAGAGCTGCTTTATTTTAACATCATATTTATTTCCATTTAAATTTCTAGTTACGATATTATTCATATTTCGTATATGCTTTCATCAAGAACTTTATTGATATTGTTCTAATAGCTGCAAACGTTTGACTTGTGTGCAACAATTAGTCTTTTTTCATGGTTGTTTGCCTTCTGAATCATAACAATTTTTACTAGGTAAATGCGGGACAACTTGTTTAGTTCGCTAATCTATGTAATCGATCTTTTGTGAAAAGTAGCTTTTAATTTCTGTTATTTACGAAAAACAATTTACTTCTGTGGTTGACAGTCATGCTTACATTGATAAAAAGCCCAAATAGCGAATAGTTGTACTTGAATTTACTAGTTTTTCTGGCTTTCATCGTGGCTAACTGGATCATGTAACGAGAAATCACTATCAAGAGGAACATGCTCAATGTTGTTTATTTTTGGCGATTGTATATGAAATTATATTGCCAATTTATGATTTATATATGGTTTTGGAATATGATTTTCTTGCATTTGCCGAATTGTATTTTTTTTTCAAATCGATAATGCTTAATTACTTGATTGGAAGTTATTCTCAAGTCAAAGCTTCTTTTGCAAAAATCATTTAGTTTTTGATAGTAAATTGCAGTTTGTAGGTGTAAATTGCCACATTTTCTTTATGTGCCATGACTTTGTTTTATACTGGGTGATGAAGTTGCTGCTAGTTTTTTGTATATATTCTTGCAAAAAAATATCTTTAGCTTCATTCGATATAATGGCTTTGAATTTCATTCAACAATTTTTTTTGTTTTTAAAATCAGCCATACTGGCTATAGAGCAAGAGAAGGATACTAATTTTAGTAGACGTTCACACATTGCATTATTTTTCGCAGTAAAACAGTAGTTCAGTTCTTAGTTTTCTACTCAATAGGATCAACATTTGTCTTATTATATTAAATTGTTCAAATGCTTTTTATCTTGAGAAAAATTTAGTATTATTTAACAACATATTAATGGTAAGCTTATATTTGTCAAATGTGATTTGAATTCTTCCTATATTCTTATTGTGTGTTATAACGTTGTTTGACAATCGAATCTAATTTATTGTTTCAATGTTTTGTTACAAGTGTTGATTCAATTGTACACTTTATTATTTAATAAAGCATGTCAAATCGTATTGAAATTGCTAGAGTTGAAAGCTTTACTCTTAAAATGTACTATAATTGATCAGACTGGTGCCTGTTGTTTTACACTAAACCAAGTAAGCTTATATGATAAGCGAATTGTTTTCATCTGATTAAAGTACTTGCAGTTTTTTTAGTTACGATTGAATAATTAGCTAGTTCATTTAGACAATCGCAAGATAGTGATGTGACTTTGTTCAACTTCATTTTATAAAAGGAATATCCTTTGAATATTTTGTTAGAGAACCAGAGTCAGGTTATATTTGAAAATAAATCAGATCACATAAATCTTTATTTCTTGTCTTGTGCGGCTCTTAGTTTACTTTTCTTCTTCAACTTGTTTTAATTCAACGTTTAACAACAGTATTATCGTTTACAATGGAATCATTCATTTCTGTATTTTTTGGTGTATGCTTTCCTCACACAGTAGATTATATTGAAGAGGATGGCATAGAGAAATTTTATATGGCAGTCTATGAGCCCAGCAAGGCGTAATGTTTATTTGACCATAGAAAAAGAATAAAAGTACTTGGCTAACACCAAAAATGACAATGGTCTGTAGGAGATTCTTCGTCAAAGTGGTTGGAGATTCTCGTCTTTTGGAGAAGGCTATCAAAGACTATGTTAGTGAATGGGATTTGGATGCATTTGTCACCCACAAAGATCCCATCATGGTTTCTGTTGGTGGCTCCATGTTTCAACAGGAGATTGGGCAATCATTTCTTGGACCTGTTTTGGAAGAGAAATTCCATGCCAAATGTAGTAGCATTACTCTATTATCTTGTCTTCCTTCGGTTCCCAAAATGTTGAAAGACAAAGTACACCCTGACATCTCGCCAAAGATGGTTCAAGAGGAAGTAAAAAATGGCTACTTTCTTGTCAACCATTCTCTCAATCAAACTTTTGTGAGCCAGATTTCCAAAAATCAATACTGAAGGTATATCAATTTTTGTAATATGTTTGACATTGTTGCTTATTGGAAGAATTTTATCAACGCCGTTAAAGAGGGAAATGAAGACGATCATATCTCAGAAGATGGTCATAATGCATTGCATTCTGATCAAGATGAGATAGAGTTCAACTCCAGTGAAAATGAAGACAATGATGATGGAAGAGAGAGTCAAAATCACTCTTTCAGCGATGCTCAAGCTGAAATGTTAGAAAACATATGTGAGGCAAGTTTGAAAGATACTTAAAAACATAGTAGCATTTTGTCTAATTACAAATGATCAACTCAGTTGAACCAACTGGATGCAGAAGAGGATCTTAATAGTCAAATGGACCATTCAAGTTCTGGATTGCAAAGAAGTAAGACATGATTTTTCTTTTCAATTAAAGTTTGAATAATTTAAACCATTTGTTAAACCTGACGTTAGATTACAGTGATATGTCGCTCTGTAATGAAGACGCTGAGACAGATGGATTGAGTTCATTAGATAGTGCCTTGTATCAAAGTATGATGATAACAAACTTGTTAGGAAGTCAAACACTCGAAAGACAAGCTTCTGATGAGAGTTTCGGTGAAAGACCTAGTCTCTTCTTTCTGTCTTCCGTAACTTCTCCTATTCGCTTCTCGGAACCTCAAAATAGTCTAGATACTCAAATCAATCGAATGCGCCGAAGCATTACAGTATCACCTCATCTTCTTCGAAAGGGAAACAAACCTGTAAGAAAGGAAAGTCATCAGTTTAGAACTGAATTATTTGGCACAGGAGTAAGTAGTCGAAAAGCAATGATGTGCAGTAAATTTTATTTATGATTGTCTATAGACACAAGACAACAAAGTACTGAGGTATCGTCCAATACAGAAAATGTCGATTCATTAAATGATAATGCTGTAAGAAAACTCTCTATCATATCAAGTTCGATGCTACAAAGAGCTAGCCAATGAAAACTAATTCTTTGCATTAAAAAAAACTGTCCATAGGAAGAAGAATCCACTCATTTGGAAATAAATAATCAGGAAAGTGTCATGCCATATTCAGATGGCGAAACACAAAGAACTAAGGAGGCTGAAAGTCCACAGAATATTGACACCATTACAACAATTGAAGATGATATGACAAATAATTGCTCTACAACGAAACGCAAGAGAGGTAAAACTTCAAGAAAGGCCATTCAGTCAAAGAAGAAACCTAAGCAAGGCTCTTACGGTTCAATGGACTAATTTGTCTTCAAATTTAATAAAAACAAATGAGGTCATAAAAGTTTTGAGATTTTAAGGAAGGCGCCATAAAAATTGGGGCAAATTCCAAAAATTCTATTAAATTTGAAAACCTTAAATACTATTTGACTGACTGCCTAAAGCTTGTGTTCATGTTTACGGTAAAAAAAAATTATCTGGTGATAGATTTCAGCTATATCTTAATTTTATCATGCAAATGAGAAGTCATGAGAAAGCTTTGTCTAAGGTGCTATTTTGATAATAACAAAAGCAGTATACTCACGTTAAGAGGTTATTTAATGCCACTATTAATCACCAGCTCATAACCATGCACATGAATCTTAACTCATGTCGATAGTCTGCGGCACTTAAGTCTCAGTATTTGGACTTAACTCTTGAGGAGGTGCAATATCTTTGTCCTTCTCAAGAGGAAATCTTAAAATTGTCAAGAAAAAAAGTATGATATTTTTATTTGTGTGACTTGAAGTGCTTTAAGGGGCAAACAGGTAGATCAAGGCTGGTAACACACGGAAAAGAAACTTATATATATAACCAGATTGACAATTACAATAATGATCATCATCTTCTTACTGATACATCTTCTTTAAAAAAAAATTCATTCAAATGGTTACTGCTGTCTGTGATAGAGTCATTGTTGTCCAAGAGCCAACGATCCGAGTGACCAGTGGTCAAACAATTACTTTAGAGGCCAAGGGAACGGATACGAGTATTCGTATCAACTTTTTGGTATCAAATAACAATTATGCAATGATGTATTACTTCCTCCGCTTTTTCAAAATGCGTACTGCGCATAGAGTTGTTGATAAGATTTTTAGAACTTAAAGCTTATTTTGATAATTACTAATGTATTTGATTTACAAAAAGGGTCGCTCAACGTGTCGGCTTACACCTTTGATTTTGCCACCCGCGCTTTTGCTTTTGTCCGTGTTGGGGTTCAGTCTATCGCTCCATTTCGAGAGGTGGGCTTCCAAGGGAACATCTCTGATTTTGGCCAGGAGCATGGGTGCTTTCCCGTAAATGAGGAAAACGCCCCTCCCAACAGTAAGTATAGCAAGCTCAAATTTATATTATTCCGATATGTTTGGGAAAACTGGTCTAATGAAACCTTGATAAAAAGAAGGGAGACTCTCCGTGAGCCCTTCACGGATTACTTGGACGGCTTGTACGATGACCTTGATAAGTCACTCTGTTTCGTTTTAGTTTCTAAATCTTTGACTCATTCAAACTCTCACCTAGTCGATGCTGAGCTGGCCGCTCCAAACGCCAGTCCTGTCTTTTTGGAGCAACGCAGAATCAGGGACGCTCGTGGCGCTCGCTCGGTTCGTCGTCGCACTGTCCAGGTCAGGGTATTTAACCCAAATTTCCCTGCCACTAACCTGGAGTCAACCCATCTTTCTCTGGCCTCTTTGATGGATGAAGACTCGGCCTTTGACGAGTTCATCTTCGCCAGCCCTCCGGAAGCTGATGAATCTGCTCCCCTTTCTGGTTCTCCTCTGGCTGGAGTGATGGATTAGGGTTAGCCCATTGGTTGGTTGGGTAGGGCTGGCGGATATTTTTTTTGTTCACATTTTTTTTCTTTTGTCTCTCTTTCTTTTTTCTTTTTAGTTTTTCTTTTTTTTTATTATTATTTTTATATTTACACGAATCCTTTGGAGGTTGGTTGGGTAGGGTTGGTGGATTTTTTTTTTTTGCTCGAAAAAGCTTTTTTTTTAAATTGAATCAAGATATTTTATTTCAAATATCAAATAATGAAACAGCATATTAGTTAAATATCGTAAGGTTTTCCAAAGAAAACTTTATATAATTTTCTCGCAACCAGAACTATTGAGTTCCTTTTCTTTCGCTTTTCATATACTTTTTATTTTTACTCAGTTCCAAACATTCTATCAAGATGTCTCGTCAAGAAATTCAAGCTTTTGGCTCCCGCTTCCGTTTCTAGGACAACTCTTTGGCTTCTTTTAATAGCTTGCAAAATACCAAATTGTAAAGTTTCAAAAGTTTGCTGGGATGAAACCAGATGGATTCTGTTGTATCTGTCTCTGTGTTCTCTACAGATATTATTTACTTCTATACTCATTCAACAAGCATTTGGTAAAAAATTCGTTTGGTTTATTCTCAAATGACAAGGGTTAACAAGAGCTATTGCCACTATTTTAGAAAGCGACTATGATTGCTTTGAGAGTACAGCATGCGATATTCATTGATGAATCAATTTTCTAATGATTGTTGGCTAAAAAATGAATGATGATCAGATTCGCTATATTGAGTCGATACTCTACTAAGTGTTTCCAGTTCATTTGTTTACATGTTCCATCTCATTGGATTTACGTTCATCATTAAAGAATATATCTATTCGTTACAATTAATCATGTTTTAATGGATACAATCAGATAAAAGTTTCTCTCTATTATTGTCCATCATTCAAGTCAATACAAAAAATGTTGAATTGGTGTTCAGATCATTTAGCTATCTAATTAAATAATTTATCTTTTGTTTTTCGACTTTCAACATCTTGTCTTGAGATCATGTTCTTTTAAATCACAAAATCAAGCAACACTTTACAACATGAATGGTGATAATACAACTTAATACTATGCATTCTACTCTCATTACTGAAATTATTTTATCCTTATCTATACCTTCGGCTGTATTTCAAGTTTGGCTTTACACTTTGTTTGCACAGTGTCTTCTGAAGACCTCTTTAGCAATCCTTTTTATTAAAGAGTTCATTTAATTGATGACCAATAACATCTGTTTATGCAAATCCAAGACGTTTTCCTTTTCAGTACGATTTGTCCTGGAATCTATTAATGAAATTATACTTTCTTCCCATCACTATCATATATCTCATATATACTGGCCAATTTTTTTAATCCCTTGTTTTCTTTTTTCTTTCTTTTTGTCATTAATCACACAGCAAAAGGTAAGCACTTTTATCCCTCTTTTTTTTTTTTTTTTTTACAAACATCATATAATCCATTAACATCACTGACTCTTTTATTTTACAATAGCTACATTTGTATCACCTTATCATGATGATATCTCAATAACTCTACTACGCTTCTCTTCTATTTCTTAAAATCCTTCAACGCTTCTTCCGTATATATCTGTTTATCATCAATTTTGTGTATACTTGTGTAGATACTCATCATTGGTTTTGACAAACAATCCTTTATCCATGTCACACTCTTCTGTATTGCTTTCTGCCAACTCATCCATGACTTTTTTAACTAAACTGCCTGCTTATACCATGCTGCTCAAACCTATACCTCTTATACTGTTTATTGTATACCATCTTTTAAAGGGCTGCCTATTTGGATTGATGCGTCTTTTTCAAGTTACTCGTGCCTAAAGTCCTTCAATTTCTCCATTTATATGTTCAATGCTTTTTTATACATTGCATTCACTAACTTGCTCTGTTTATAGTCATTGCTTTGAACCCTTTGACAATCGTATATCTAATCGCCTACCACGCTTCCATCCTATGTCAGATTTATTCATATCTATCCTCTTTCTTATGTGCATATGTGGTCCACCTCTCTAAGTATTGTCACTGCTTATTGTCCTAGCTTTTTGGATTACAGTTTCCCTCTAATATACCGTCATTCAGGGTACTTGATCTCTTCTCATGTTGCCATCTCTCTACCTCATCTTTAAGAAATGCTCTTTACTCGCCTATTTTCCTTCCACTTCTGAGGTCTGTGCTTTTGAAGGTTGCCAAATCTCTTTTCGATTGAACTTGGGGGTCTTTTCAACTTTACTGCTTGTGTTTTTCTTCTTTTTGTGTCTTCTCGTCTTTGCTCATGCTTACATGTGTGCTCCATCTCAGATGAGCTTGCCTCATCGCTTTGAATTTCTTTCGTGGCAAACGAAATACCGCTTTCACACTATTTTTACACTGCTATCTAACCAAATGAATTTCTCTTTATCAACTATTCACTTCTGACTGCTGCTCTCATTGTTGGCTGGACTCATGAAGTACCTAATTGCAATTAAAGGACACAATATGCTTATGACAAAGTACACATGTAAAGGATCGCGTCTCATCTTTTTTTTTTTCTTTTTTTGTCTTTCTATGCTATTCTCTTTCTTCCTCTTCTGTTTTGGACTTTTGTGTATACAGTCGACAGATGATCTTCCAGATTGAGTTGCTCATGACCTTGCATGTTGCTTCAAGATGGCTGTCAAGAAAAAAAATAATTATCAAAAAAATTACTCTCGGTTACGGCTGTATATCTTTTCAAGCGCAGCTACTGCAAAGCGATTAAGGTACGAATTGAAGGCTCTAATCATGGGAATTAATTCATTTCTGCTTTCTATACTGCTTCCCATGATCCCAAAAGGTACCTATACTAAAGCTAGCCATGCCAATCTATCTGGATACACCCGATGCAGCATTCTTATTACAAAAAAGGACATCTGAGCTACAAATTAACCTAAAGAAGAACCCATATATAGCATTTATTTGATTTAAATTAATAAAATTAAACAAGTTTGATTTGCCATAATACCTAAATAATCCAATCATATGCCAAGCTTATCTAAAAATTAAAGCGATACGATTAGCCCATTTATTGCTTATACTTCTAAAACTTGTTAAATCATCATTACTATATATTCTAAAGGCCATTTGTCACTATAACTCCCATTTGAGACCTAAGCTAGATATGGTTCGACTATAAAGCACTCCTATTCATAGTAAGCTCGTATAATACTTTACCCATGGCCCAAATATTGTGTTTTTGCCTATTTTTCTTTGAAACCGCATTTGAAAAAAACAAATATTTTGCAAGGTTATTTCACAACTATTTGAGTCATTACATGCACCTTCTATGCCGCGGTGAATTACATTTATTAATGACAATATGATCAAAAAGACCTGTGTTTGTATGCTTTATTGCTCGAATTATGTTGTTGATTTGTTAATGCATTTTGTTAATTTAATTAACATGTCAAAAGTCTGTACTCCGCCAAACAAAAAAGGTAGGTCAACCCCCCACAGCTATGGCTAAAGTATTTGAGCTTTGCTTTCATTGGCTGAACATAATACTCTTCTGGATTATTTAGAGGGAACATGAGTGACGGAATACCTGAGGTAAATTTTATTTTGGCTCGGGTGACATGTCTGGGGGAGGACAAAAACAAAATCCAAAAAAGGAAATTTTAGGTTACGAGATACCCAAACTTTTTTTGGATTTGCATTATTATGAGTTATTCAAGCACTCCAGAAAATAAACTGAACTTTTGCAATGTTTTAGTGGGATATTTATAATAGTAACGTAAGAGAGATAATTGTGTAAAATAAGTATAGAGTAATATAAGGCCGAACGAGTTAAAGGTAGTTAATCGAGGTGGGATTTTGACATCTCATTTTATCCCAAACGCCCTCACACTATTTGCACTTGTAATTGAGACATATGGAATTTTTGCAGTTAGATCTACGCATTTTTCCATTACACAGAACATTACCGCATCCTTTGCATTTTTTCTTAAAAGCATTTGTATTACTTGAATAAGGATGGTAGGATATGGCAATATTGGTTTGTCGACTTAAGCTTGCGTAGATGATGGTACTGGCATTGGAATGCTTTGTACAGGAGTTCCATAATAGTAGTTGCTAATCAAATGCGAATAGCCAGGAGCTGTTTTCTCAGGTACAGGTGTTTCAGGAACGACAATGTCGATAGGTGCTGTTGAAAATGTAAGCAAGTTTCTGCTGTTGTCTTGGCTTGGTAATGAAGGTACTGCCAATGGCAAATGTACACTAACAGAACTCTTCTTACAGATTTGAGACTGAATTAGCGAGATAGCACTGTGATGTGCTTGATGAGTAGTGCGAGCTAGCTTCTGCTCCTTCCAATGTCGATGATACTTTTCTAGATGTTCAGGCGTTTTATGAAACACTCTTGTTCCCTCGCAGAAAATGTTCCATTTTTTGGCCAGAAGGTTAATGTTAAGGGTAATTCTATTTGATGTCTCAAGAACATCTTTTAACAGACGTCTAACTAAAAGCTTTTCTTCTAAAGTATGAACTGCAATTACGGCATACTTGGTCCTCTGATAACTTGCCACAAACTGATACCGACTATTTCTCTCACCGAGAGTGGAACTGATTTTCAAGAAAACAGTATCTTTGAAATTTGGTATTGTAAGATCTTTTTCTACGTTATACACAGGATTACTTAAACTCGAGCTCACTCTACTTTCTTTCACCTTTTCATTACCCAACCGCTGCATTTCCTCATATGGCAAAGGGCATATGCCAAAAACTTGTTCAGAGCCACGAAATTTCAAGGTATTGATTTCAACTGCCAAATGCTTTAGACCTCGATCAGCCATCTGCAAATAATCAAGATGCTGAGTCAGCCAAGGATCATAATGACCCTTGTACTCTAATCCAAGTCGATTGGAAGTTCCAACAACAAAGTTATGTCTTAATCGGTACTCAACTAACATTGCAGAGGCAAGCTCTGGGCCTGCACCAAAGAACCCGAACTTTCTGATAAGGTTCTGGTGAACTCCTCCTTCCAATAAATTGATTCCTCTTAAACATCTATAAAGAGTGAGACCATACTTGCCTTTTTACTGCTTCTTGTAATAAAGTTGGACACCTAGTGAATCCGAGACATGGCCTAACTGTACAGTCTTCAAGACACTCAGTGCTTGCGCCCAAAACACTTTGTCAAAAAGAGAACGTCCTGATTTGAAGCATCTCAAGGGCCCAAACGAAAGGAAAAGAGACTGTAATACTGGCAGAAGTATAGCGGGAGATCAAATCTTTCGTTTGACTCTTTCCCAAATCCAGTTGCCATGGCTTCCTCTGCTAAAAAACATAACCTGCCAAATAAGGTAATTTCCCCTAATATACTGCCCAGGGCATGGGCTTCAGTTGTAAGAGGTACTGACACTACTCGTACTTCACTCTTTGCGGAAAAACAATCGAAAGACGATGCTTTTGCATCCGGATCTCAAAACCCCTTCTTGAGAGGTACACTTCCCGACTCGGTCTTCGTTGACATCACGAATGTCAAAGATGACAAAACTTTTTTCAGCGATCTCAACACTCTGTGTGCTCCTGGTGACCAGCTATGGGGACTTGAAGAGACACCTCGGGTGGAGAGCTCGAGATCCTTCATTGAATGTGTGTTCACGGAGTCTTTAGCCCGAAAGGCCGTTACAGAGGGCCTTCACCTTCCCTCCTTTCAGGAGCCTTTTGCGACCTTTGAGGCATTGTCAGCGGATGTTAAAATTCTCAAAATTTCCATTTCTGGTCTGCCTCGTCAGTATGGTCGAGCTGATGGTGGAGCAACCGAACTCAAATCTGATATGTTCAGCAATCTATCCCATTTTGGTCGAGTAGTTGATTGTGGACTGGTTCAAGGTATAGCTGGTACCTTTACCGGTCGTGGCTATGTTGTTCTGGAAGTTGAGTCTTCCTCCCCACGTACATTGCAACATGAAGTGCACTGGCAGTACTCCTACATGTCGCCCGGTAGCAACCATAAGGACATCCGATCCAGCGAACCGGTTGATGCCATAAAGGTTTACGCTACTTGGGCGAAAATGGATCCTTACCGTCGATATTGCCACCAAAATGATCATGTCATTAAGACCTGTAATAAGAGGCATGCGTCCCTAATCTGCTATAATTGTCATGAGAAAGGACATATCTCTAAGGAATGTCTAAGAAAGAACTCTGCTCCTAGCGGTTCTACAAATAAAAGAGCTAGGAAGACTCCCTCTGTGGCTAGCCCCACTGAGCCTACTACGGTAGTCAGCATCTCTGATGAACAGGATGCTGCGGTTACTGCATCAACCGCTTGTTTGGATTCTGATGCTGCTTCCAAGCCTTTGGTTGTTTCTAGTCCTCGAGTTGACATTCGCTCCGCTGATGCAACCAGCGCAGTCTCCACCTTGGCTAGTTCTCGACGTACTATGCAGACTAGAGCTCGATCTACCAAAGCTCCAAGTCTTGGGAATACCAACTTAGAGCACATGGAATCAAGTTCTGTCGAACATGCTCCTTCTCCTGTGGCTCATTTCGTGCCTGCTGTTCCTCCAACAATTGCTGCTTCTACTTTTGACTCCGATGTCTGCAAGGCTTGTGGTCAGCCAGGCCATAAACGCCGTACCCATCGCGATTGTCCATTAAACCCTAAGAATCTAAGTCCAGTTGTATCCAAGGATACTGTCACCATATCTTCTGACCATGCGGCAGAACTCATAGACTCAAGCATGGATCTTGAACTCGACGATTCTTCTATTATTCATGATATCACAACGGAGACTGGAGTGTCTCAAAACTCAACCCTCTAATTGTTTAATCATGAATTTAGAAAACGATATGGCTTATTTATACTCTCACGATGGTGTATCTTCGGATGCCCAATTTAACTTCTCGGACTCCTCTACAACACTTTTCCCCCTACGAATTGTCACTTTGAACTGTCGTGGTTTGCGTAAAGTTGCTAATTCTAAGACAAGTTCTCAGTTTATTCGGTACATTCGTACGCTCTCACTTGACATTATTGCTCTCCAGGAAACACATGCTGTATCCACTGATTTGGAATCTCAATTTCATATGCAGTTTCAAGCTGTGGACAGCATCTGGACTTGCCACTATGGGTTGGTCTCTTTCTCTCCCGACCTTTCCTTTTCTCAGATTGTTAAAAGCTCATGTGGTAAGCTTATCACTGCCACAGTGTCTCACAAGTCTGACCTTTTTGAGCCTCTCTCTATCACTGTATTATACGCACCAGCAGGCCGCAAAGAGCGCTATCCTTTCCTTCAGAATTTGATTCACTCTCTGCCATCCTCTCCTATTCTCTCAGTCCAGCCTCTACGCCACATTTTGCTTGGTGATTTTAACTACTCGATTTCGTCTGGTCTCAATGCCAAATCTCGCCGTAGTAAAGCACCCACCACATGGCTTAACCACGTTGATCGGTTTTATGTAGATGCTGTCACACCTCGTAAACAAGCAGCTCACGCTACTTTTTCCAGAGGCTTATCACAATCATGCATTGACTATATTTACGTTTCCAATGATCTCTACCCTGCTCGCACGTACGGCTCAGTTTCTTACATGAACCCCATGTGAACTGATCATTTCTTGGTCAGAGCATGTTTCCAGCTCATTCCTCCATCGGTTTCCAATTCGCTCAATCAGACTGGTAAAGGGCTGTGGCGAGCTCACCCACGTTTAGCACAGGATCCCGTTTTTTGCGAGCGACTAGCATCTGCTCTATCACAAACAGTTGCCTCCTTCCTTGAATGGTATTATCCTACTCTGCAATGGGAATCGCTTAAGACCACTACTAGATCGATAGCTCAATCGTATTCGCGCCAAAAGGTATTTTCGCTGAAAAAGGCCGAACAGACACTCCAGGTCAAGCGTCGTATTTTGTTGAAACTCATTGATGGTTATCCCGACCGCATCAAAGATGTTTCTCCTCATCTTCGCGTGATTGAAGGCAAACTTCAGCAGCTCCAGCAGTACCACACTGAAACTTTAGCTCTTTGAGCTGGCATTCGATGGCGTGAGTTGGGTGAAACATCTGCCGGCTATTTGAAGCGCACGGTTAAACAACGATCCTCTCGCAGTCTAATTCCTCCTCTCCTTCATCCTGATACTGGACAACTGAGTACTTGCCGTGAGGAAATGCTGGATGCTGCTGCCTGCTTCTATCGTAAGTTGTATACACCTGAGGCGATTGACCAATCTTCGGTGGATGAGCTCCTGTCTCATATCCCTGATTCAGTCAGACTGTCTCCAGAGTCGCAAGAGGACTTGGTTGCTCCCTTCGTAATAGATGATCTCTTAGACGGTGTTGCTAGGTCGCCTACAAAGAGTAGTCCTGGTATCGATGGTTTACCGTATAAGATCTTAAGGTTAATCCTTATTCATCCTGATTGTCAACCCATCGCTCTTCGAGTTTTCAACGATGCTCTGGTATTTGGATTTTTCCCTTCTTCTTGGCTGGACACCTCTGTCTCTCTCTTGCCCAAAAAGGGGTCCTTAGCTGACCTGATGAATAGGAGGCCTATCTCATTAATTAATACAGATGCAAAAGTATTCACTAGGCTGGTCAATAACCGGGTTATTGAGTGTGCTTCTGCCCTCATTAATCCTTACCAAACCGGCTTCGTTCAAGGTCGTTTCATAGCAGACAACGGTTTGTTAATGAAGCTGGCCATGGATCATGCTCGTCAGTCTCGTTCCGCGGCTATCGGTTTGTTCCTTGATCAAGAAAAAGCTTATGATAGAATCCATCCTGACTATCTTCGCCAAGTCCTTTTGAAATTTGGTTTCCCTTCATCTTTGGTTAGTAGTTTGACTGGTTTATTTTTTGAAACCCACTTACGACTCAACGTCAACGGGTTTCATTCTTCTCCCGTTCCCCAACTACGTGGCCTTCGTCAGGGTGACCCTATCTCGCCTGTCTTATTTAATCTGGCATTTGAGCCATTGTTGCGAAGTGTCTTAGCTGACCCAGCCTTCACTGGCTTGTCCCTGCCTCATCCTCACGCTCTCTCTGTTTCTACACCTTTGAAGTTGTTAGCTTATGCTGATGACATTGTGTGCTTTCTCCACAGCCCAGTTGATTTGTCTACACTTCAACATCTCCTAGAAAGGTACTCGAAAGCGTCCAATGTCAAGGTAAACTTCCACAAAACTCAGGCATTCTCTCTTTCTGGCCGTCCCATTTCTACACCTGATTCGATCTGGATGGTGCCGCTCACTTCCCATCGCATCCTTCAATGGCACGACTGCTTTTCAACAAAGCCGTTGGTTTACTTGGGCTATCCACTGGCTACCTCGATTTCACAGAGAAACGCATTTGTTGACGAGCTGTTGTCTAAGATTGAAACCTCTTGTACCCTCCACTCTCATCGCTCACTCTCATTTCGTGGCCGGGCACTCATCGCCAATTCCCTAATCCTCGCTAGGCTATGGCATGTCTTACGGGTTACTTCCTTTCCTATTGCCTTTTTCAACAAGGTCCGGTCCTTGATCTCTCGGTTTATGAATCGTCGGGTCTTTCCCAAATTGAGTTTCAGTTCTATGTGTTGTTCTCGTAATAAAGGTGGGCTTGGTCTGCTTGACCCACAGACGCAACAGCATTCGCTACAACTTCGTTGGCTGAAGCCTCTCCTACTACCTTCCGCTGGCCTTGCCGATTCTATTCTCCTCGCCCGTTTGGTCGACTGGATCCTTCATTGTACCACCCCCTCTGCCACTGACCTATCTGAACACTGGTCTCGTTTGGACTGCCGTCTGGCTTTTTTGTTTTCCTCTCTTCGCCCCCCTCCTTGACAGGGCTTATCAATGCTTGTTCACTTCTCTTTCAGGCTATGGATGCCCTTACTCGCTCCTTTGCCTCGGTTGTCGTCAGTCCTGCCACGTTGCTATGCCTCCCCCTCTCTGAGGTTGTGGTGCCTTCTGAAGACTCTCCCATCTCATCCACCCTGCTCCGGAAGCCTTGTACTTTGCTTTACGAATTTGATTCTACCTCACAGCGGCTGCAACGCAAATCCGACTCGCAATTGTACACGCATTCTACTTTGTGCCGACGCTTTTTAGAACAGGTCCGTACCAATCGTGTCCGCCTCCAACCTTTCTTCTGCAAGGCTTTCATTCCACCCACCTTTGCGTCGGTCGGTTCTAGGCCTTTTCTCCCTTCGCCCTCTCCACAGATTGTGAACGCCAACCCTCTCATCCAATCCTTGGGTTTCCTTTTTGATGACGATGATATCCTGATGTCTTCCAAAGACTATCGTTCTCTTCTGGCTGTATCTGGAATCAAGTCTCCATTGTCTTCGGCAAAATAGAAGTTCTTTTCGAAACTTCCTCTTTCACACTACGACCGCATTGTGTGGTATCGCATCTTGTTAACTAAAGTCCCTTGCCGTGCGATCTTACACAGCCTGATCCCTTCGTTCTTTTCGACTGCGCTCTGCTCACTCTGTGGTACGGATGATGATACTTTGGAACACTTTCTTTGGCTCTGTCCTCTCAAACTCACTGTCTGGTCATCCATTTGGTTCACTCACTTCGAGACGGCTTTCTCTTTGACCGCTCTGGCGCAATCCCTTCTCTCTTTGGAATTTCCTACTCCGCGTAAAGCATCTCTCAACTCTGACTCTTCGAGCATTATATGCTCGACTATTTCCAGTATTTGGCGTGCTCACTGGTCTTTAGTCTTTTCTGATATTCCTTTTACTCCACAAACTGTTATCGCCACTGCGTCGCGCCGAATCATTACCGCACATCATAAGTCACTAATCAAGTCTGGCATCTCGCATGCTCCTTTGTTTCCACTCGACTGTTAGCTCATATTCATTAATTAACTTCACCACAAAAACACATAATCCCCTAAAAACATTTTAAAATCTTAATAACCCAAAAACATGCATGTGACTTGATATCTATCGCCACTTAATAAACAAGAGCAGCTGCTCCATATAAAAAAAAAAATCCAGTTGCGGTCATACTTCATTCTCATTTCCCAGCTTTCACATGCGAATTCCTTGTAAAGACCGTGCTGCTTATAGAGCCTTATCATATCCATCAGATGAGATACATCCTTGACAACACGAGTAAAGACTTGTTTATCATCATGCTGTTTATGCACTGTCTCATGGCTTATTCTTAAATTGGAGGTGAACAGCTGATAGTCATCTTCGAAGTTTTTTCTGTCAACATTAGGAAATTTATCAGGGAACACAGTGTTGAAAGCAGTATCAACATCTACATCATTGATCGATCCAACAACTTCAACGTTTTTCTCAAAATCGTTCAGACTAGTAACGACAACTGCATTCGGTCTTACACTGATCCTTTGGCTTGGCGGACGGACACTACCACCAGCTTCTTGTACTTCTTCTCTTAGTGCCTTTATCAAATCAGAATTGAAAACCTTGATAACAAATCCAAGTTCAGAAAAGGAGGCCAAACAAGCAGAAACTGCAGAGTTTTTGGCTTCATTGTTTTGTTTATTATCAAGATTTTCAAGATTCACTATGTAGCTTGAAATATAGACTTTGGTTATCTTGAAAAGACAAGAGCCTTTCTCAATAAGCTTGTTATCTTTGATTTGTTCAATCTGACCGGACGCAACCACATGTTTTAAGCCCCAAGGCTTCAAAGAAACAAAGGTTCCTAGTATACAATTCTTCGAATTAATGCGCAAACCAGTCTCAGGAATAGCCTTGATTACTTCGTAAATAGTTAAGCTGGCCCAAGCATCTATGGCTGCGTATTCTATCTGCTTGGAAGAGAGTATCTCTGAGAATCATTGAGTCTCTTGTTTTGACTTCTAAATGCTTTTCCCCAGCACACTGAGTAAAATTGCTAACAAACAAGTTGCACCGCTGGACACTACTTTTCTTGAAGAGCAAAAGAACCCCAATTCAAATTTGCCTTTGCAATTGACACACATACTTTCTGCCAATCTGCTCAAGTCACCGCCTACTTGCCGCCCAACTTTCTTTATGTTGTCATCCTCAAGAATCGTCATCAAAGAGATGGGTAAAGAAATCCAACATCTATTAATATGGAGCACAAAAACATTTTTGGCAAATGCTATTTGAATCACATTCACTCTACAGCTATCTACTCCTTCAGAATAACAGATAACCCATTCACAATCAAAGTCTATAGCAACATCGCCTCCTTCCTCAGTTGACAACTTGATCGTTTCAAACAAAGGTCTGAGAGAAATCTCCATGGAATCAAAGTCACGACATAAATAAAGAATATTGATACCATTAGGCAATTGACGATATGGAATCTACTCAAATGTTCCCGCCGGGATTTGAATTACAGGCATAAATTCTCAGTGGCTTTGGTGGCTTACTGATTTCTTTACTTGTAATTTTAATTTTGTTCCTGAAGAAGTTTTTTGTTTTATTTTTAAGTTTTTTCAATGCAACTGTCTTTCAAGATTTCCATAGAGGTTGGGGTTTCTTGCGACAACCCCGTCTAGTTTTTCTATGATATGCTCTAGGTGTCTTGCAATATCTTCTGCAGCTTCTGTTTCAAAGGATGCAGCTCTTGATGCCTTGTGCACTTTTCTTTTCTGGTGGTTCAGTGTCGACATCAAAGACTTGACACGTTCCCAAGCCGCACTCCTTTCTTCGCCTCCTTTTTCAACTTCTTCGTCACTTCCACCAACAAAGTCAACATCAACTTCATCAAACGCAAAGAGGTTCTCCGATTGAATATTGACAGTGCTCGCTTCAGCTTCATCTTCATCCACAACATCTATCTCTTCATCGCTACCACCAACTACATCTATCTCTTCATCTTAAAAAAAAACCTCAACGTTAGTCTTTTCTCATTAGCAATCCTATTTCTATCCTTGAAAATAATACCTTCTTCGTCAATTTGAGTTGCTTCCTGAGCTCTGAAAGCAACCAGTTGGTCATTTCTGACAAGATCGTAGAACAAAGGAACTGAGGTGTATCTCTTTAAGAGATACATGTGCTTACAAGGCAAACTTCTCTTCCTGAAATCAGGACACGTACATCTGCTAATGAAGTCATCTTCAACACTAACAGAGTACTTAACAGACGAGGAAGTTAAGGAGCCTACAAACCAATTCCCATTGACAACAGCAACATCACTGCTATTGGTGCTCAATGGGTTTTCGATGAGAGAAGGCAATTGGTTTGCAGGAACCTCTCTTGCAAAGAATGAACGTTTAGCTTGTTCGTTTTGCTCCGGCCCCATTCGGCCATTGTTGAACATGATACGTTCTCGTTCTTCCGCGAAGTGAAATTCGACATCATTAACCAAGACAAAAGTCAAATGATCTAGTCGATTAATTCTGCGTCGACTGAAATATACAGTCTTAAGCTGGGTATGCCACGACTCGATATAATTGTTAGTGAGCATGCTTCTATGTGTCTCCGGCATGTACGATTGACTCCATCGACCCTTCAGCTCCTCAGTTTGAGTCCAGCGTCTACGAAAGTAAGCCAGAAAGCCAGCCTGGTTCTCTTGTTCCAACTTCGACTCGAATTGAGCAAGAAGCTCGTTAAAAGCAGCAACTTCGCTTGTGAGAAGCAGCTGACCCAGCAATTGCTCCAGTTGTTTCTTGTACTGGCCTACCTGTTCTTGGGTGTGAGCACCAGTAAGAGTGACCTTTTGGTCCATGGCCTTTCTCCAAGCCTTCAGCACATGGAACCCACAGTAATGGACATAAGTGCCATTCAATGCATTACGGATGGCATTAAGCTCGGCCACACAACAATCAATGGTGATTGCCTCAGGATTGAAGCTACCTTGTTGCTTCAAGAAGGAAAGCCATTGATTCAATGGGCCAACGGTTTGATCGTTGGTTACCATATAGGCAACAGGATATCCCTTGTGGGTTTGAGAGTCCCGAGTAACAAGACTGTAAAGCACCTCAGTACTTCTAGGAGATATGCCATGTGTTGCATCAAGACAGAAAGACTTATTGAGAGACATCTCTCGTACTTGAACAGGGGATTGGAACCTACCGGCAAAGAGCTTGTTATTCTGACTGTACAATTGCAAGTTGCCATTGAAGACAACATAGTTCTTCATTGGCAATTGACAGTCAAGCCAGGTGTCAAAAGAAATCAAGTCATTTTTGTCAAGACGATGAAGAGTCTCTTTAGTCTACTCGAGGAAAATTATTGCTCAACTCAAATGTTCAAAGAGTAACTCATTATTTCGCACCTTCTTGATGCAATTGTAAACATCTTCATTAGTGGGTTTTCTTCTGCCACATTCCCATTGCTCAATTTGGCGAAGAACTGCAGTTTGAGCCATTTCTCAAGTTTCTTTCAATGACCGTTATGGTCTCCCTGGTCAGAGGAAGAGTTCTGATGTCGCTGTTGCTACCAGGGACATGGTTGGCATGACCCCACGACATCTTGAGTTCAACAACACCAGGGTTTTGAAAATACTGAAGGGTGCTCAAAGTTTCTCGGCATCTAATTTTCTTCGAATCTTTTTGACTGATACGCACAGTTCTAGTAGGGGTATGTTGACCTCTACGGTGACATTCAAGGAATTCACCCATGATCAAGTTTTCGGCACTTCTGCTACGCTTCTTGATCCACTTGGTTGCACTCAACTGGCTGATGCGGTTGAAGCATTCTTTCCACTCGTTTGCTACTACACATACAGTCTCGTTCAAAAGGAGACTTAAAACTCCTGGTACTTCAGTACTGACAAGAGCAGTTTCAATGTTGGCTAAGTTGTATACGATTCTGGTAGGAGAGGTTGACATGTTTGATGTTTAAGAAACTTTTAGAAAATAAAACAAAAAACTTCTTCAGGAACAAAATTAAAATTACAAGTAAAGAAATCAGTAAGCCACCAAAGCCACTGAGGATTTATGCCTATAATTCAAATCCCGGCGGGAACATTTAAGTAGATTCAAGATATGAGCTATCTGTGCTTAAATTGTTTATCCTTTCTAAGTCTGCTGGCTCTACACCTTCTTTAAGAGATTCAAATATCCCCTCAACAAAAGACTGATCACCTTTCACATTTTTAGTAAAAAAAGCGATTGGTATTTGATGCCCGTAGTCGAAGTATGCTTCCCTCATTTTCTCGAAAGAGTGCTTCAGATATGATAGTGCCTTCGGTGGCACTAATACTTGGTGTACTATCTCTTCATCTTCATTTGTCATAGTGTAGAGATCAGTAAACACACTGGTGTCGTCAATTTTGGCCATATGCTTTGGGAATTTGAATGAATGATCACCTTTCAAGATCTTTCCATCCAAAAGCATCATATGTTTGTTCATTCTTACTTAAAGGACTTTTATTGTGTCCGTGTAGATAGTTCAAATGTACGTGCCGGCAGGTACGAAGCCGGCGTATCTTTTCTGATCATTAAACAATGAAAAGTCCTCAGGTGGCGAGTTCGAGAAATACTGTAACGGTCTAATTAGTAGACTCTTCCTAATATGGACAGCCAATAAAATTTTCTTTTCACCTATAGGCCGGAGTAAGAAAAAAGTTTCCTAACAAAGTATATTTCCATTTTGGGGGAGAAATAAAGTTAAGACCAAAATCCGTACTGAGCCTCGCAGGGTAAGAGAAAATTGAGGATTTTTTTTTACATGATCGGCTTCATGAGATGAGATTCTTCAGCTCCATTTTAGACATTTCGGAGTAAGAAAAGCCAACATACGTAACTCTATATCACTTGTTACATCCTTACTTATTGAAAGTTGTTTTTGCCTCTTTTTTTTTGATAAGAAGTAAAAAAAAAGAGACCAAAATGTGATTCATGCATTTTGAGCAATCAAGAGTTTATTCATGTCATAGATATATGTATTTTGATAAGTATATTTTAAATTTAAAAGCATATGCATAAGTTATTTAGAGATCTGAGGTTCGTAGCTGACTTATCTTCCTTTTTTCTTTAGTCGAGGCGTAGAAAAACGAGGAAGAGAGTTGTGATGATTGGTGAGGGTAGGACTAGGTTGAATTGAAGGAACTGCTATATTTTGATGAGAAAAGGGTATATTAAAAAAGGGCATATTCGTAGTGGGAAAGGAAGGTGCTGAAGGAAAGGAAGGTGCTGAGGGAAAGGAAGGTGCTAAAGGAGTGGAAGGGGTGGGGACATTAGGAGATGCGAGAGTGGTTGAAGATGATGACTGGGCCAAGTCAGTAGCTGCCTTGGATGCCAGTAAGAGATCAAGCTTTGAGTTTAAGCATTGCTGTTAAATCATTATCATACGTTGATCTTTGATAATTTGATGCATCAAGCTGTTGAAGCTGTTGTTTTGTTCATTCTGATGATTCAGTTTCTCTTTTATGTCTCGCAATTCTTCTTCCTGCTTTTGTTGTCCACGGATGAGCTTGCTGTGTATCATTCCAATTTGATTGGCAAGCTTTTTGCTTGTGTCAACTATTTCAGGCATTGCATTTTCATACTCTTGCAGTCTGTCAAACGAAGGGTTGTTAATGGCAGCCAGGATGTCTTGTTGAAAGGTCTTGAAGAGGGCACAAGAAAAAATTTTGTCCTTGGACATCAATAAACTGTTACGACGGGACAAATGTATGTAAACAGCTGCATCTTGCAAAACAAATCTTCAGCATCGAATCAAAAGTCGCAGAAATCCTCTCTTGGCGGTATCGACATTGCTTTGAGTTGCCTTTTGCTTTCCTTTTTGACGCCTTTTCTGTGCACGGATCTGACCATCTTCTTTGATGAACTGAACAGGCTCTCCTTCAACCTCCACATTGATGACGTTGTCGTCTTCATCTTCGTTTTCATCGAATGCGTTCATCTTATGATCGCAGACAGTGATCCACTCGACATTGTTGGCTCTAAAGTAATCTTCGATCCAAGGAAAGATCATTCTTTGCAGTTCGACTGGAGGGCTGACACTATTTCTTGTTAGGAAGAAAGGCTTTTCCAAGAACCCTGTCATACCTCTGGCAAACTGGGAAGGAAGCTTACCCAAGTAATGAGTCTCCAATCTGCCAAGACGGTCCTTCCAACCTCCACCACGCTTGATCAAGTCTAGCGGTATGCCCAAGGACTTAGCTTCCATTGCACCAGCATGACGACCACCATGGGTGACTCTTGTAGTAAAGACCCCTTGATCGATCAGTGCGCTCTTAGCAGTATTTCATTGTTGAGTACCAATGATACTCTTCTCAGGGCCAGCACGTCCACGCAAAACCTTCCAAAATTGCCATCTTTCATTTCTCAAAAAGTCACCATTTTCCTGTTTTGATATTTTGTATTTAGTTTCGATAATTGGAAATAACATTGAGCAGATCAGTTTGTTATCTTACCTGAAGAGGGCTGAGCATCAGGAATGCAAAAGCACTAAAAGAACATCTAATGATGTTTTCATGGCGCATGGCACAAGCGAGCTTTGTCTCGCCTTCTTTCAGGGTTTTACCTTATTCGAACTGAAAACCAGAGCTACTGCTTGCTGAGACCCTCTATGTTGTTTCTTAGGTATGATTGTACAGAAACAATCGGCAAAGTTCAAGTTTCTGAGATCCTGGTCTCGAAGCAACATGTGATGCCGAAATGAGATTGGGAACATCTCTCTAAGGCTTGTTCGGCTGCTGGAGTCCCAAAGAGCTTTCAAAATTCTTATAAATTCACCTGACTTGTATGAGTCACGGATGACACAGTGAGCGGCTCTGTTGGCACTGGTATTGACCTGATCATAAATTAGACCGCGCTCGTGCTTCTTTAGCAAGTCAATTAATTGCTTAGTCTTCTTGGGAGATGGCCATGGAACATCTCGGCGTTCAGACAGGAACTCATGGAGAAACATGAGAGCCTTCTTGTACTTTCCAATGGCCTCAATACCCAATGGAACTTCAGGTACCTTCTTGCCATCTTTTGTTGAAGGAGCATTCACTGCCACTAGTTTAAAGAATTAGGTAATAACCACAAGTCAATTAGATATTAAAGCTATATATTACTTTGAATCAAAGACAAAGAGGATTCAGCCTCTTCTACGGCTTCGGTATTTCTCAAACCAATTTGCACACGAACATTAGACATCAATGAGACACTTTTTTTTGCAAGTACGCTTCAAAACAAATTCCTTGAAAAAAGCAAGAACAAATTCGGTAGGGCCAACAGTGTATGGATACATTGGATTGACAGGGAATCTGTGTCGATTGTTATCACAGAAACCCTACAATATAGATGGTGTCAGAGGAAGAAATGACAGACGTATTTCAGGAACCAAAACAAAAGGTGGTGTTAAAGCTTATCTTCCAATGCTCTGATGGCGTTCTGTAAGCTAGTACTGTACTGGGACGCACCTTGATGGCCAAGACTTCTATTACAAGATCGAACTCCAAAGCAGCGTTCGAGACAGAAGATGATTGTTGCATGATAGATAGTTTCTTAAAAAAAGATAATTTTTGATTTTGATGACAAGTAGAATTTGGTCTTTTATTGATTTGACTTAAAAAGACTAGAAAGTTCTTGCATATTCGAGCACTATTATAAAATCAGATTTCAGTCTTATTAACTCGCACCTTCTAAATTTGGAAACTTTCGGAGAAAAATACGCTAATTTTATTGGCTGTTCAAAAATTTTATTTCTAAGAAAATAAAAAAAAAGTTATAAGACTGAGAATTTCCACTCCGTTTGTTGTACTCAGAGAGCAAATACTGAAGGTCAACTCTGTCATGACGAAGCATGTGAAGCTCACGGAGAATCTTTTGGAACCTTTCTGATCCAACTGAGTTCTAAATACAGGGTCTGAAAAGGTCGGCTACTGCTTTTGAGATTCCTCCTCGATGAGTAAGGATAGTTGGATATTCCACCTGCAGTTCAAGAGAAAGCTGTTCAACAATTTCTGAGTCATGCGCATTAAAGAAGCTCCACATTTTCGATCACGACATCTATATCTAAATGACATAAGGTAAAAGCAGCTATAATTTTGAAAATGAATGAGTATACATATTTTTAGAGAGTTATTTGTTAATCATCTAAACATATCCACAATTCTTCGGGCAAGTGGTTTTTTGTTATAATTTTTTGTTTCAAGGCTCTTCTTGCAGTTTTCCCTAGGACACCTTATTCCCTCCAAGCCTTAGTTAATCAACAGGTGCGAATTCCAAAGAAAAACTCGTGGCCTATACAGATAGTTGGCGTTATTTTTCTTTCGAAGAGCAAAACAGGTCATCATTGGCTCAATCCAAAAGGTACCATATTTGTATTCAAAAGGATATTCTTCGTTTGCTAGACGAGCCTGTAGTTCCTCATGGTAACCAGTCAAAACACTGTTGCCTGAAAGCGTGTCGCTAGTTTCCTTCGTATCTACATCTTCAACTAAATTTTCAACTGAATCTTCAACTGTTTCACTGATTTGTTCTTCGTTTCGTTCCTGAGTAATATTCTCCACTAAAACATCAAGCTTCTAAAGCCAGAATAATGTTATTAAAACAAGCTCTAATTTTTGTCATCTCGGAAAGCATAAACAATCTTGTTTCTGACTTTAACATAAGAGAGGTTGAAGATATAAATTACTTCATTAGTTTGACTATTAATCCCATTTGCATTGCTTGCACGGTTAAACAAGCTTGTAAGCATTCGCTGATTCCTATCAAGTCCTCTAGTAGAGGAGAATCTCAACGTTTTGAAGCTTTTGTTTGTTTTTTGCTTATGCATTTAATAGCGTTAAAAAACAGTAAGGAAAGAAAAAAGACTCGAAAAGCAGAAAACTTTGTAGTGTATCAAAGTACGAAAGTTTCAATAAGCTACGGTAACTTCATATAGCGACGGTAATAACAACGCTTATTGGCTACAAATATCCAATCGTATTGCTTATTTCCGGCGGAGTAGCCCCCTGACACAGCAGCCCCGCCTTTATTTTTTCATATCGGAGTCGAAAAAAAGGGGCAACGCGGCGTAGAGGGTGCATGTAATGACTCAAATAGTTGTGAAATAACCTTGCAAAATATTTGTTTTTTTCAAATGCGGTTTCAAAGAAAAATAGGCAAAAACACAATATTTGGGCCATGGGTAAAGTATTATACGAGCTTACTATGAATAGGAGTGCTTTATAGTCGAACCATATCTAGCTTAGGTCTCAAATGGGAGTTATAGTGACAAATGGCCTTTAGAATATATAGTAATGATGATTTAACAAGTTTTAGAAGTATAAGCAATAAATGGGCTAATCGTATCGCTTTAATTTTTAGATAAGCTTGGCATATGATTGGATTATTTAGGTATTATGGCAAATCAAACTTGTTTAATTTTATTAATTTAAATCAAATAAATGCTATATATGGGTTCTTCTTTAGGTTAATTTGTAGCTCAGATGTCCTTTTTTGTAATAAGAATGCTGCATCGGGTGTATCCAGATAGATTGGCATGGCTAGCTTTAGTATAGGTACCTTTTGGGATCATGGGAAGCAGTATAGAAAGCAGAAATGAATTAATTCCCATGATTAGAGCCTTCAATTCGTACCTTAATCGCTTTGCAGTAGCTGCGCTTGAAAAGATATACAGCCGTAACCGAGAGTAATTTTTTTGATAATTATTTTTTTTCTTGACAGCCATCTTGAAGCAACATGCAAGGTCATGAGCAACTCAATCTGGAAGATCATCTGTCGACTGTATACACAAAAGTCCAAAACAGAAGAGGAAGAAAGAGAATAGCATAGAAAGACAAAAAAAAGAAAAAAAAAAAGATGAGACGCGATCCTTTACATGTGTACTTTGTCATAAGCATATTGTGTCCTTTAATTGCAATTAGGTACTTCATGAGTCCAGCCAACAATGAGAGCAGCAGTCAGAAGTGAATAGTTGATAAAGAGAAATTCATTTGGTTAGATAGCAGTGTAAAAATAGTGTGAAAGCGGTATTTCGTTTGCCACGAAAGAAATTCAAAGCGATGAGGCAAGCTCATCTGAGATGGAGCACACATGTAAGCATGAGCAAAGACGAGAAGACACAAAAAGAAGAAAAACACAAGCAGTAAAGTTGAAAAGACCCCTAAGTTCAACCAAAAAGAGATTCGGCAACCTTCATAAGCACAAGCCTTAGTAGTAAAAGGAGAATAGGCTGATAAAAATCATTTTCTAGAGATGAGGTAGAGAGATGGCGACATGAGTGTTGTATTTATACAGTATGGATCAAGTATTTAGCTATTTATGAATTCACAACCATTCTCTAATTCGACTTCAGCTTGTTTCATTTGACATTTAATTTGGATAAACCTTCATTCAAGGTCAGGGCTGACATCTTGCCAATAATTTACCAGTTACTGGGTTTAAGGTACAGATGGCCAATCATTTTATTTTAGCAATTCTTCTTTACAAGACTGTCATCATTCATCTCTCATCCAATTCGTTGTTATTATCATAATCATCTACAAGCCTCTAGAAAAGTTTTACAATCTTAGTTGAAATATCATTCTCATGAAAAGTATAAATAGCACATCAATTTTGAAGTAAATAAAACATTATCTTTAGTCTGGTTAATTCTTTGGATTTATTTCATTGTAATTTATTGGATTATAACAATGAGAAGAGACCAAGTACCATAAACGACGTTGTATTAGAGACAAAAGATAGCTATTGAAGCTAAGGCGATGATCAGTGACATTACTTGGTAAGATAAACTGGGTGAGCATAAGAGAAAGAAGGTAGACATGAATAAGTCAGACATAGGATGGAGGCATGATAGACAATTGGATGTGTGTTTGGCAAAAAGCTTCAAGGCAAGGACTACAAACAGAGCAAGTTAGTAAACGCGATGCATAGAATAACATAGATGATCAAATGGAGTGTGGTGAGTTCACCATATGATAAATAAAAGTAGATACTGAAAATGATATCAAATAAAAGAATCGCTTATTTACAATACGATAAACATCTCAAACTACTAGAAGCTCAACCTGATGTAAAGAGTGAAAGCTAATATACACATAAGACAAAGTAAGCAGTAAATGCTTACTCAGAAGAAAAAGGACAGAGAATATTAAACAAGTTCTAAATCAAGCCATCCCAGATTTAAAGTCCTAATCCAACTGTATTCAGGAACGGTAAAAATACAGGACAATGGTAGAACACTGAAAGAAGACCTCAACCGTCATATAAAGACTATTTCTTTTACATTTTATGAGAATAAGGATTAGTAAAATCCATTCACATTCGAGTAGACACAGACTTTAGAAATTGTATAAAAACCACTGTATTATTTAGTTTAGAAACATCATTCTACTTTTGAAGAATAAAGAGATTATCAAAGTACTTTCTTGTTTTTCCTTTATTCACTCACACACAGATATCTACATATCCAACTAAATCACTTAGACGCGCAAAAATGGTAGCGTATCACTTTAATTTGGAAAGTGATGTCCATCACTGATTTCCAATCAATGACTGTCAGCAGATTGAATTACAAATGGAATCTTTAAATAGAATTGGAAAAGCAACAATAGTTTTTGTTGAAGCAATCGAAATCTAACTCGAAAATGTCTCTTGTTTGAGAGTAATGTAGATGTGATTTGTGGGTGAATATCACTTTATTTAGTCGAGATGTTGATAGGGTTAAAATTGACCTCTCAGTCAGAAGAGCCAAAGTAATCACCAATGATTTGTTTTAACTTGGCAAAGAAAGAAGTCTTACCGATACTTTGTGTGAAGAAAGCTAGTATGTTAGACTTTTAACTTACTTCAGATAAATAACTGTGTATAACAAACAAATATATAAGATGGTTAGAATGACAGTTTCATGCAAAAGATTTTAAAGCACATTCACTGTATTTACTTGAGTAGATTAATCGCTATATCAACAAATTACTACTATCAGGTTGGAATCGATCAAAGTTATTTAAACGAAAGTTAAGTCGAAGAAGGTTCTTGCAATCTATTTCAAAAATACTAGTGCGTATCACCATAAGGGAGTTAGTTTGAGTAACTAAGTTTGAGATGTTTAGCGAATTTCACAAGAGTTGGAGTATCAAAGCTAGAAGATAGTCTTATTATGTGATCCATGTCTACAGAAAAAAAATAGAGGAAACGAATTGAAAGGCTAATCAAATGAAGGGTAGAAGATAATACAGTGCATTTTACAATGTTTGACTGCTTTTCCTTAAAATGCAATGATTTAATTGATGCTCATCAGTTGTGTACAAAAGGCAAGATTTTCCTTTTAAATGAAATATCTTTCTTTCTGTTTTATTTTTTATCTATTTTAAAAGAAAAAGACGTGAAAAAAAGTGGTCTATCAAATAAGAGATGGAATATAGTTAAAAAGATGAAAGAAGTAAGATAATAATAATTAGGATACAAATGATTAAATTAATGCTAATATGATACAACAATAAAGGGGTACATCTAAATAAGGTCTTCTCCTCTCATCCTAGGAGTCAGTTTTTCAAAATATTTCGCATCAAGCCAAGTTCCTGTTAATCTGTTATGGTCTTGACTGCACTTCATCAATCAGACTACAGTGATGATATTTTTGGCGTCGCATATCATGATACCATTTATAGACATATCCTTAGAATACTTTAGTGTGATGATATCATGGCCGTTCATTTCAGTTCCGCTAAAGATAGACAACAGAGCCAAAAAGCGAGTAGTAGTATTTTGTCTATGCTGGAAGAAGGTGATGACTTGACCAACATACCAAAATCTTCTTCGACTATCATTAACATAATATTAGGTACTTTGTTACATTACTATGATCTAATGTCTTCATGTACCTGTTATGCGTTCTGGTTTCAAACAAAACAAAATAGTTAGGTCGAGAGAGCTGAGATTGATATCGTTTGTACCATCTTGATTGAACAACTACACCGTTCTTAAGCATACGAGCTGCTGATACAACCTCCGGGTGCTGAAGAACAAATCTAGATTGACCGACGCGAGTGTAAAAGCGTCTTAACGCATCCAAAAAGAGATTGATATTCACATTAATAACAAGCGATGCTGCGTTCAAGAATATGGTTTCAAACTTGGCCCAAAGTTGCGGATAGTCTTCTATGTCACTAGTATGATCCAAGTAGTCTATCACAGATCTCTCTTGACCAGACATGAAGCGCTCATACTGTTGTTTTTTGTTAAGATCTCGATAGTAGTTGGTTCTAATCAAAAGGCTGCCACTCTCTGCTGTTGGTTTCGATGGTGAATCGATCAAGTTGGTGTACTTCTTAATTGCTCGTTCTAATGAACGGCAAGAACAGTATCTCAAGGGGTCATGCTATCGGATAAGGGCAGCCACATGATAGACAGAGAAGTGGCAATTCATTGTCCAGACTCGGTTGTTAAAACGGCCAGCAATGTTCTCTTTCAGTAGGTATTCATTGTGATATATTCACTATTAATAACAATAAAAAGTCAATCAGACAAAAAGAAAGATGTTTTATTCAGATATATGTTTTCTGTCTCTATTTATACTATGGGAAATACTGAGAGGGTATTTTTTCAAAAAAAAAGCCGTGACTTAGTCTCGAGTCTCATTGATTTTAAGGCGGAGTGGGTCTGAAAGGGAAATACTTTTTAGGAGAAAAAATTGAAAATCCGATATATTTCTGAGCCTCAGAAAGCCTAATTCATGCATTTATTCTACATATTTCATAACGTTTTTGTAATTAACATACAATAAAATACACGCCTGAATCACTACATAGCTTTAGAGAGCTCCAGAGAGAAGAAGCAGTCAGTATTGTAGTAAGATCTTAAGAAGGAATGTGTCTAAAGCCAATCACTTCAGCAATGTCAACTCTCGAAAGTGCTCAATAACTGTAGCTTATGCTTTTTTTTTGCATGAAATATATTAACAACTACTAATAGATAAATGCAAGTCATACATACAGCAATGCAACTTATAAAGATGAGTGTTATTATAGTATAGTTTATTTTATTATTCTCTATAAATAGCTCTAAATTTGTCTAAAGTAAGCTTTAGGCTTACGCGGTTTTCTTCAAGCCTTCTTGCAGCTTCTTCACAAGACGTTTGCTCTTCTCGCGCTTTCTTTTCTACCAAGTTGTAGATTTCTTTTCTTCTACTGAAGAAGCGTGACTCTTTTCTATCTCTTCTCCACCCAGTACCATGTTGTTCTTCTAATTGCTTTACGGAAGGACCGCCAGAGATACCAGAAGCGTATTCTCTCCAAACATCAACAATGGTAGCAATGTTTCTGTTCATACAATAGCTTGCTACGCTGTTAGCTGACTCTTCATTGGCATTTGGAGCAGTGGAAGTTGTAGGAGGCAAGGCAGGACGGAAAGGAGAAGCAGAGGAGGAAGAAGAGGACGAAGGAAAGAAGGTGTTGTTACCATTAAAATGGGCATGTCCAAAAGCAAAGAAATCAGCAAGTTTTTGATTAATGCGCAAGCTATATTCATCTTGAGCTGATTGTATCACTTGCAGTTTTGCTGACAAAGTATCAAACCCACTTGTGATTGATGATACAAAATCTGGCATAGCAGCTTGGACCATCTGATTTGTTGTGAAGGCTCGTTCGTTCTCGGCAACAGAAGCAAGAACCTGATTCTCGAAATCCTTGTATAAATCAGACGAGAAAATCTCGCAGGGCCAAAGGTAATGGCTAGGATATTTTTGCTTCAGGACAACAGAATCCTAATAAAATAAAAACATATGTATTAGTACTATAGTAAGTGAAAAGAACTTTTATATTTTACCTGAAGAAAAACAATACGAAGGTGTGTAAGCAAATTCAAGAAATTGGGACCGGCGATGTCTTCTTGCACATCTTCTTTCAAATCAAATCTTTGCTTCCAAAGATCAACTTGTGGAAACACCTGCACCTGTAAGCTCAAGGGGGGACAACCACTGCACGAGGAAGAAAGTAATTACCTCCAATTACCGGAAAACCAGCAAGACTCTTCATAGCATCAACTAGCAAGCTAGAAACGTAGCAGCCAACCATGCGATCTGTGCCCCATCTTCCCACCATTCTTTGTTGATCGCCAGGTACGTTTTCTTGTGCAATCATGTTCAAAGCACTCTTTCCGCTTGCATGAGTAACCTTTGAGGTGTGGATTCCAACCTTGCTAAACGCTTCCACATAGATCTTGTGTTGCGCTCTGTACGAAAGAGGCGTCTTCTCGTCTTTACCTTTAAACAACACAGTTTCGTACCAGTTCTTTCTCTCGGTAAAATTAGGGAACTCTTCATTCTCAAAATGAAAGCGGGAAAACAAGTAGAGAGCCAGAGCACCAACAGGACACAGCTCAACCTTTTTGTGACGAACACAGGAACCATACTCAATCTTACCATGCTGGTTAGTCTTGCCAAAGGTGATTGTAGCCACCAAAGAGATACATTCGGTAGCACCTTGGTTATCAATGGTGATGGAAAACAAGTCGGGAAGTTGGATACCAAGAGCTGTTTGGCTTCTACAAAGCATTGCGTGACTAATTAAGAAGCAGAGTCTATCACGAGATCCATTGATGTTGTTCTTTTGATTGATGAAATATTGGCTGACTCTCATCAACTCATCCTTAGTGTAGCCATCATTCAATGTATTTTTGCCTCTTTCCTCAAAGTTTGCTCTCTTTTGCTTTACCTTGGTCTTCTCCAGATTGTCCAAAAAGGTACGAACAAGTGGACCTCTTGCAGCTTCGTTCGAGTTTATATGCAAAGCTTTTTGAGTGTTGTACAAATCACAGACAGCTTTGACATAACCAAGAATTGACTCTTTGCCTAGAGCGATAGGAGAGCCGTCTTCACCTCTTTGCTTCTTTCTTCCTCGAGTCATGACATAACTGTCCAAGAAAAAGCTGAGCTTCTTGTCGCTGACTATTTCACCATCAGGAAACTTCATGTCTTGACACCACTCCTATAAATAAGCCATTTACGTTAAGCTTTGGATTCTTCGAAACAACTTCTTCAATGATTTACCTTCCATTCCTTTTGCTTTTCAGAGTATGCCTTGAGAGTGTTGGCAGGTCGGTTTTCATACTTTCAGCAAGAACCATTTGATTGCTTCGGTACATAGCAGTGTTGATATCAATCATGGATTGAACATCGTTGTTGTTGTTAGGTTGTTGTGAGTTCATTTTCAAAGAAAAAAGCTTGTTATGTCAGTTATAATAGATAGAGACAGGAAAAAGTTAGATGGAATCAGATCTCCTTTATTCTGAAGATTTGCCTTCTATTTATGCTTTTCTAACAGTTGAGTAACAATCCTTATCAGAACTGAATGTAATTGACAAGAACTAATCAGATATCATGGATAAGAGAAGGTACTTCTTGGGCATTGGCTAAGGGTCACCATTGGTGCAATTGCTTCGATCCAAGCGTCCTGATGTAACCTAAGTGTGATTTGATTTAAAGTACAACAAGTTGCTTTGATCCATTTATGGAAGTTTTCGACTCAGTTACACTTTTAAAGGCTTTTATTGGTTGTATGGATTTTTTGCTTATAAAAAAAATGATAATGATTCCGCAAGGACCATTTTTAAAGTATTTTTTCAAGTATTTTTTCAACTTTAAGTAGAGAAACTGAAAAATACCTAGAAAAAAAAATTTGCCTGCAAAATTTCATAGTCCGATTTGAGTTTCTTTGAGTCAGAGCTGAGTCTCGAGGTTCAGATACTGGTATGATAACTGAGTAACTTGAGCACAATGTACACATTGCCTGTAACCTGGATACATTGTATCCAGCGTTTGTACCGTTTGAACGCAACAGCCTGAGAATTCCATATATAGAAATAGACTGGTCACAATAAGCCTAGTCTGATCTTACTTTATTTTATAGCTCTGAAAGAGGCTGTTGTATGCAACATTCATCCCATTTATTGAAAAATCTGTGTGAAAGAGAATCTGATTAGAAAAGGACATTAAATGAAAGGATCCCTGTGTTAATTACGTCTCCGTGTTCTCCAAATCCCGGCGACTAATTGATCTCTGCAAACTGATAGAGCATGCATCACTACGAAAAAATTTTCTCCGATTCCTTAAAATTTTCTTCATGTTCTTAAGTTTTCGGCGGACCTGACATGTCTGGGGGGAAACTCCGGTGTTAATAACAGAATCAATTGGCTGAATTTAACCAATCGTTCTTCTCATTAACACCTGTTTTTGAAATTTCGACTTCAGATATACTGGTTTCTTGTATTGCTGGAGAAGAATGCATATAGACTTTCTGTTACTAATTATGAAAAGCAATCAAAAGCACAAGATAACAAAAAGTTCTGCTAGACAATTTAGCACTGGTAGGTTTTCTGCCACTAGAGGTTTTGACAGCAACCAGCAAACGATCCAGAATGCTTTCAATCGCATTCAAAACAATGTCGACTTGCCATCAGCTTCAGCATCACAAGCCGTGGAATCTTCTGTAAAAGAAGTAGTATGTAGATTGAGCCTGCTATAGTTTTGATATTTGAGCTAAGTTTATATGTAAATATTTGAACAGGTCACTGACTATTCAGAGAGTGACGTTATTGGTACTGCTTTGACAACTGAAGAACAAGAGCATGAGCAGAACGAACAATTTGAAGCAGAAGCTCTCGAAGAAGATGTTGAAGAAGATATCGAGGAATTTATTTCTGACAGTTTGCCCGAAGAAAGTGCTATTTCACTTTACTTGGAGAGTATCCAAAGTAGACTCTCTCGGGAAGATTATCCCTCAGAATACGCAAGAGGCACTTTCTGGATAGAGCCCATGATGCCATTTTTTATGCTTAAGCAAAACAAGAAAATTGAATCCTTTTATCACCCCCGAGTATTTCTGTGGATTCCTCATTTGTTGCTTAGTGAAGGGCTTGCTTCAATTCACTGTCCTTGTTGCAAATCAAAAATGGAGACAAAAGGATTCAACAAACAGCCTCATGCAAGAAGAATTGTTGATATTGATAGGTAAGATGCAGATCAAGTTTTTTTTTATTTTCTTTCAACGTATTCTTTTCTAGCTGCTTCTATCTTATGTCAATAAGATATAGATGTTTATCGTCTGGTTGTGGAAAAACGATCAACGGTCATGATAGTCAAGTCATCAAACAGCTACCCTATGAGCTTCAGTTTGAATTCCCTGCTATCTTGACACATAGAGGAGGTGTCTCTAAGACTGTTGCTGACTTGTTGAGACCATGCATTCAAAATTCTGTTGGACCTGAGCGTTTTCAGAAGATTCTTGTTGAATTACACCATCTTCGTCATGATCGCATAGAGCTTCAGTATTTGCTTTCTGTTTACAGAAAAAGAAGCGGTACTGCAAGATACTTTCTTAACACTGAGCCTGATGTTTTTACTTCTTTTGAGAATCAGATGCAATATGCAGGATTTGTGCCTTCGGGTACATATGTCCGTACTTTGTACACTGCTATTATTCAGACTCTTAGACCAAAGATGGATAAGCACATGATGCTTTTAGATGGAAAGATTTTGAAAGGAGATCATTCCTTTAAGTTTCCCAAGCACATGGCGAAAATCAATGAAGCCAGTGTTTTTACTGCACTCTATATAGTAACGAATGAATATGAAGAGATAGTGCAACAAATGCTGGTGCCTTCAAAAGCATTGAGTTATCTTCGCTTTTCCTTTGAGAAAATGCGTGAAGGCTATTCTTTGTATGGCCATGAATTGCCAATTGCTTTCTTTACGGATAATGTAAAAGGTAATAAAAATTTCTTGGAGGGCGTTTTTGAATCTCTAAAGCATCAAGTACAAGCCATACCAGACATTGCTGCATCTCCTGTTGACGAAGGCTCTGATTTTTTGAAGTTGCCTGAAATTGTTGAAGCTATTTATGTCACTCGTGATTATGAAGCTATCAATAATCATTTCAGGCAGCTTCTTGAGGCTTTAAAGAATGATGAAGATAAGGCTGTTGGGTTTGATGCTGAATGGGTACCCTTCTCTACTGGAGATAAGGTGGATGTTGACCAAGTAGCCTACAAGAACAAGGTATTGGTAATTCACTTGGACCAATCATGGCAGGAATTGCCTCCTTATTTCCAAGCATTTCTGAGTGATGCAACTATCAGGAAGGTGGGAAGGCAAGTGGGCGGCGATCTCGGAAGAATCAATCGAGGTTATCACCTTATGTGTCGTGGTGCTCTTGAACTTGGCTCCTTTTGTTCTGCAAGAAAATGCATTACAAATAGTCAAATGTCTTTGACCGAAATTGCGTTCAAAGTTCTTGGAATGAAGATCAAGAAAGATGAGCGACTTTCAAACTGGGGCATTTCACCTTTGTCCGCCCAACAAATTGAGTATGCTGCCATTGATGCTTGGGCAAGCATGGCTATATACAATGCTGTAAGAGACAAACCGGAGATTGGTACTAGAATTAGTTCTAGAAACTGTCTTCCAGGTGTTTGTGTAGCTTATAAGCCTAGGCAAGCAAAGAGTGTAGTTGCGCTTGGTAAAGTTTGCAGTGGCATCACTAATCAAGGTGTAGTCAAGGTAAACATACTACGTGTTAAGCTCCCAGGATTTCTTTTTGCTTCGAACTCAGGTACAATCACTGGGAACCCAAGGCCTCTCAACTCTTTTGGTGCAGTTCCCTTTGAATTGAGTATACCAATGAAGGACCTTGTAACAGTAGCCGAGCAAGATGTAGAATGCATATATGAATCTAGCAACAACGAGCAAAATCTTACAACCTCCTTTCAGCAAAGCGTTGATGTTCAATCCGCAAGCGATCGGAGTGCTACCGATAGTGAGGTTGAGGAAGCTTTCGTAGTTATGTTTGGAGAAGACACGGCGATGGTAGACAAGGAAAGCTTTTCTACTGGCTACAAAGCATTTTTAAATGCTAATTTAAGCTCAAGCAATAATGGTGAAGCTGATACCTGCATGGTTCGTACAAGAGTAGTGAAGGACATATTCCATCTTATGGACATGATCAAGCCTTACAAAAAGCACACTCTGTACAAAGAATTTACTCGTAGATTCAGTGACAGTCTTTTTGTCTTGGATGAAGAAGATAAGAGGATTGTAGCAGAAGCACTCGAAAACAATGGATCTTCATGGGAAGTAAAGATGAAGTATGACAGATCCTGGATTATGAAGCGTGTTAGAAGAAAAGTTCCTGCTCCTGAGCAGTTGTTGCCGCTGTTGAAGTCTTTGTTTTTGTCTTTTGGACCACTGAAGTGCTCGAAGTCTGCAAGACCTTTGTTTGACAAGCTTTCTTGGAAACAGGCTTTAAGTGTTCTTAGAACTGTAGAGTTAGGGCACGCCTCTGATCCCCCAGGAGTTCAGCTCTATTTTAAGACTGGCAAAAAAGACAAACTTGGCCTTACTTTGTATAGATGTGTAAGAGGCACTAACTCCCTTGAGGGTGGTGTCCATCAAAACTTGATTCGAAAGTTTGGCTCGTTTGGAGCAGGACCTGAATTGGCAGATGCCATGTTGACAGAATATCGACTGCGCCACAATATTGACGTTGGAACTGCCAATCGATGCAGTCGTCTTCATAAAGATCACTCTGATCCATGGCTAGTACAACATATCCAATTGTTACTAAGCAAGCTTGGCATCAGTGATCTAAAGTAGCATATATCCGTCGATATTAATGCTTTGCATTACCAAGGTTCAAAAGAAGTTTTTGGAATTTGTCCATTTCCTGAAGATGAAATGAGAAAGCTTGGCATTGAAAGTAGCAATGATAATGCGGTTGCTTCTGGATTTTCAGACTTGACCATTCCAGAGATAAAAGATACTGTGCATCTGTCTGTTGGTTCAACAATTCGTCCGATAAATGCCAGATATACTTACGTTGCTCATGCTCAAAGGTCCAGATTTGCTGTTATTGCGGTGCATACACTAGAAGAGTTGTTTTTGTTTTCTCGGCTGTATAACGAGCAGTTTTTAAATGTTCATAGCCCTGATTTTCAGAAATTTGCTTCCATTTGGAATGCCCATGCAAATGGCGAGAACATTCTCCACAAGACGCCAGAGCATTTGGAGAAGCACTTTGGTCACTGGAAAAAGCAGGAAGCGGCTAAGAAAACCAACAGCATTCATTATGGTATCATTAAGACATTTATAACTGAACAAAGATCCGTAAATGCGCCTATGCAGACTGAACAAGCTCGTATACCTAGCCTTCCTGTGACAGTAGGTAATGTCATAGTACCTGAATCACCGTTGATTATGCCTGCCCCAACTTCTGTTCCTTCTGCTATTGTGTTTCCATTCGAAACACAAAATATACCTTTTACTTTTAGCATACCACGCATTCAAATTCATCAACAATAGCCTTTACTATCAAGCTTAGTCCCACGAATGCTGCAGCCCAATTTCCACAGAACTGCTGATGTGAGAACATCCAACTTGGCAGCAGTAGCAACAGTAGCAGGACCATCTAACATTACAATAGATGTAACCAAGCGAAGAACATGCAAAGGCTGTGGATCGTATACTTGTCCCGGTAAAATCAACAGAAAGCGGTGCATTTCTCCAAAATGTTTGAAATGTAAAAAAGAGAAAGACTGCGACGGATTGTTTGATCCAAGCAAGTGCAATACTACATAATACCTTAAGAATAAATTTCTTTCTCTCTTTCCTTCTCTCTTTCCCTTCTTTTTCTCTTTCCCTTCTTTTTTTCTTTCCCTTCTTTTTCTCTTTCCCTTCTTTTTCTCTTTCCCTTCTTTTTTTCTTTCCCTTCTTTTTCTCTTTCTCTTTCTTTTTTCCTTCTTTTTATTTTTTTCAAAATTACTAAATTTGGAAATTGAGTTTTGTATCTCCCCAGACATGGCATACGAGCCAAGTTTTCTTCAAAAATATTTTCCAAATTTTTTTGTGACTTTAATTGTCGTGTCTATAGCTGTAATTCTAAATTCCAGCCAATCATATTAAATATCTAGTTGTCCTTTTTTTTCTCGTTTTAATTATTTTTCGCCAAGTCCTTACGCAATTCACACGCTTTTACACGAACAACCCTTTTATCAATAGTACTTTAAACATCAACTCATGCTCCAAAGAGTCATTATGATTGAGTCTCAAGGTATTTCTTGAAATCTGGATGAACTTGCTAACACAGTCAACAAGTTAGAACAAGATAGCAGTTCCTTAAGGGAAGAGATGACTTTATTACAAAATGATATTTTAAAATCTAGTAAACAACGTGTCCACTTTTGCTTTGCCTACTGAAAACAATACGACGTCTGATGTCGCATTCAACAGTCTACTCTTGAACAACTTGAGCCCTTTGGGAGAGCAGTACCTTGTCTTGCCCTTGTGTAAATTTGACAAAGAACATGAAGAACATATTGATATGGCTTGTTATGGAATGTAAGTTATAGGCGTTTTACTTTTGCTTATTCAGATTATTAATGCTCTACTCATAGGGATGTGTCTTCAGATTTGTCATTTCTCTCATTGGATCCAAGCAAAGAGCCATATGCAATACCATGCTGAAGGTATATCTTATTTCTTATTTTTTGAATTATTGATTGTACTAACTTGACTTCCTCTATATGTAGGAGATAGAACTATTTACAATTCCTATCTAAAGAAAGAGAGGATGCCCATCAACAAAAAGGTAGGAAATGGATTATACAGCAACAATATACACACACATACTAGATTGATAACTAATGTATTATTATCAGAGGCCTAATGCTGGCAAAAGAATAAGAACATTCAGAAGATAAGGTACGGTGGTTATATTGTCAATAGGTGAGGTTCTATTTTCCAAGCTTTAGTATTGCACGATGAAGTTATTATAGGTTATTTCAAGACAAGATGATGATAACAAAGTTAAGTACTGCCTATTGTAGTCTTTTGCTTTAAGCTTGAATATACATTCTATATTAATAAACGATGCTGCCTATTCTATAATGTATTGCAATGCAATAAACAACCCTAAACAAATGTAATCAAATAGATATAATGCATTTTGATTGGCCTAAAAAAAGAAAAACAGATAAAACAAGCCTCAGTTTGACCTATTTTATTGTATGATGGAGAGTGATGAGGAGTGTTGTAGAGTGCTGTAGAGTGTTGTAGAGCAAAGGAAAGAGAAGGAAGGCAAATGAAGATTTCTTAGTTTTTCTTTATTTTTTTAAAATTAAGAAAATTTAAAAAAAAATTTTTAAATTTTTTTAAATTTTCTTAATTTTTAGAAAAAAAATTCTTAAGTTTTCTATACGAACGAAAAAAGTATGGGTAACTTTAAGAATTTTTTTCTTAAGTTTTCTTAAATTTTTCTCATTTCAAAAAATTAAAATCCCAGCCAAAATTTCCCGTTGTGCATTTACCAAATGCATCAAAGCATTTCTGGTTCGAGAGTATTTTAAATGAGGAACAACTATAATCGGTACGGAGTGCAAGAGAAAATGCTGCCATTCTACAGCTCTATTAAAATGGGTGCGACCGGCGAAAGAAAAATCATAGACTGAAGGATTGGTTTCCTTACTCTCGAAAGTCCAGACACTAATACACTCGATAAATTGCTTTTGTGTGTATCGACTATCAACGGCGAAAGAGTATTCAAGCGGTCTAACACCATGGAATCTTTGATTTGAGGATGGATCAAGCAAGTTATAAACCATATGACCCATACCATGACCAAGCATATGCAATCATCACCAAAGAAAGAAAAGGATCTCAAAAAAGTTGGCAGACTAGTAATCAGTTCGGAAACACCACGCATTCCACGCTCCTATATATAAAACATTAGCTTGCAAATATTCAAGTAGCAAACAAAATACGTACCGGATCACCTTCAATTAAACTCTCAATCGTACGATTAGGGGCTACGGCCGAAAAGTATTTACTAAGAGGCACACAAAGAGTAGACTCATCAGCCTTTGCTCCACATTTTCTACATCCGTATGTACTAGTATGGCCTGAAAAGTCCATAAGCTCATCTATACCAGGTATATCGCCAGTGAATCCCAAAATTGCAGCATTTCCATTGAACTATTCTTGACCGTCTTTTACGACCTTAAATCCATGGTTAAAGAGCTGGTTTACCTTGGCAATGACTGGCTGCAAGAAAGACACCAAATCGAAAGGCTTTCCTGGACAAATTGCAATTTGTATCATGTTTTCTTCTTTCGTTCTAATTATTGAAAATCTATGTTAACATGCAAATAGATATTATGTTTTTTTACTTGCCTGTAATTAGGATGAATGTTCGTTATCAAGCAATTAATCATAGTCTAATTCTTCTTGCGCGAATGCTTTAGCTGGAAATCATAGACAACCAATACAAGATAAACAGTGTTATCATCAACCACATTATTCTGAAGAAGGCTTTGATAAGCCTCACCAGAGAAAACATCACGTTAATGATGGTTGACTGAACTATCGGAAAAAAATTGCTTTCGATAGGAGAGCATCTCCTCGCGTGATTCATCGGCAAAAAATTCTGTCAACTGTTTGGCCACGGAGGTGTAAGACAAGGTTGTTTTAGGAATCAGTGCAGGCAACGAGCTATTATGATCCATGTCAATTGCATTTGTCAGAGTTGCAACTTGTTCAGCATTGGCATATTTTGGGGCATTGCAGTTGGGATTAGGGCAGTTCATGATATCTGGACGGCCAACAGGATACATATAGCAGCCCTTCTCACAAACATCATGTTGGATTGTCAGCTTGAAATCCCTTTTTATTATACGTCTGTAAGTGTCAGGAGATTTAAAAGCTCTTGCGTTTAACGAATTTAAGCCATTAGAACAAAGGGATAAGTTTTCAAAATGAAATTGTGACAAATCGAATCTACCTCGATGAGTGGCATATCTCAACACATGCTTGTTCAAAAAGTTGACAAGCTCTCTTTGACCTTGACGTGACATATTGTATTTATCCAAGAGTTGCATCATTTGCATTCCAATAACATCAAATTCGTCAAGAGTTGAGTCTTCCAACCATTCAAGAATGATGGGGTCATTGTCATCTATGTTTGCTGGAGGTAAGTGATTTGTAAATTATGTTGAATAGAGTAGATGCCACTTACTTGATTCCATTTCATCCTCTATGTCAGACGAGACAGGAGAACCGGTTTGAACATCTGGCATATCAACATCTGCCACTGCGTTTTGTTCAGCATATCGCCGAGCCTCACGTTCACCAAATTCTATCGTACAGTGGGCTCCCGAAAAAATTTGAATTTTTTGAAGCCCGATGTAAACACGTAAGAAATGCAAAATACTCTAGAACCTTTATTCATCTCTTTTTATTATAAAATGTCCATCAGAAAGTTCCTAAACGACGAAGAAAAGCGTATCATGCTTGAAATGAGAAAACAAGGAATCAAAGTGTCTCAAATTGCACTCACATTAGGGGTGAGAGAGGCCACCATCTATGCGGCTCTGAAGAGGGCAGAGTTAAGGGGCACCACGGCTCGAGCAAAAGGATCTGGTAGACCAAAAAAGCTATCACCAAGAACACTGAGAATACTCAGAAGAGAGGTGATCTTTAACAGGAGAGCCACACTAGCTGAATTGACAGCATCTCTCCCTGTTAGAGTTCACCCCTCAACGGTACGTCGTGCTTTGCACGATATGGGGTTTCGCAACCGTGTGGCCGTGAGAAAGCCCTTTCTTACTTCTCTGCATCGATCTAATCAACTCAAGTTTGCAGAGAAGTACCAACATCTCACGGTCGAGGACTGGAAGAAGGTGGTATTCACGGATGAAAGCTCATTCGAAAACGGCAAGAATTCCGCCGCTGTCATGGTTTGGCGCTTAGCAAATGGGAAGTATCTGGAGGGTTGCTTGGCGCCTACTTTTAAGAGTGGTAGGACTAGCCTGATAGTTTGGGGAGCCATCAGGTATGACCATAAGTCTGAGCTCTACTTTTGCAACATTGAAGAGCGAAAGGGACCGGGTTTCGTATCATGCATATACGAAGGCCCGCTCCTAAGATTCTATGGAATGGAGCAGGATCTTATCCTAATGGAAGATGGCGTTCCGGTTCATATATGCAGAGCTGCAAAAAAATGGAAGGCTCAGAGAGGTATGCAAGTCTTACCATGGCCTGCACAATCACCTGATTTAAATCCAATCGAAAATTTGTGGATGATAATGAAAAGGCATGTACAGGCCCTTCGGGATAGAGGTAGGCGCCCAAGAGACTTGGAGGAGTATAAGGCATGCTTGCAAAGGGTTTGGGATGAACTACTACCGCAAGATTGGAACAAACTCATTGCAAGCATGCCTAGTAGACTTAAAGAGGTCATTAAGAACAAAGGTGGACCAACTCATCATTAGTCGGCCCTATTTGAATAAATAAAAATCTCTTTTTGTTTCATAAAACTATTTCAGTATAATTTACGAAAACTTCTGGCAATTATTTATACGTTTTAAAGGGTTTGGTAAAACCTAAGTAGTTCTTTGAAGATCATTATCATTACATATTATCATTTCAATTTTGCGGGTTTTAAATAATTCAAAAATTTTTTGGGAGCCCACTGTACATGTGTAAAGGATTGCGTCTCATCTTTTTTTTTCTTTTTTTTAGACTTTCTATGCTATTCACTTTTTTCCTCTATTGTTTCTAACTCTTGTGCATACTGATGTCGAGTGATCTCTTACTTGGTGTTGCTCATAACCTTGCATGTTGATTCAAGTTGGCTGTCAAGAGAAAAAAATAATTTCGAAAAAAATCACTCTCGGTTAAGGCTGTATATTTCTTTAAGCGCAGCTACTGCAAAGCGATTAATATGCTTACTGAAGGCTCTAGTCATGGAAATTATCCCATTTCTGCTTCCTATACTGCTTCTTATGATTCCAAAAGGTACCTATATTAATGCCAACCATGCCAATCTATTTGGATACACCCGATGCAGCATCCCTATTACAAAAAAGGACATCTGAGCTACAAATCAACCTAAAGAAGAACCCATATATAGAGATATATTTAAAAATTATCGCCCCGCAAATCGACTTTTTTTTATATCGTGACTACCTCATGAGACATGGGTCTACAGAGTTGAGACTACCATGGTTGAATAGCGTTTTTCTTCTACTTTCATCTTTACTATTCATCTTGCCTCTTAAAAAGTGTTTATACGATCGTGTCTTAGATTCCACTAAATTCTCAGACGAAACTTACATCCTAATAAGTCGAATGTATCAGGTACTCATCGATGGGACTTTTGACGAACCCCATATTCAAGGCTTGGACCTACGTACTAGACTAAGTTACGTTCTTGGCATCACGCCTCATGCATCAAGAAGAGCGATTGCTACAGCAAATGACAAATCGGAAGGTTCCGTAAGTAGACCTGTAGGTCGTCCTCGCAAGAGTCTTAGAGCGGAATATAGTTCTGCCGTAACAAAGATTGTCAAGGATAACAATCAAATAGGCTACCCAAACACCGTCAAAGCAATAAAAGTGGCGTTGAAAGACACCTACTTCTTTGATGTATCTTATCAAACACTTTTGAGACACCTTCATGAGCTGAATATGAGATACAAAAAGGGTGAAAGGTGAAATATCAGACATGATGCTCCTGAAAATGTTGGCTATCGATACACTTATTGCAATCAAAGGTTGCTAAACTTAAATGGCAGTGATCAACCTGAGTGTCCAGAAGTATTCCTCGATGAGTTATACTGCCATCTTGATCATCACACCAACAAGACGTGGACTACTGTCGGTGGCATTGTTAACGAAATAGGACGAAGACCAATGATGGTTATCTTCGCAGCATTCATCGTCTTCAAGCAAAATAGAAGATGTAATGCAAAAATGATCGAAGACAGCGTGACTGTATGGCCAGTCAATGGTGGAAAGGAAATCAATCCCGACTATCATGGTCACTTTGATGCAGCAAAGTTTGAAGGTTTGTTCAGAAAGCTTTGTAAGTCGCTGGAACCTTATGGTAAATGTATCATCCATATGGATGGTGCATCTTACCATAAGCGTAGAATAAATCCTGTGCCAAAGGCCAATGATAGCAAGGAAACCATCAAGCAATGGCTGATTAATAAGGCCCAACTGTTGCCTGATCAAGAGGGCAATCAGCCAAAGATGACCAAAGCAGCTCTTTTGGAGACGGTCAAAGGATTGAACGTAACTCCAGTGTACGCATGCTGGGACATTGCTCGTGACTTTGGTCACAAAATAGCAATCACCCCTCCATATCACTGTGAGTTACAGCCTATTGAAAGGTTTGGTCATGGTAAAAAACCCCATCGTTTTCCATCCAGATCTAAAGGAGACAGCCAAGACGTTGAAGAGAAAACTTGACGAAGGCCTAAAGAGGGTTCCTGAAAATCATCTCCTCAAAGTCTGGAAAGGTTGTATTGTTCAAACAAGGGTGTACCATCAGGATTTCCTCAAGTTAAATGAGTCAGAGGAGCCTTTGGAAGAAATTCATGATGTTGAAATGACTTCTTCTGAGCCTAACGGTACTACTTTCATTAAATTCTTATAACTGTAACTAGAGAAAATCAAAGTGGGGCGGGGCGATAATTTTTGAATATATATCTCTATCACTCAACTCAAGAAGGAAGACACTCTCAATGAATGATTGCTCAGCGTTTTCATCCAAACAATTTTCCTTTGTGATCGTTTTAATTTGATCAGGAAACCAAAAATTACCACAACACAGACACACCACAGTTGGGCCTGTGGTGATTTCACCATATGATAAAAAAAGTAGATACTGAAAATGATATCAAATAAAAGAATCGCTTATTTACAATACGATAAACATCTCAAACTACTAGAAGCTCAACATGATGTAAAGAGTGAAAGCTAATATACACATAAGACAAAGTAAGCAGTAAATGCTTACTCAGAAGAAAAAGGACAGAGAATATTAAACAAGTTCCAAATCAAGCCATCCCAGATTTAAAGTCCTAATCCAACTGTATTCAGGAACGGTAAAAATACAGGACAATGGTAGAACACTGAAAGAAGACCTCAACCGTCATATAAAGACTATTTCTTTTACATTTTATGAGAATAAGGATTAGTAAAATCCATTCACATTCGAGTAGACACAACTTTAGAAATTGTATAAAACCACTGTATTATTTGGTTAGAAACATCATTCCACTTTTGAAGAATAAGAGATTATCAAAGTACTTTCTTGTTTTTCTTCATTCCATAACCCATAATCATTACAGGGCCTTTACGAATGTTCAACTCATACTTTCGATCAACTTCAGCCTAAAAAGTGGAAGAAGATTTCGCAATCAAAATAAACTCACAAACAACAATTTGAATAATTGGAACTTACCTCATACTGCTCTCTTGCTTGAGTCTGCTTTGACTGGCTTCCTTGTTTTCTGCTCCAGATCGCAGAGCAGAAGCCTTTCTTACTCGTTGACGATAAGCTCTTTTTCTTTGTCTCTCTCGCTGTCTCACTCTCTCTGCTGTAATATCACTTTCAACAATAAATGTTTCTGGAGCTCCTATAAGTTCACTCGCAGTGGCTTCAGGTACATCTGTAGGATGCTCAATAGGCAGCAGTTCGTTAGTTGAATCGTTTTCATATACGAAGTTTAAATCTCTTCTGTGCTTTCTCTGTCTTTACTACGTCTTGGCTTGATAGATTCTGACGTGCTGCGAAACAAAAAATAAACTTAATTAAAGACAATTATCAAAAGCAAAAAAATATGGAACAGATAAGCTTATAAGTTGGTAGTCACAATAGCAGTAAAACGCCCCCCATTGGACTTGATAAAGTTCCTTGGCGTCTTTTTATTTTCCTTTTTCTTTTGACTACCTTTCAGTTTATATATATTTCTTTCTTCCTTTTCAGACGTCTCTCTAACTTGCCATTTCTAGTCTCACACCTATATCAGACTTTCCCACCTTATTTATGTTTCATTTACACCCATAAATGGCAACGTCAGTCTAATCGTCCTATGCCATTTTACTTTATAAAGAGATGATAGCAGTTTTTTTTATTGATTTAGCTCTTAGAATCTCTGTTATTCATTATACCAGATATTAATTACCTTATAGACACTTACAGCAACAACGAGTCCTTCTCCATGTGCTCATGTTGCTTTGGTGATAGTGATGAGAGATCTCAAGATCGACATTCAGTCCAGATCGTAACTTTCTTGTACCACTATCTTAGAAATTAAAATTATGAATAGCAAACACCTTCTCTCAACCTTGTTATTTTATTTTATACCTTTTTACACTTCTTTAGCTTTCCACACCTTGTTATGATTACACAAAAAATTAAAAATTGGCTTTCTAGTCTTTGGCTGTATAACTCTGGCGATTTATGCTTCTTTCTCTTCTCTTTTAGCCTGCCACCTTTTTCTTTTGAAATATCCGAGTTAACTTCAAGAAATTGCCTTCCTTTTACTTCTTGTTTACCTTTTAAATAAATTTGCAAGTATACTTTCTATTTTTTTGCACAGATTGTTTCACCTCACTTGGCCTATCCCCCCCATTTACCTTTTTGTACATTTCTTTTGCATGAAATCTGAAAACGATCCCCCCATTTAATTATCTCTTCATTTTCATTGCTATTTTTTTTCCCTTTTAAGCCAAATCTCTTTATCACAGATTATTTTTCTTAAGCTTTTTATTTATTTTATGGCCTTTGACATGTAAAAAAAACCGATATCAACTCATCTCTTCAGATCAGCTTCAAATTAAAAAAAATAACCTCCCTTATGTCTCCACATTACATTTCAACAAAAAAATCCATTACTTTAATCATTTCAAAAGCCAATTCAGCCATGTCTATAAAAGCTGAATATTGACCTCAATCAGAAAAAGCTCACTCGAATATTTTTAAAACTCCTATACGGCGTGGTGTACAACTGAATGTATTAAGATGCTTTCGTTTCATTATTGCTAAGTTGATATGCCTACCAATAATTCTATATTTATGAATCATCTATTTATAGAGTCTATTTGCTATTACATGCAAGCTAAGCTATCGGTTTACCCCTATCCAAAAAAAATGTAAGCACTGACAAAGATATACTCTGAATGGGAGAGCGCATTCAAGAGTAAATGACCCCTTTTCGTAGTCAGATGCATCATCACATAAATTTAGAATAAAGTTCCCCGCGCTAACATTCCGCGCTAACATTTTGGCCCTTCAGTGACGTAGCTACATATTAGCCAATGAAAATAGCGGAAATTCGAAGTCCGAAAAAGAAGGTTAGCGCGTCAGTGAAATTCATGCAAATATTCATTGAAAATCAAAAAAAAAAATTCATGCGAATAATCCTTCATATGTAAATTGAGGCATAGAATCATAAATTTTTATTCATACATAAGGGTATAGTCTATCAAGGAGAATCTTTTACAGTTGAAAGAATGGCCGATAAAAGTACGTGGCCATCTTGGTCTTGATTTTGGCTTAATTTCAATAATATAAAAGTGGCTATTGTGCAGCTGTAAAAGGATCGGAAGGGTGGTTGAAGGAGAGGAGAAGTAAGGAACGAATGTAGTGCTTTGATTATCCGGCGTGTAACATGCAATGGCTCTACTGAATGTATCAGCAGCAATCTGAACCATTTTAGGAAACTGAAACCAATAATCCATTGAAATGGAATTAGCTTCACTCGCCAATTTTTCTTCAATGCTTTCGAAGGTACCAGAAAGGATATGGCTAGGATCTGGAGAGCTTCCAAACACAGACTTGTAGAATGACTCTTTTTGTCTTAGGAATGAAAGCATCTCGCTTTTGATCATCGCAAACTGGTCTTCATCATTGTTTATGTCATAAGAGAGAGCTCTGTAGCCACAGTTGCCGTCAGGCTTAGGGTTGAAATACCCAGTTACCTGGCTCTTTGAGAGCCCCTTGAACAAAGGAACACCAAGTTGAGCTAAGATGAATGATTCAGTCCCAAGTTTGTTTCATAGATCGCAGTTAGTTACCTTTGGGCAGCTTGACTTCTCTTGTCTTTTCTGCTGCTTTAACCTTTGCTTCCTCTTTCTTTTTTTGGACAATCTTGTCCAATTCTCTCTCAAGAGCGATTTTTTCTCTTGTTGTATTCTTTGGTCTCCCCTTGGTTGTACAGAGTACAGGAGGAAGAAGAATACTCTCGATCTGACGATTGTCAGCAAATTCTTCTACGAGCGCCTTCAACTTATCTCCAAGACAGGCAGTTTCTTGCTTGGTTTGCAATTTCCTGGTTAGATTGTCAAGCAACTGAAGTTGTGCTTGAACATATCTAACTTCCGGATGCTGTTGCTCGGGTAGTTGTTGGCTGTCGCTTTCAGCAACACGATCAGCAATTGTTGTGACTATGAAATGTTAGAAATGAGATGCTGTTTAATACTTGTATGGAATTTTACCTCGACCGTTATGGTAAATAATATGCCAGCGTTGGTTGACTGCTGACAAAGGAATTGGTCCCTCATATGCTTCCAATTTATGTCTGCATGGCAGACGAAAAGCCCTACGCATGACGCACAAGCATCTACTGGTCACAGGATCAACATGCGAGACATGATCAGGATCCGTTTTGCTAGCTAACGAATTGTTACTTCAAAGCGGATACGGTCGAAGGCGTAGCTGGTTATCCGTCCTCTCAAGCTCTGCATCTTGTCCTTTACTTCTTGGCTGACATCATCTTTCAACACAGTCTCAAAAAGCGACTCACGAATTGTTTGTCGGTTGCGATACGCTTCCTACATTCATAGATTTAATGCTCACTCACAATTAGCACTAGTAGCCATATAGAACTTACACGACTTTCAACCCAATTGCGGATCTTCTTGGTGACTAAATCCAATGATCCGGACAACGTTTTGTTGTGTCGTTTTATGCCACTGTGGGTGCTTTCGACACGGTTGGAGGTACGGTTGCCCATATGAACATAATTGTTCACATAACAACCGACCCAATGCTTGCGAAAAGCCATCATACTGTTCGTAATACAAAAAAAAGTCAAACCTGTAATAGCAACATAACATTCTGTTCTGTGTTTGTTTTACCTGGTCAGATATTCAATCATATCTTTGCCTTTGTCTTTGCAAAGACCATCTTGAGACACAAAGGCATCGTACTCCAACTTCATGCTTTTCAGCTCTTGCATGCTGTTGGTCTTGTAAGCAATTTGGTGGATTATTGACCGAAATTGCTTCTCCAACTTGTAACGAGCTGCATTGTCTGTGTGAAACAAGTTTTGAAGCTCTATCAGTAACAGTGGTGATTTCGTTTAATCGTCACATCAATATACCATGCTTTGCTTCTTTGGTCATGTTCTTTATCAGCCTCTTCATAAAATTATGTACAATGTGTACATAGCAAAGAATGTGCTTCGACTCAGGAAACACAGTCTTAATGGCGTTCATCAAAACTTGGTCTTTGTCAGTGACAAAGTTGTTTGGCAAGCGATGAGAACTTGTTTCGAGAGGCCAAGTGATTGACCTCAATTGGCGCATTGCCCACTCATATGACTCAGCAGTCTCATTTCGCATCCAACAGCCAGCAACATGAATGGTTGCAAGCTGTTTTGTTCTGGTCTCAGAAGCGACTGTACCAGCTACTACAAAGTTCAACAATACCATGCGATGGCTGTTGGTTTTGTAGGTAGCATCAACTACTACACTTTCGTACAAGCGAAGCAATTCTTCTCTGCCATGTCTGTGCATGAAGAAGACTGCGACTACTTTGTTTTCGCTGTCTGTCTTGACACGGACTTGGTGACCAGTATGCTCCAAGTTGGAGATAAACTCTGGCATGTCAGCGAACATGTCACGACAGAAGCGTTGCTGAATGTTATGCAAGTCGCTAACGGTGATGCCATTATCACATTCCCTCTCAACTAGCATCTATGAAGGTTACAAATACATTAATTTTAGTATTTAACTAGACTGTGTATTTGTCTTAACAATTTAGAGGAAAGCATTGGTCTCATACAACTCAAACAAGACAAATTAATGTATAAATACGATGCTATAGTCGTTGACTTTTAACAACGATAGTTTATCTTTGCTCTTTATTTTTGTATGCATTAGACATTTTACCAACCGATTATTCGTATCTCAAACACATCATCAAAAATGGTATCATTGTAACGACAGCGGATCGCACTAAAAAGATAGACATAAATAACTATTCGGCTTACCTTCAAGACAACATTAGGTGTCTCTCCTTTTCTCATCATGCTGCAGGCAAACTCAAAGTCTTCGGGAGCGAGCTTTCTGTAAACAGCATAGGTCGACAAGTCGTTGTTCAGAGCATGGTTATGCTCGATAGTGGCTTGTCGAACCTCCCAAGGATTTTCAACATCACGTACCTTACTGGCGTAGATACGCAAAGGACATTCCTTTCTGCCAGTCTTGTGAACCCTGGTGCTCTTTTGTTTAGCAAGTAGAGTGTTTCCCGTTCAAATTTCAGTTCCTCTGCTAATTTCGCTATACTTTTTTGATAACATCTTACTGTTGGCATCTTTTTCAGCCTCGTCTTTTTCTTCTTCGACTTCAGGCTTCATGGCTTTTTTGTAAACGCCACCATGTCTACATTGCAAAGTGATGAAGCGGTCTTTGGCGCTTTTGCCAGTAAAGATGGGGCAGTTAAACTGCTTGCTAATCTCCTGAGCTTTTTCCCTCAGCTCTTCCATGCTCTTAAACTTGGCACCTACAAAAAATGCCTTGCGCAACTCCTCATTCATGTCGCGAGAAGACTCGTCGAAGTTGGGTTTATTTTGCTTAACAATGACTTCCTCACTAGAAGACAAGTAGTCTTCGCTATCGCAGCTATCCCAATCAAAAGATTCGTCAGCTTGTCTAACTTGAGAGTTAGCAGCGATGAGTTGAGAGTTGTTAAAGGTAGCTTGAGAGTTCATTTTATAAAAAAAGTAGAAGGAAAAGTTTTTTTTGAAGCGAAAAAAAAAGTTTAATAACACGCGCTAACATTCTTTTTCAGGCTTCGAATTTCCGCTATTTTCATTGGCTAATATGTAGCTACGTCATCGAAAGGCAAAAATGTTAGCGCGGAATGTTAGCGCGGGGAACTTTATTCTAAATTTATAACGCTATTATTTATTGACACATATCCTAAAGAATAGAAGAAAATAACATTTATATTTCTAACATAAGGATACTTGCGTTTATTTAAACAAAAAACGTTTTGAGAGCATATTTTCTTTATGTTATCTAACTTTACCTATACAAGCTTCCCTTTATTATTATGCCTTCAAACCGAGAAATCAGCGCTATCCTTGAGTTCTGCCGTCAAACCTCAGACAATGTAATTCAGCTGAAAAATGAGCTAGCTTCTGTCATACAACAATTGACAGAAATGAAAGAAATGATGGTTGCAAGCAATAATACTGGACGAAGTTTCTGCAACGGTAGATTAAACTACGTGATGTAACAAAATATCCTTTCTTTAACCTATTTGATAAAAATTAAAAGTGAATCAAAGCAGCTTTTCCATATATCAAGATAAGGATGAAGTCCTCACTGCTCCAACTATCCAGTGTCCATTACCATCCCAATTGGACAGCGACAAGCCAGTGTTTGATCAGAGAGTTAAGCACTTTACAAAAAGCTGGCTCAAGGATGCTGTTGTGGTCAACTCTGACAATAATAACAGAGTTGTTGAAGCCAAATTAGCCAAGCTAAACTCGTACAAGGAGATGATTGTTTCGTTAGGGCCTGTAGCCGTGGACATGATGACCAAAGATCTGGATTTGAGTGATGTGAACTGGCCAGCTATAGCCTACCGAAATCTTCCCAATGTTCAAAAGAAAAAGACTCACCAGTTCCTCCGGTCATTGTACAAAACCAAAAATATTCCTTCCAATCTTTGCATTAACTCATGGCTGGAGGAAGAGATGTTGAAACATTTTTATCATTCCAAGAGACAAGCCAGAAGAAAGAGAATAAGTTGATAACATCCTCAAAATCATTTTTATTGACATCACCTTAGGATATCCGACAGGCAGCATCTTCAATTGATTTTGACGAAATTCCCAATGCTGATGGTTCGTCCAATAGCACGATGAGCTATGAAAATGAAGCCAGCACAAGCCAATCTCCCAAAAGAAGATAGCCTATAGAAAGCTTTTTATGCTTGGAGTTTTTTTGTTTAATACTTACCGTTAAACATTTGGATAACTGAGCTGATTCTGATTTGGCTTCCCTTTGGTCTTTTGTTTCTTTCGTTTTTCCTGTTCTTTGCTTCTTTTTTCGTTTTTTCACTTTTTCTTTTTCTCTCTTCTCTTTCTTGTCCTTTCTGATCTTTCCTTTTTTTTGTTCGCTCCCTTTTCTTCTTTTTCTACATAGTTTTTTTTTCGCTACATTTTTTTCTATATCTTTTTTTCTCTTGATTTTCTTTCAACTTTAATACATAATGTGTAGGGTGGTTGGCACAAAATATCTCCTTAGTGGCATGTTGAACTATGATTTCAGACTTCTTTTTAAATGCAAATCATGATCTAATGAATGAAATATCTAATCTTCTATAATAACACGATAAAACAACTCTACCTATTGATCAATGGTATTTTTTTGACCAATTTTATATCGTTTAACTCTTGATTCTATTGTATACCACCTAAAGCATAGCAGTTTATCATCTAATGCTCATCTCTTTAATTTAATGGCTTACCTTTTTTATTGATATCTTTAGGAAATTGGCCAATCACATTCAAGTATTCCAACTTTTATCATTTGAATAACCGCTCCCTAGGGTAGCCGTACACGCTTTTTATTTATTTTCTCTTATTTCTTCAACCTTTTCCGAGATGGCCTTCCATCTAACATGCTCATGTAAGTCTGAGATGTCGACATGCACCACAGATGAGTAGTAAGAAAGCTAACAAGTACTCATAAGAGTCAACTTTTTTACCTATAGCTATGCTTTTTTTCATGATTTAGATTGTATCTGAAGTCTGGATCAGAGCTTTAACACCCTTCAACGTGCTAAAATCATCTTTTCACCCCACTTCTTTTTCGCCTATTCAGTCTACAGAGTTTCATACGCTTTTTCTTTAAAAATGACTAAAAGAATTTGTTTTTTTACAGAGCATTTCCTAACGCAATTCAAAGATCACGAAAGATATATCGATTAGATGATGTAACAGGTAGATGTAAAGTATAACATGTAACATAACATTTAGGATATCTAACTAGTATGATTATAACAACTTATAGGAAAAGTAGAGTCATAGAATCAGTTGCCAATGATTATAAACAAAATCAGATCATTCATCAACTGGTAAATCAAACAAATCAACAACAAATGAGAATGATTATTGGATATCTAGTTAACTGAAAGGCGTTACATAAAGTTACAGTATTTATCATGATGATTCAATAGTAGACTATACAATTTAAATGCAAGAAATTTGTAAATCATGAATCGCATATTATCACTTGAAACCCACTCATCATATACTTTAATACACATGATGCATCTCATTTGGATTTCTTATAGACGGTTAGCTTATATTGAACTGGTATAATATGGCCTGAGTACTCTGCTAATCAGGGTATGTTGACATCTCCATACGTAGAAAGTAATACTGTCGCTGAAAGCTTTATCTTATAAGACAGTTATCGTTTCCTCTTTTTTCATTGTGTTATGAAAAGTTGCTTTCACTTTATTGTTATATCGTATACATCAGTTAAATCATCCTCTTCACGACGGGTTGCTATGGAAATCATTACTTTCGATTGTTCTTATATCAACAGAGAGTATACCGGACCTTTTCAGCAGTATATGAGCTTCAGCATTTTGATTTCATTAACATCAACATGTATCATCATTAGATTGGATATTGGTGCCACTTCATACAATTCTTGTTTCAAAGAGACTGTCAGTATGTATTGATTACCGGACAACAACGAACAACATTTACATGCTTTCTGGACTGCAAATGGCAATCATCACTGGCATGAAATGATGATCTTGCAACAAGTTATAAAGCAAACGGGATTGATGCAATTGCAAGACACAATACTATATTTATAGTTGGAAGGTATTGGTAAAGAAGAGGGCTTCTTGGTGACAAGAAATGGCCGCTATGTTGTATTGAGATCTTTCATCATGTTAATATGTATTGATACTCGAAATACTAGCTATATATCGATTCAATTCAAACCTTTTTGTGAATGAGGTATAGGAATCTGTTTCTTTTCTACTTATGAGCGGTTTCTCTTTTTTTCAAGTATATACTTTTTACAAGCTAATATTGTCCCAGTGAGTTCTTAATATGCAAATGCAAGTCAAAACATATGAAATCCATCCATCATGAAAGTAAAGTCTTTGTAAATTTTAATGATAATGTCTTTTTTTTTCCTATTCTTCTACTGTAAATAACTTTTTGATTATATCTCATTCTTTTAGCTGGATAATTGAATTCATCACTATGATAGACACTATTTTATTCTTGGTTGAAGCATATAATGCAAAGAGAGGATATAAACCAAATCGTCAACATTTACCTTTTTTTTTATTATGGGAAATTCAATGATCTGATTGGCCAGTCTCTTAGATGGTTCCAGATCTTTTCTCTCGTCACCTATATTAAGATAGCTTACATACTTTAAAAGTAAATTGACCCCCAAAATATCGTGTTATTTATGGGGGTGACATTACTCTCTCTTTTTTTTCATCTCTTTTCTTTTCTTTATTTTTTTTGGGCTTTTTTTCCTCTACTTTTTTTTCCTTCACCCTATTAATTGCTACACCCTTTATTTTTCCTGATTCTTCAGAGTATTTCCTTTCCGAGTTAAGGTGTATCATTCAGGCCATGCTACATAATCGATAACTTATCCATTCTTTTATCTGTCTAGAAGGAGGTTTATTTTTTAGGTTTGTTCACAATCAATTTGGGCAGCTCAAGTCTTTATGATACAGTCACTCATCCTACCATCACAACGCAGACACTGCAGTCTTTTAAACACACCATAACTAAATCACTTGAAAAAGATCAATAATTACACTATCTTCCGAATTATCAGTGATGGAGATGATTACACTAACATGAGACTTCTTTTAATCGCGTTTAATATAAAGCAAAGGTAAGCAACTCGATGGTATTACAGTCACACACAAAAAAGATGCGTTGGGATATAATTTTTTGAAATGCCGAGAAGCATACTGTATCATGCAATAAACATAGTAAGCCCAAGAAGGGCTCTTGTTTTCTCAAATTCAACAGAAATGTAGCTCAAGTCATAGGGTTAAAGAATTAAGACAAAAAATTTTTTTTAATACTTGGTTGGACCACCATTGGCATCGATAACTGCCTGACAGCGATCCTTCATGCTTTCGACCAAACGTGTTGCAAGGTCAACGCTGATCTGCCCCCAAGCTTCTTTCAGAGCCGACCCCAATTGCTCAGCATTGTTTACGTCTGAACTCTTTTCTTCGATGAGCTTATCCAATGAGCTCCAGATATGCTCAATTGGGTTGAGATCAGGACTTTGTAGTGGCCAGAAATCAAATCGATGGATTTGATGTGTGTCTTTCCACCACGTTGCATACGTACCTGTATGGCATGTAGCGCCGTCTTCTTGCAAAATAAAGTGCTGATCCTCCTTCTCGCTCAGCTCAAATAACCATGGCAGGAGGTTCCTAGCAAGGATGTTGACATAAACATCCTGATTTACAGAGCTATCGCATATGACTAAAGGCCCGAAACCGCCAGCCCAAAAACAGCCCCAAATCATTACACTTCCTTTGCCCCACTTTGTTGTAGGCATAATATGTTGCTCTTGGTACCTTTCACCGAGCTTTCGGAGCACTCTGGCTCCTCCACGATAACCTTCCACAGTGAACCGTGACTCATCGGACCACACAACACGTCTCCAACTCTCTAATGGCCAATTGACCCTTTCTTTGGCCCATCGAAGTCGTTTAAGCCTGTTTGCTTTAGACAGCTTTGGCTTATGAGTTGCGAAGTACGATGCAAAACCCATATCTTTCAGGTAGCTTATGAGAGTGTTTCTGTGAATGTTGACCTGAATCAACTTGAGCTCGGAAATTATTTGGTTGTAAGAAGCAAAAGGATATCGTCTTACAATCAACTCAAGATGGTTCAAATCTCTTTCGGATAAGACTTTGGGTCGTCCAGGTGATTTGTTTTGCATTGGTGACCCAGTGTCCTTGATTCTGTTTACAACTCTTTGAACACTGGTGCTAGCTACACCAACCATGTCACCTATCTTGGCATAAGAGAAATTTGCTTCCTTAAGCCAATAAATGCCCCACAATATCTTTAAATCAAGATTTTTATTAGGCTTGCGATCTTCGCTAACTGGTTTAGAGCTTGAAGTTTTGGGTTTGTTAAGAGGCATGTTGAGTTTTATGAGGAAAAGTAGATAAAGAATGTACAAAAATTTAATCAAAATTTCTGCCCAATGCATCTTTTTTGTGTATGACTGTATATATGGCTTTATAATCTAATATTTTATGATAATAGATATTGTATTAATCACACAGTTGAATGATTATTCTATGATGACGCCCAATGGATTTTTAAAGCAGAGTAAGATATTGTTCAATTTCTACAATTGATTACCTGACACACATATAAACCTTTAAAGATAGTATGGAGTCATCATCATTTCTGATTGGATCAACCTAAACATCCGGATTGCACCTTCAACTTATGGTAACAGTCTTTTATTCCTTCAACTCATTGAAGAGACTACTTTCACTCTCCAAATAACAATACTTAGCCGAATTTACATCTGATTTACTAGAGATCAATCCTATGAATGACAAAATGGAATTAAGAGGCAAAGTTATTAGTAAAAGTTGACAGTATTTCTAAAGAAACATGCCATCATTGTCAACATCATTTCCGGTGAAAGACTCAATTCAAGTTACATATCAAAAGCACTTTGGATGATCAAAGGTTCTTTAAAGGGTATCATGTTTTTGAAGGTAAGCATCTATGAGGAGGACTGCATTACAACTAGTTGGACTGTTTTTTTACCATCTGGAAAACAAAGACATATTGTGATGGATCTATCTGAAAAGCGAATCTTGGATTGTTGCCAGCATTGACAATAAGTATTGAAATCTGTTGATGATATTTCTTACGATGGATATGTACAACAACCAAATGTCTTTATAAAACAAGTGAAGGGATTCTCTTCTAAAGCCTACAATTGATCCTTCTGTTCCTCTTTCATGACTTCTCAACCAGGCATTCTATTTCGCCATCTAGTCCAATACCTAATTTAGAGTAATTGAAGTTGTTTGTCTATACTGTTAATTTGCCTAGTCTCAAAGTTGACTTCCAATGTTCAAAACTCACAGTTCTTAAAAGAGATTATAAAACATTTCATCCTTATTTAGTGATAGTCATTAGCTGAAGATGAAAATAGCGATTTGGTAGGAATTATCATTACTTTTCATTCTTTCCTTTTCACTTGCTTCAAAGTAGCATTTGTTTCTTTTCTCCTTTCTAAACTTTTCTTTAAGTTGTTGCTCATAATCTTACACCAGCATCTATCTTTTTCAGCTTTTCTAAGCACTGCTTACCCTCATACAATGCTATTTGAATCAGCCCAAACTATACCACCTCACTTTATACAAAGTAAAGTGCTGTTTTTTATTTTACCTAACTGTTGGAATGTCTGTTATTCATTTTGCCAGTCATTACTTGACTTAAAGACACTTACAGCAACAACGAGTCCTTCTCCATGTGCTCATGTTGCTTTGGTGATAGTAATGAGAGATCTCAAGATCGACATTTAGTCATGATCGTAAATTTCTTGTACTACCATCTTAGAATTTAAAAGTATGAATAACAAACACCTTCTCTAAACCTTGCTATTTTATTTTTTACACTTTTTTACACTTCTTTAGCTTTCTACACCTTGTTATGATTACACAAAAAATTAAAAAATGGCTCTTTAGCCTTTGGCTTTATAATTAAATGGCTTATGCTTATTTTTCTTCTCTTTCAGCCTACTATCTTTATTTCGTCATTTATCTGACTTTACTTTAGGATTACTTTCCAAATACCTCTTCTTTACCTTTAGATTGAATTTGCATACATACTCTCTATTTTTTTACACAGATTGTTTCACCTCACTTGGCCTATCCCCCCATTTACCCTTTTTGTACATTTCTTTTGCATGAAATCTGAAAACGATCCCCCCATTTAATTATCTCTTCATTTTCATTGCTATTTTTTTTCCCTTTTAAGCCAAATCTCTTTATCACAGATTATTTTTCTTAAGCTTTTTATTTATTTTATGGCCTTTGACATGTAAAAAAAACCGATATCAACTCATCTCTTCAGATCAGCTTCAAATTAAAAAAAATAACCTCCCTTATGTCTCCACATTACATTTCAACAAAAAAATCCATTACTTTAATCATTTCAAAAGCCAATTCAGCCATGTCTATAAAAGCTGAATATTGACCTCAATCAGAAAAAGCTCACTCGAATATTTTTAAAACTCCTATACGGCGTGGTGTACAACTGAATGTATTAAGATGCTTTCGTTTCATTATTGCTAAGTTGATATGCCTACCAATAATTCTATATTTATGAATCATCTATTTATAGAGTCTATTTGCTATTACATGCAAGCTAAGCTATCGGTTTACCCCTATCCAAAAAAAATGTAAGCACTGACAAAGATATACTCTGAATGGGAGAGCGCATTCAAGAGTAAATGACCCCTTTTCGTAGTCAGATGCATCATCACATAAATTTAGAATAAAGTTCCCCGCGCTAACATTCCGCGCTAACATTTTGGCCCTTCAGTGACGTAGCTACATATTAGCCAATGAAAATAGCGGAAATTCGAAGTCCGAAAAAGAAGGTTAGCGCGTCAGTGAAATTCATGCAAATATTCATTGAAAATCAAAAAAAAAAATTCATGCGAATAATCCTTCATATGTAAATTGAGGCATAGAATCATAAATTTTTATTCATACATAAGGGTATAGTCTATCAAGGAGAATCTTTTACAGTTGAAAGAATGGCCGATAAAAGTACGTGGCCATCTTGGTCTTGATTTTGGCTTAATTTCAATAATATAAAAGTGGCTATTGTGCAGCTGTAAAAGGATCGGAAGGGTGGTTGAAGGAGAGGAGAAGTAAGGAACGAATGTAGTGCTTTGATTATCCGGCGTGTAACATGCAATGGCTCTACTGAATGTATCAGCAGCAATCTGAACCATTTTAGGAAACTGAAACCAATAATCCATTGAAATGGAATTAGCTTCACTCGCCAATTTTTCTTCAATGCTTTCGAAGGTACCAGAAAGGATATGGCTAGGATCTGGAGAGCTTCCAAACACAGACTTGTAGAATGACTCTTTTTGTCTTAGGAATGAAAGCATCTCGCTTTTGATCATCGCAAACTGGTCTTCATCATTGTTTATGTCATAAGAGAGAGCTCTGTAGCCACAGTTGCCGTCAGGCTTAGGGTTGAAATACCCAGTTACCTGGCTCTTTGAGAGCCCCTTGAACAAAGGAACACCAAGTTGAGCTAAGATGAATGATTCAGTCCCAAGTTTGTTTCATAGATCGCAGTTAGTTACCTTTGGGCAGCTTGACTTCTCTTGTCTTTTCTGCTGCTTTAACCTTTGCTTCCTCTTTCTTTTTTTGGACAATCTTGTCCAATTCTCTCTCAAGAGCGATTTTTTCTCTTGTTGTATTCTTTGGTCTCCCCTTGGTTGTACAGAGTACAGGAGGAAGAAGAATACTCTCGATCTGACGATTGTCAGCAAATTCTTCTACGAGCGCCTTCAACTTATCTCCAAGACAGGCAGTTTCTTGCTTGGTTTGCAATTTCCTGGTTAGATTGTCAAGCAACTGAAGTTGTGCTTGAACATATCTAACTTCCGGATGCTGTTGCTCGGGTAGTTGTTGGCTGTCGCTTTCAGCAACACGATCAGCAATTGTTGTGACTATGAAATGTTAGAAATGAGATGCTGTTTAATACTTGTATGGAATTTTACCTCGACCGTTATGGTAAATAATATGCCAGCGTTGGTTGACTGCTGACAAAGGAATTGGTCCCTCATATGCTTCCAATTTATGTCTGCATGGCAGACGAAAAGCCCTACGCATGACGCACAAGCATCTACTGGTCACAGGATCAACATGCGAGACATGATCAGGATCCGTTTTGCTAGCTAACGAATTGTTACTTCAAAGCGGATACGGTCGAAGGCGTAGCTGGTTATCCGTCCTCTCAAGCTCTGCATCTTGTCCTTTACTTCTTGGCTGACATCATCTTTCAACACAGTCTCAAAAAGCGACTCACGAATTGTTTGTCGGTTGCGATACGCTTCCTACATTCATAGATTTAATGCTCACTCACAATTAGCACTAGTAGCCATATAGAACTTACACGACTTTCAACCCAATTGCGGATCTTCTTGGTGACTAAATCCAATGATCCGGACAACGTTTTGTTGTGTCGTTTTATGCCACTGTGGGTGCTTTCGACACGGTTGGAGGTACGGTTGCCCATATGAACATAATTGTTCACATAACAACCGACCCAATGCTTGCGAAAAGCCATCATACTGTTCGTAATACAAAAAAAAGTCAAACCTGTAATAGCAACATAACATTCTGTTCTGTGTTTGTTTTACCTGGTCAGATATTCAATCATATCTTTGCCTTTGTCTTTGCAAAGACCATCTTGAGACACAAAGGCATCGTACTCCAACTTCATGCTTTTCAGCTCTTGCATGCTGTTGGTCTTGTAAGCAATTTGGTGGATTATTGACCGAAATTGCTTCTCCAACTTGTAACGAGCTGCATTGTCTGTGTGAAACAAGTTTTGAAGCTCTATCAGTAACAGTGGTGATTTCGTTTAATCGTCACATCAATATACCATGCTTTGCTTCTTTGGTCATGTTCTTTATCAGCCTCTTCATAAAATTATGTACAATGTGTACATAGCAAAGAATGTGCTTCGACTCAGGAAACACAGTCTTAATGGCGTTCATCAAAACTTGGTCTTTGTCAGTGACAAAGTTGTTTGGCAAGCGATGAGAACTTGTTTCGAGAGGCCAAGTGATTGACCTCAATTGGCGCATTGCCCACTCATATGACTCAGCAGTCTCATTTCGCATCCAACAGCCAGCAACATGAATGGTTGCAAGCTGTTTTGTTCTGGTCTCAGAAGCGACTGTACCAGCTACTACAAAGTTCAACAATACCATGCGATGGCTGTTGGTTTTGTAGGTAGCATCAACTACTACACTTTCGTACAAGCGAAGCAATTCTTCTCTGCCATGTCTGTGCATGAAGAAGACTGCGACTACTTTGTTTTCGCTGTCTGTCTTGACACGGACTTGGTGACCAGTATGCTCCAAGTTGGAGATAAACTCTGGCATGTCAGCGAACATGTCACGACAGAAGCGTTGCTGAATGTTATGCAAGTCGCTAACGGTGATGCCATTATCACATTCCCTCTCAACTAGCATCTATGAAGGTTACAAATACATTAATTTTAGTATTTAACTAGACTGTGTATTTGTCTTAACAATTTAGAGGAAAGCATTGGTCTCATACAACTCAAACAAGACAAATTAATGTATAAATACGATGCTATAGTCGTTGACTTTAACAACGATAGTTTATCTTTGCTCTTTATTTTTGTATGCATTAGACATTTTACCAACCGATTATTCGTATCTCAAACACATCATCAAAAATGGTATCATTGTAACGACAGCGGATCGCACTAAAAGATAGACATAAATAACTATTCGGCTTACCTTCAAGACAACATTAGGTGTCTCTCCTTTTCTCATCATGCTGCAGGCAAACTCAAAGTCTTCGGGAGCGAGCTTTCTGTAAACAGCATAGGTCGACAAGTCGTTGTTCAGAGCATGGTTATGCTCGATAGTGGCTTGTCGAACCTCCAAGGATTTTCAACATCACGTACCTTACTGGCGTAGATACGCAAAGGACATTCCTTTCTGCCAGTCTTGTGAACCCTGGTGCTCTTTGTTTAGCAAGTAGAGTGTTTCCCGTTCAAATTTCAGTTCTCTGCTAATTTCGCTATACTTTTTTGATAACATCTTACTGTTGGCATCTTTTTCAGCCTCGTCTTTTTCTTCTTCGACTTCAGGCTTCATGGCTTTTTTGTAAACGCACCATGTCTACATTGCAAAGTGATGAAGCGGTCTTTGGCGCTTTTGCCAGTAAAGATGGGGCAGTTAAACTGCTTGCTAATCTCCTGAGCTTTTTCCCTCAGCTCTTCCATGCTCTTAAACTTGGCACCTACAAAAAATGCCTTGCGCAACTCCTCATTCATGTCGCGAGAAGACTCGTCGAAGTTGGGTTTATTTTGCTTAACAATGACTTCCTCACTAGAAGACAAGTAGTCTTCGCTATCGCAGCTATCCCAATCAAAAGATTCGTCAGCTTGTCTAACTTGAGAGTTAGCAGCGATGAGTTGAGAGTTGTTAAAGGTAGCTTGAGAGTTCATTTTATAAAAAAAGTAGAAGGAAAAGTTTTTTTTGAAGCGAAAAAAAAAGTTTAATAACACGCGCTAACATTCTTTTTCAGGCTTCGAATTTCCGCTATTTCATTGGCTAATATGTAGCTACGTCATCGAAAGGCAAAAATGTTAGCGCGGAATGTTAGCGCGGGGAACTTTATTCTAAATTTATAACGCTATTATTTATTGACACATATCCTAAAGAATAGAAGAAAATAACATTTATATTTCTAACATAAGGATACTTGCGTTTATTTAAACAAAAAACGTTTTGAGAGCATATTTTCTTTATGTTATCTAACTTTACCTATACAAGCTTCCCTTTATTATTATGCCTTCAAACCGAGAAATCAGCGCTATCCTTGAGTTCTGCCGTCAAACCTCAGACAATGTAATTCAGCTGAAAAATGAGCTAGCTTCTGTCATACAACAATTGACAGAAATGAAAGAAATGATGGTTGCAAGCAATAATACTGGACGAAGTTTCTGCAACGGTAGATTAAACTACGTGATGTAACAAAATATCCTTTCTTTAACCTATTTGATAAAAATTAAAAGTGAATCAAAGCAGCTTTTCCATATATCAAGATAAGGATGAAGTCCTCACTGCTCCAACTATCCAGTGTCCATTACCATCCCAATTGGACAGCGACAAGCCAGTGTTTGATCAGAGAGTTAAGCACTTTACAAAAAGCTGGCTCAAGGATGCTGTTGTGGTCAACTCTGACAATAATAACAGAGTTGTTGAAGCCAAATTAGCCAAGCTAAACTCGTACAAGGAGATGATTGTTTCGTTAGGGCCTGTAGCCGTGGACATGATGACCAAAGATCTGGATTTGAGTGATGTGAACTGGCCAGCTATAGCCTACCGAAATCTTCCCAATGTTCAAAAGAAAAAGACTCACCAGTTCCTCCGGTCATTGTACAAAACCAAAAATATTCCTTCCAATCTTTGCATTAACTCATGGCTGGAGGAAGAGATGTTGAAACATTTTTATCATTCCAAGAGACAGCCAGAAGAAAGAGAATAAGTTGATAACATCCTCAAAATCATTTTTATTGACATCACCTTAGGATATCCGACAGGCAGCATCTTCAATTGATTTTGACGAAATTCCCAATGCTGATGGTTCGTCCAATAGCACGATGAGCTATGAAATGAAGCCAGCACAAGCCAATCTCCCAAAAGAAGATAGCCTATAGAAAGCTTTTTATGCTTGGATTTTTTTTGTTTAATACTTACCGTTAAACATTTGGATAACTGAGCTGATTCTGATTTGGCTTCCTTTGGTCTTTTGTTTCTTTCGTTTTTCCTGTTCTTTGCTTCTTTTTCGTTTTTTCACTTTTCTTTTTCTCTCTTCTCTTTCTTGTCCTTTCTGATCTTTCCTTTTTTTTGTTCGCTCCTTTTCTTCTTTTTCTACATAGTTTTTTTTTCGCTACATTTTTTCTATATCTTTTTTTCTCTTGATTTTCTTTCAACTAAATACATAATGTGTAGGGTGGTTGGCACAAAATATCTCCTTAGTGCATGTTGAACTATGATTTCAGACTTCTTTTAAATGCAATCATGATTTGAAGAAAATATCTAATCTTCTATAATAACACAAAAACAACTTACCTATTGATCATGGTATTTTTTTGACCAATTTATATCGTTTAACTCTTGATTCTATTATACCACCTAAAGCATAGCAGTTTATCATCTAATGCTCATCTCTTTAATTTAATGGCTTACCTTTTTTATTGATATCTTTAGGAAATTGGCCAATCACATTCAAGTATTCCAACTTTTATCATTTGAATAACCGCTCCCTAGGGTAGCCGTACACGCTTTTTATTTATTTTCTCTTATTTCTTCAACCTTTTCCGAGATGGCCTTCCATCTAACATGCTCATGTAAGTCTGAGATGTCGACATGCACACAGATGAGTAGTAAGAAAGCTAACAAGTACTCATAAGAGTCAATTTTTTACCTATAGCTATGCTTTTTTTCATGATTTAGATTGTATCTGAAGTCTGGATCAGAGCTTTAACACCCTTCAACGTGCTAAAATCATCTTTTCACCCCACTTCTTTTTCGCCTATTCAGTCTACAGAGTTTCATACGCTTTTTCTTTAAAAATGACTAAAAGAATTTGTTTTTTTACAGAGCATTTCCTAACGCAATTCAAAGATCACGAAAGATATATCGATTAGATGATGTACAGGTAGATGTAAAGTATAACATGTAACATAACATTTGGATATTTAACTAGTATGATTATAACAACTTATAGGAAAAGTAGAGTTAAGAATCAGTTGCCAATGATTATAAAAAAATCAGATCATTCATTACTGGTAAATCAAACAAATCAACAACAAATGAGAATGATTATTGATATCTAGTTAACTGAAAGGCTTACATAAAGTTACAGTATTTATCATGATGATTCAATAGTAGACTATACAATTTAAATGCAAGAAATTTGTAAATCATGAATCGCATATTATCACTTGAAACCCACTCATCATATACTTTAATACACATGATGCATCTCATTTGGATTTCTTATAGACGGTTAGCTTATATTGAACTGGTATAAATAGGCCTGAGTACTCTGCTAATCAGGGTATGTTGACATCTCCATACGTAGAAAGTAATACTGTCGCTGAAAGCTTTATCTTATAAGACAGTTATCGTTTCCTCTTTTTCATTGTGTTATGAAAAGTTGCTTTCACTTTATTGTTATATGTATACATCAGTTAAATCATCCTCTTCACGACGGGTTGCTATGGAAATCATTACTTTCGATTGTTCTTATATCAACAGAGAGTATACCGGACTTTTCACAGTATATGAGCTTCAGCATTTTGATTTCATTAACATCAACATGTATCATCATTAGATTGGATATTGGTGCCACTTCATACAATTCTGTTTCAAAGAGACTGTCAGTATGTATGATTACCGGACACAACGAACAACATTTACATGCTTTCTGGACTGCAAATGGCAATCATCACTGGCATGAAATATGATCTTGCAACAAGTTATAAAGCAAACGGGATTGATGCAATTGCAAGACACAATACTATATTTATAGTTGGAAGGTATTGGTAAAGAAGAGGGCTTCTTGGTGACAAGAAATGGCCCTATGTTGTATTGAGATCTTTCATCATGTTAATATGTATTGATACTCGAAATACTAGCTATATATCGATTCAATTCAAACCTTTTTGTGATGAGGTATAAGGAAATCTGTTTCTTTTCTACTTATGAGCGGTTTCTCTTTTTTTCAAGTATATACTTTTTACAAGCTAATATTGTCCCAGTGAGTTCTAATATGCAAATGCAAGTCAAAACATATGAAATCCATCCATCATGAAGTAAAGTCTTTGTAAATTTTAATGATAATGTCTTTTTTTTCCTATCTCTACTGTAAATAACTTTTTGATTTATCTCATTCTTTTAGCTGGATAATGAATTCATCACTATGATAGACACTATTTTATTCTTGGTTGAAGCATATAATGCAAAGAGAGGATATAAACCAAATCGTCAACATTTACCTTTTTTTTTATTATGGGAAATTCAATGATCTGATTGGCCAGTCTCTTAGATGGTTCCAGATCTTTTCTCTCGTCACCTATATTAAGATAGCTTACATACTTTAAAAGTAAATTGACCCCCAAAATATCGTGTTATTTATGGGGGTGACATACTCTCTCTTTTTTTTCATCTCTTTCTTTTCTTTATTTTTTTTGGGCTTTTTTTCCTCTACTTTTTTTTCCTTCACCCTATTAATTGCTACACCCTTTATTTTCCTGATTCTTCAGAGTATTTCCTTTCCGAGTTAAGGTGTATCATTCAGGCCATGCTACATAATCGATAACTTATCCATTCTTTTATCTGTCTAGAAGGAGGTTTATTTTTAGGTTTGTTCACAATCAATTTGGGCAGCTCAAGTCTTTATGATACAGTCACTCATCCTACCATCACAACGCAGACACTGCGTCTTTTAAACACACCATAACTAAATCACTTGAAAAAGATCAATAATTACACTATCTTCCGAATTATCAGTGATGGAGATGATTACACTAACATGAGACTTCTTTTAATCGCGTTTAATATAAAGCAAAGGTAAGCAACTCGATGGTATTACAGTCACACACAAAAAAGATGCGTTGGGATATAATTTTTTGAAATGCCGAGAAGCATACTGTATCATGCAATAAACATAGTAAGCCCAAGAAGGGCTCTTGTTTTCTCAAATTCAACAGAAATGTAGCTCAAGTCATAGGGTTAAAGAATTAAGACAAAAAATTTTTTTTAATACTTGGTTGGACCACCATTGGCATCGATAACTGCCTGACAGCGATCCTTCATGCTTTCGACCAAACGTGTTGCAAGGTCAACGCTGATCTGCCCCCAAGCTTCTTTCAGAGCCGACCCCAATTGCTCAGCATTGTTACGTCTGAACTCTTTCTTCGATGAGCTTATCCAATGAGCTCCAGATATGCTCAATTGGGTTGAGATCAGGACTTTGTAGTGGCCAGAAATCAAATCGATGGATTTGATGTGTGTCTTTCCACCACGTTGCATACGTACCTGTATGGCATGTAGCGCCGTCTTCTTGCAAAATAAAGTGCTGATCCTCCTTCTCGCTCAGCTCAAATAACCATGGCAGGAGGTTCCTAGCAAGGATGTTGACATAAACATCCTGATTTACAGAGCTATCGCATATGACTAAAGGCCCGAAACCGCCAGCCCAAAAACAGCCCCAAATCATTACACTTCCTTTGCCCCACTTTGTTGTAGGCATAATATGTTGCTCTTGGTACCTTTCACCGAGCTTTCGGAGCACTCTGGCTCCTCCACGATAACCTTCCACAGTGAACCGTGACTCATCGGACCACACAACACGTCTCCAACTCTCTAATGGCCAATTGACCCTTTCTTTGGCCCATCGAAGTCGTTTAAGCCTGTTTGCTTTAGACAGCTTTGGCTTATGAGTTGCGAAGTACGATGCAAAACCCATATCTTTCAGGTAGCTTATGAGAGTGTTTCTGTGAATGTTGACCTGAATCAACTTGAGCTCCGGAAATTATTTGGTTGTAAGAAGCAAAAGGATATCGTCTTACAATCAACTCAAGATGGTTCAAATCTCTTTCGGATAAGACTTTGGGTCGTCCAGGTGATTTGTTTTGCATTGGTGACCCAGTGTCCTTGATTCTGTTTACAACTCTTGAACACTGGTGCTAGCTACACCAACCATGTCACCTATCTTGGCATAAGAGAAATTTGCTTCCTTAAGCCAATAAATGCCCCACAATATCTTTAAATCAAGATTTTTATTAGGCTTGCGATCTTCGCTAACTGGTTTAGAGCTTGAAGTTTTGGGTTGTTAAGAGGCATGTTGAGTTTTATGAGGAAAAGTAGATAAAGAATGTACAAAAATTTAATCAAAATTTCTGCCCAATGCATCTTTTTTGTGTATGACTGTATATATGGCTTTATAATCTAATATTTTATGATAATAGATATTGTATTAATCACACAGTTGAATGATTATTCTATGATGACGCCCAATGGATTTTTAAAGCAGAGTAAGATATTGTTCAATTTCTACAATTGATTACCTGACACACATATAAACCTTTAAAGATAGTATGGAGTCATCATCATTTCTGATTGGATCAACCTAAACATCCGGATTGCACCTTCAACTTATGGTAACAGTCTTTTATTCCTTCAACTCATTGAAGAGACTACTTTCACTCTCCAAATAACAATACTTAGCCGAATTTACATCTGATTTACTAGAGATCAATCCTATGAATGACAAAATGGAATTAAGAGGCAAAGTTATTAGTAAAAGTTGACAGTATTTCTAAAGAAACATGCCATCATTGTCAACATCATTTCCGGTGAAAGACTCAATTCAAGTTACATATCAAAAGCACTTTGGATGATCAAAGGTTCTTTAAAGGGTATCATGTTTTTGAAGGTAAGCATCTATGAGGAGGACTGCATTACAACTAGTTGGACTGTTTTTTTACCATCTGGAAAACAAAGACATATTGTGATGGATCTATCTGAAAAGCGAATCTTGGATTGTTGCCAGCATTGACAATAAGTATTGAAATCTGTTGATGATATTTCTTACGATGGATATGTACAACAACCAAATGTCTTTATAAAACAAGTGAAGGGATTCTCTTCTAAAGCCTACAATTGATCCTTCTGTTCCTCTTTCATGACTTCTCAACCAGGCATTCTATTTCGCCATCTAGTCCAATACCTAATTTAGAGTAATTGAAGTTGTTTGTCTATACTGTTAATTTGCCTAGTCTCAAAGTTGACTTCCAATGTTCAAAACTCACAGTTCTTAAAAGAGATTATAAAACATTTCATCCTTATTTAGTGATAGTCATTAGCTGAAGATGAAAATAGCGATTTGGTAGGAATTATCATTACTTTTCATTCTTTCCTTTTCACTTGCTTCAAAGTAGCATTTGTTTCTTTTCTCCTTTCTAAACTTTTCTTTAAGTTGTTGCTCATAATCTTACACCAGCATCTATCTTTTTCAGCTTTTCTAAGCACTGCTTACCCTCATACAATGCTATTTGAATCAGCCCAAACTATACCACCTCACTTTATACAAAGTAAAGTGCTGTTTTTTATTTTACCTAACTGTTGGAATGTCTGTTATTCATTTTGCCAGTCATTACTTGACTTAAAGACACTTACAGCAACAACGAGTCCTTCTCCATGTGCTCATGTTGCTTTGGTGATAGTAATGAGAGATCTCAAGATCGACATTTAGTCATGATCGTAAATTTCTTGTACTACCATCTTAGAATTTAAAAGTATGAATAACAAACACCTTCTCTAAACCTTGCTATTTTATTTTTTACACTTTTTTACACTTCTTTAGCTTTCTACACCTTGTTATGATTACACAAAAAATTAAAAAATGGCTCTTTAGCCTTTGGCTTTATAATTAAATGGCTTATGCTTATTTTTCTTCTCTTTCAGCCTACTATCTTTATTTCGTCATTTATCTGACTTTACTTTAGGATTACTTTCCAAATACCTCTTCTTTACCTTTAGATTGAATTTGCATACATACTCTCTATTTTTTTACACAGATTGTTTCACCTCACTTGGCCTATCCCCCCATTTACCCTTTTTGTACATTTCTTTTGCATGAAATCTGAAAACGATCCCCCATTTAATTATCTCTTCATTTTCATTGCTATTTTTTTTCCCTTTTAAGCCAAATCTCTTTATCACAGATTATTTTTCTTAAGCTTTTTATTTATTTTATGGCCTTTGACATGTAAAAAAAACCGATATCAACTCATCTCTTCAGATCAGCTTCAAATTAAAAAAAATAACCTCCCTTATGTCTCCACATTACATTTCAACAAAAAAATCCATTACTTTAATCATTTCAAAAGCCAATTCAGCCATGTCTATAAAAGCTGAATATTGACCTCAATCAGAAAAAGCTCACTCGAATGTTTTTAAAACTCCTATACGCCGTGGTGATAGTATATAATCTCTTTAATCTTCTCTTATTAGTAAATTCAACTTACATTTCTCTTATTTACTTTACGCTTGGTTTAGTTTGACATATTCACTACCTAAATCTACATATTGTTGTTAGTTCCTTTGATTCTTATTACAGATCATTGTACTTATTTATTACATCTCTTCTTTTATATTACTTTATTCTCTCTACTTTACTTATATTTCTAGTCGGGCGACTTTAAACCTTGTGCTCATTACTTATAACCTTGCTGTCTGATTGCTCTGTTATATCTATTTGTTTTCTTTCTCAAATTAGTGCAAAAACTATCCTTTGTCCTATAACAATCAAATTTGCAACCCGAAACTATTTTTGCAGAGTAAACAATAAAAAATTGAGGAGTAAGAGAATTGAACTCTTGACCTTCAGATTTGGAATCTGACGCTCTACCAATTAAGCTAACCCCCCTGGTTTTACTGACAAAGTTATAGTTTTGTATATGTTTACTTTTAATTCGAACAAGCACTACACCGAATGCTTGACCAACATACGGTGGTCATCCACGGTTAACATGGTCTTAAGTGCACCCCAAACTCTAAGTATTGATTTTGATTATAAACGCTGCTACTTTTTTTGATAGATATTTAGATATATTGTTTGGACTTTCAGAACTTCTTACAGAATTCAAAACGAGTTTGTTTTCATAAAGTTATAACCATTTAGATTTTTACCTGCTTAAAGAAAATTCGCTCTTTAAATTTTTTGGCAGTGATTTTTTCTCTGCTTGAGATTTTACAGCAGCTTGATTTTTTTAATGCTGAGGAGTTTAAATTGACTTGTCTTTTTTTCTTTAAAAATATCAAGGCCTAAAAAGTCACTGCTTAAAAGATTGGAAAATACTTTCGGAAACGGGAGATTTATAAATTGAGAATGAGACTCACAAAATAATTGGGAAATTTTTTTAAAAATGGGAAATAAAAAACTTAAGCCACTGAAAAAAAGAGACTCTCAAAAATTAAAAGAGAAAAAAGACACTGAAATAAAGGCATCTAAAGCAGAAGACACCAAGATAAACACATTGGAATAAATGCACTAGTATAAATATGCTTGAATAAAACCTTTGAAGAAAAGACAACTTGTAAAATTAAAAGCAAAAAAAAAGAGTTTTGTGAAGAACATGCAAACTCATCTCGGTCTCATGTTCCAAATCACCCAGTAGTGCGTTCAAGGTAAGCCTGCACTTTAAATCCCCTTTTCTTCTGTTCCATTTCTACAAGCTTAACAGGTCAAAATATAAGAAATAAGTACTTGCAACAGTCCATTTATATCTTTTTCCTCTTGTATATGCTCATTTTGTACCAAAACCCACATTCTTTCCTTTCATGTACTGAGACAAAAATAAATAAAGGTGTAATCCATAAAATAACTCGTAAGCAGTCGTTGTTTATTGCGTAAAGATGTTTTTCATTCATAAAAAAGAGCTTCTCGTTCATAAAGCAATCCACTTCTTGTCGAAACAAAAAAAAAGAAAGGACATAGTTGATTCCCAACACGGCAATGTAACTTACCTTTTGCTTGACATGTATGATGAGGATCAAGCTTAGTACCGAAGAAGAAAAAAATAGCAGCCTGGTATTTTTTTTTAGATTGAAGTCAACTTGCAGCTTAAAAGCTTTCCTGACTGTTCTCTTTTCGTTGCACTTTCAAACCAGAGTCCACGCTTGGAATGTCTACGTTCAATATACTGCATTGCTGAAATGACATAAGCTCGCTAAGTCTCATCTGCTTTTAGCAAGATAAATAAAGTATGAGTTGAGGCTACTTGTAATAAAAAAAATAAATAAATTCAAGTGAGAGAAAAAAAATGTGTGTGTGATTTTGGCTGAGATTGAATAGAGCTATTTCTCTTTATTTTTTATTTTTTTAAAGTGTACTTATACGTGCCCATGTCGACAGTTCTAATGTCGTTTTTTCGACACAAAAAAAAAGAAAAGAGGTGCCTGTTTGTGGCTATATTAAAGGGGCATATTACCGGATGCTTATAATGCACTTGAAGCGCTCTCTTAGTCGCTTTTCATAGATTTTTTAACGGTTAAGTAAAGTCAGGATATTTTATTCTTGTGTCGGTGATTCAATAATAAAGTCTGTCAGTGTGATATTTTTCTCTCTCTCTTTTTTTTTTGTTATTGACAAGACCCAAATAGGACCTAGTTTAATTTTTTAAGCCGATAGAACATCGATAAAATCCCACTTTTTGACACTGTAGTCACCGCTTAGCTATCGGTAATCCCAAATCCCAAATCCAACTTTAAATACACCCCACTAAATTTTTTTTGATTGGCCGAGATTTCTGGGATAAGTAGCCATAAGTGCTTAAACTAGTACAGTGTAAGCTGTATTAGTATTGCAAACCAATACTATGAACCAGTTAGGCTAACTATCAATTACGTAATTTTGGTAACGCATCAATAATTTTCTCTTTTTTTCGTGTGTTAAGGAGTTAAATAATTTAGACAAGATCAATGGATGATTATTTTAAGACTTTTTTATCGTGTTAAATCTACTATACGACATTGCATAATTCATCATATATGTACAAATGAAACGACTGGATCAATGTAACTGATGTAACCCATTTAGAATGTCAAAGATTCAGTTACTGACATTCGATTGCGAAATGAATTAAGCAGAATTTGACATGGCTTCATTATGCTATCTCTGATTAAACGTAATAGCTAGTCATCTATTCTAATGCAAAACCCAGTTATTGTATTAAACCCTTATACAGTCAGACCTATTGAATTTGGCGTTGCATAAAAAATTAATGGCGCATTTGACAGTATTGTTTCATCCCAGTAGACACTTTTACAACACAAATTAGGATGAAGCAATATTGACAAATGTGCCATTAATTTTTTATGAAACGCCAAATTCAATAGGTCTGACTGTATTCGTACCCTGAATCTGACGCAGATGCTCTAGTATAAATAAGCTACTATTTTACACTCATTAAGCACCATCTTTTGACTAAAGATATATCCCAATTAATGTTTCACTTTCAGTCTGGCTAAGATTTTACTAGATGTGGATTTAGGATTTGGGATTTGGGACTACCGATAGCTGAGCGGTGACTACAGTGTCAAAAAGTGGGACTGTACCGATGTCCTATCAGCTTAAAAAACAGTTTAGTGGGGTGTATTTAAAGTTGGATTTGGGATTTGGGATTACCGATAGCTGAGCGGTAACTATAGTGTCAAAAAGTGGGACTGTACCGATGTCCTATCGGCTTAAAAAATTGAAGTCGGTTTCTCTAATTTTAACTTCATTTTGTTACTGTGCCCTGACAAATCATATCGAACGCTTTACAGTTATCAAAATGACACATACTCCAGAACAACAAGAACTTTTGGCAAAGATAGATGCTTTGGTTTTACAATACTCTGCTAAGCATTCAACACCACTGACCGATGTCAAGATTCAAGTCGTTGATCACTTAGCTGCAGATCATGTGGTGAAGGTTTCTTCCAAGCTTAAGAGAACAATTTCAAGTGGAAATGAAGCTTGGAACCAATATGTGAAGAAAAGACGTCGAGAAATACAATCCGGAAATGAAATGTCGAGATTTGATGACACGATGAAGTTGATTTCTTCCGATTACAAGAAGATGAAAGCTGATCCTGAGGCTTGGTTAGAATGGAAGTCATCACTACCAGCTAACAAGGCAAACACGCAAAAGAGGTCGCGCTCTCAGCATGTTGGCTTGCTGAGAACCAACATGCAAGAACTACACAGACTGTACGGGTTCCACATTTATACTGTAGGCTTCTGTAATGATTTTTCACAACCACTCAAGTTTTTTTATTGCAATACGAGTAAGTGTACTTTTGAGTTCACATTTGTTTTCTAAAATAAATGTAGGGGCCATGCAAGAAGCAACCAGACTAGTTGAAAGTGAGTACGACTTGATCCAAAAGCTCAGAAGACATGTGTTCTTTTTTTTATAACAAAAGTAGGTGAAAGTTTATAGATTGAAATGGTAGAGTTTTCTAAACAAGAATAATAGATCCGACAGCTTCCGTTCCTCGCCCTGCTCCTTCTGTTGGATCTTCCATTTATCGTTTCAATAAACGTACAAGAGCAGAAGTAAGAGACAGCTTTAGGCAGCTGGCTCTAGATATATGGAATGCTCAATGTAATGTGAAGCAATTTGAGACAACCAATTGAGTGTCTAATCTTTTCTTGCAGTTGAAAGTTCTTCAAGACACAAGCAAGTCCCTTGGTCTCGCCTTTTGGATGGACAAGCGATAGAGGGAATAACTCTTGAAGGATGGCCCCTAAGCGTTAAAGATTGTCTGAAAAAAGGCAGTTTTCGCCTTGACTTGTTGACCAAACAAGATCTTTTAGTTTTGGAGGACGCTTTGAAAAACAACGTGCTTCGTTTTGTTAAGGAATAATTTTTTGAGGTTGCATCTAACAACACATTGTGTCATTAAGTCTTTTAATTTTTTTGTGGACAGAGGATTTAATTACTAAAGGGGTAAAGGCGGAGTCAAATTCAATAAAGGTGCTTGATGTTTAAGTATCTCACCTTGACAGAAATTAGGTGTTGTGTCTTCAATGATTCCATGAACCACGAGCCAGTCGTCAGCATCGAAAGACAGCCTCTAGAAAAGATATATATGCACTCTTGATACATTTTACTCATCCGCATTTGTAATCATTTTATCTATTATAATAGTCAGTTGATTTTATTTTGTATGAAATTATTAGACTGTAAAGTTCATAATGTAAAATGGTACCTTTCTTCAGTCTTAGCGTATTATTTCACACTCTCAAACACAAAAGTTAAACCGTTTTCATTAAAAATTATATAGCAAAACGTCTAAACAATTTGACTGTGAGAGTAAGAGTCTAACTTGCACTTTATAAGTAATCACTCTTTATATATAATGTAAAACTTTATGATATTGAATATGTTTGAAAAAGTGCTAAGAGACAGTGGTCAATTCGATTGGAGCCAGATAAAACAAAGTTAACATTCTCGGCTATACAACTGGTTACGTATTTAGGGGCTCTTGGAGTATCTAAAATAATGATTTCAAGAAAGTGTCTTCTATGTATATCTTTCAGTACTAATTAATCATCCTGGCTTTGAACTAAGTTTGATTGATGAGATCTAAAAAGAAGGTATGAAAAAGAGTTAATAGCTCCTGCACACTGAACAAAGGTTCTCGCTGGTACACATACTTTGATTCAACTATTTACTGTAGCTTAATGAGATATAATCTAATCTCTATTTTAGCCGAAGTGTGTACCAAGCTGACAATGAATAGGCGAGAACTAAGCATATACAAGTTGAATTGCTAAAGGTAGAAGTGTATATAATCCTGATAGGCTTGCACGAAACGTTGCTTGTAGGCATTCGTTCTTCATCAAATGAAAACAGAGAGAACAATAATACAGACAATACTTTAATACATAAAGCTAATCCCAAAATTAGCTACTCAATGTCGCTTTTGAAGATTATCTTTGATAATCAAGACAAACAATCGTCGAAAGAAGAATTTTGTATTTCTTTGGCTTTATTGACTTTTTGCCTGAACCTTCTTTGAAAGATCACTCTATTGTTTGTATCATTTTAACTTTGTAATCAGTTGAAATTACATGCTGTTTCCAAGTATATGCAGAGCAAGAAAGATCAATCTAATATATGTAATAACTTTAACTGTGATGATAGTGGACAACAATGAAAGATTGGATGAAGTGCTTATGGTTACAAACATGTAAGGAAAATGCACTTTACAGACTGTTCAACCTACAGTACCTGAATCCCAGTAACTGGTAAGATACCAGCACTGATCTTAAAGATTTATCCGGATTAATTCCCTAAACGAACAAGCTGAAGTTAAAATATAATCTGATTTTTAATTCATAAGTGGATAATCCAAGAACCGCGCTATGTGCATACAACATAATCAACGCTTCTCTAATTTTGCATCCCTTTTGCCTTGCTATATCTTAGTTCCTGATTATCAAAAACATGTTTTATTGTGATATCAACCCCAAAAATAATAATAATAAACAATTCAATTTGTCCAAAAGAATTTTTTTATTTAATATACATTATCTATCTCTATTCAAGAATGTATCAAACTGCGAGAATGATATGGATATATAATCTAACATCGAGATGATCGATCTAACTTCAGGAACTGTGTTGTTTCTAAGACGGCATGTGCATTCTACAATGGCGTGTATATATAGCATATACAACGTAATAAATGAGCCAGAGCTAATAGTATACATGATCTAAAATTTCTCTACATAATGATGCCGCTATAGTGTATGAGGCTCCAGCCATACGTATGAAAGAAATAGGCCTTCAAAATCATTGCTCTAAGGAAATATAGAAACGCATTACTAAACAACATCTACCTATTTTGGCAACGTTGTGCTCAAGTCATGCAATCTTACCAAATTAGTGAATATATGATGCTCTGCTTATTTTATAGGTCAGCCGTATTCTCATTAATTCAGTGAAACCGAACAAGCGGGTGGTATTGTTAACATCTTCAACTGCTTTTTATGGTAAAGTTTTTTCCAGAAGGCGAGTTGTAACCTCTTACCGAATCAAGATGAAACTATGCAACTTAGTGTTGATATTCGAGAATATTTTCTTTGCATCAACCTAATAACAAAGGTATGGTCTGAGAAATTCTTTACACTTGAAATAGTTCGCAAAAGCAAGTACGGTTTCAAAACAGATAGTTAAAAAAAAGGAAAAGCGGAAAAGTACTATGAGAATATAGTTTTAGAACACTATCAGCTTTTTCTTTCTCAAAAATGTATGCACAATATTTGATGAACAACTTACTGTTTCGTTTCCAAAAAGAAACCCCTTCTTAATGTCACTGGCTTATGTACTCTCTGGCCTTACCAATTTAATTGCGTATTTTTTTTTTTTTTACTACTTGAAAACAATTTTTCTGCCCAGTGATACATAACATTGATTCTTTTCTATTTGCTTTAATGAGATCACAATTGCTTGATTATAATAATTGGTTTTTAATTACTTGAAGTTACATGTTTGTAAATTTATTTTGATCTTATTTCTTTTCGCGCATTTAATTGTCCTTTACTGCTTCAAACAACTCGGTTCAATTAAGTTCTCTTTTTATTCGTAATGCTGATCATTTTACGTAGTTGATAGGAGTAAAATGTTCCACAAGGTGAAATCAAATCATTTGATATTAAGCTTCAGGAAAAAAAAAGAATTCTCTTAAAGTGTTTTGCACATTTAACAGCTAAATTTTGTTTGCTGTTTGATCACTTTCAAAACGCCATACATCTCTGTATCATCTGATGCTTTGGGAGAGCTCATTGATGAATTCTGCAATAAAGAATGTCATGAAAAGTACAGACAATAAATCACAACTTCTAGATTGATTAAAATACACATTTTATCAAGTCTGAAAGAGATGGATATTGTTATAATGAAGTCAATTGAGAAATCGACGGAATTACATTAAAGCAGACTTGTATTCAACACAATAGTTGTACCTGATAATTGCCATTGAAATATAATGCTGCCACTTCAGTTTCAGAATACGCTCTTAACTTGATAAACAGAAATGGTGGACTTTTTGTAGCTTTACTAACTAACTTCAATTCCTATCGTCTATAATAAGGGTAAAACTAATGCATCTACTGCTCTAAGGAAAATAAGCTTCCTACTTTGTAAGCCTTTTTATGATATTAATTATTGCCCATCAGCAATGAATTCCTTTCCTTTGTTCCCTCTTTCTTTTCTTCTCGATTGTATATAAATCAGAGAAGAAATAACTATATACTAATTCATTCACACAATGATTGCAGTGTTTGAAATTAAAGAAACCTAGGTTCGGTTTACATTTGTTGAATTTATACTTTCAAGTCTATAGTCTTCTTACATCTAAATAGCTTAGTATTGGTAACCTACAAAAAGCAGAGAGAATCTTATTTATGTTTCATTCAATAGATCTCAATTAAAGAGGTTTGCTATCATTATTCTCTTACTTACCATTTCACTTAATTTGAATAAAACAATTAGTTTGAGCTATCTTAAACATGCATATCAATAAAACACATATTTGACTTAATATGTTTTGAAGCCATTCTAGAATAATTAAATACCAAAGATTTAAAGTAAAAGTGATATCGAACTTCATTTCCTTACAGCTTTCGCAACTATCAATCTTAAGATCTTCTTTTTTACAAACTATTATTAACTTTAACTAAATACCTAATTTTTATTAAAGATTGTATCAGTCAATTGGGGAAAGTTAAAGAGTTTTAAAGAATATCAAATACTGTGTTTCTATAATAGAAACCATATAGTAAAATTGTTCTAAAGAAATCATCAACGTTGTTTGTCATTATGGCTACATACACCACAAATGCATTGAATACAATAATTTTATTGGTTGATAACTCATTTCAGACCTCCTAAGACGTGAATCAAATTTAACCCTTTTCTTGAAACCTAAAACATGATTGAAGTTATCTAGTTTTATCAGTTGATTAAACAAAAGGTTTTTTGATGGATTTGAAGAGTCTATAGCTCTATGCGCGTGCTTTCTTTTTCACATAATGAAGTCCAACAAAGTCGTGCCTCTTACTAAAGCATTAGCCAATTATAATCTCACCGTATTACATGATTTATGAGTCATATTCTGTGCAACGATTATACTTTAGCAGTCCAGAAATAAATTTTCATGATCAAAGCAAACTAGTTCTTTATTAAAAATGCTTATAAATGAGACGAACTTATATTCCTTCAGAAAACCATGTGACAGTAGCCAAAACATCATTGACCTGACCAACATGGCTTTCTAGCATCTCTAGCGGCTTTTTGTGTATACTTTGCTCATAATCAATCAGCCTGCTTAAGAGTCTACCGAATGCCCGATGCAGTTCCATCGGGAACTCCTTATTTGCGTCTTTGTATAGCTTCTCATAGTAAAATAACAACAGTCTCCAAGGTCTTCTAAGCTATCCAAGAAAAAATAATTATCTTATCATAAATATACAACTTTACTTCTTACCTAAATTCTAAAGGGATATATTTTTTTCTAAGTTCCTCTTTTAATGAAAGAAAAAGCTTTGTGAGAGCATAGTAAAAAGCTGGTAGAGGCGGAAGACCTTCTTCTTTTTTCCAATGAATCGTCTTGTTATCGATTGCAGTAATTTTTCTCTTAGCTTTTATTGCCAAGTTATTCTTTTGATAATAACGTTGGTCGCGATTCATTTTAATAAAGGAAAGGAAAGAAACTGAAAAGTCTCAAAAGATCGCTTGGACTTAAGATTTGCTGAGTTTGTGCGTCTTGTTTCAAACACATGTTGACAAAGTATTAAACTTATTACAAAAAAAAAGTTCTTTTGTATAGTGAATGTTAGATTGTTTCTTTTTAAATGTCCTTGAATCTTACTTGAAGATATGCGTACTAATACCATCAAATTAAGTTGTACGTACTATTCAAATAAGCTTAACGTTATGCACACTTTAAGAATATTTAACAAATACGCGTAACATTCAAAAATTTTGAGTGTTACGCGTTTGTTTGAAATTGAATTAAATTTACGCGGACTGCTCAAAAAGTTTACTTATTTCGCATTACATTAATTTCATCAGAATAACACGCATATTATTTACCATTTATAAATAGTCCGCGTACTATTTACAACTGAATAAAAGTGTGCGTAATATCAACAGATTGTAAGTACTACGCGTACAATTAATATTTTTTCATTAAATGCGTAGCACTCAAGTTTTGACAGTAGTATGCATATCATAATTCGACAGTTGTAGTACGCGTATTATTTGTTTCATATTTATAGTATGCGTATCAATTGTGTTAAAATCGTTTTGTATCTTCCATTTATAATAGACAACATGTGCAATTTTTGTTGGGATTGTAGAAAGAAAGTTAAGATATATTTTGGATATTATATGTGAGTATGTATGTTTTAAAATCAATCTAATTCTAACAAATTGTCCTCAACTACTATCTCGCCTTCATCGATAATTTCGATAAGATCGACAAGTGGTTCTTCGATACCGGTTGAGGGCAACAAAGGAGGGAAAAACTGAGCAATAGATAGTTGATCAAAATCAACATCTTCTGTATCAACTAAAAGAGAAAGAATATTTTCTGGTGTTAACTCTCCACTCGATTGTAAATTAGAGACTTGCTCTGAAAGAGTTTGTGGAACAGTCAACTTAACGATACTTGCATTGCAGATATCATCAAGCAAGCATTTAGCGTTGCTGAGTCGATACTGCAAATGTAGTTTTCGTTTTTGTAGCATACATTCTATTCCTTGATCTGAGATGGAACCAACACTGAGACTTTGATTGCATTTTCACATTTAAAATCTTCAATTGTCAGGTTTCTGATAAACCTTTTAGCTTCATCCTAATACAGAAAATAAGAAAGAGAAGTCAGTAACAATGGTAACCGAAAAGCAAACAAGCAATGGCTTACAATCAAAAAATTAATCTCTTCTATGTTTCTCTTAAGCATCAAAAAGTCTTTGATTTCAGTGCTCAAAGAAAGCCTGTTATCAAGTCCATTTTTCTTCAAATCCTCAACGAGACTTCCAAGAGATAACACTTTCTGCTTTCTTCTTTCTTCTTCAACTTCTTTTCACATTCAAACAAGTTTTAGTTTCGAGCAAAAAGCAAAGCTTCAGGTAACTTACCATAGTGAAGATCTATCTGCTTGTTAATGCTACTAATTAACAAGGTCGCATTTTTCTTCAGCGAAGCAAGAGATTGCATCATCCTGGCAGCAAGGTCAGTTCCTATTTTATCGCAGGGCGGGTTTCAATACAGTTTCTGATTATCTATGTATAATATCATTGATCATACCTAATGTGCCAGGGCGTCTCATTTGCTGCTCTTTGTGCAGAATCATAAAGACCAAATGATCAAGAAGATTATTCATTGCATCTATCTTAATCTTTCGAGCTTGTTTAATGTGTGCTGCTAACAACGGGTCCTCCAAATTGTCAGGGCGACGCACACCAAACTTTGCTTCGAAAGCCTCCATGTAGTCCTTCAGCTGCTTCTTGCTTTTTTTTTATCATAGAGCTTTGTACGCTACTTTTTATCATATTAGATATGCTTCGATGTATAGCATTGAGTATCCGTTTTTCTGCTTACTCGATGTTTTTCAGCTCAAAGAATGTAGCGACAGCTTCCAAGTAAAGAGACTTGTCATTGTTGCCCAAAGAGTTGGCTACAGCAGTGGCTTGGAACTGCTGCAAACCCTTACCTCTAAGCTTGATTAAGCATGGCCTCGGAAAGCTGCTTCCATTGAAACTCCAATCTTTGGAACTCGTTTATGCTCATATTCAGTTTTTTTGAATGCTAGCAAGCATTCTTTGTATTCCTCCTGATATGGCCAG